>VXAZ01005984.1:135757-307886 GCA_013399875.1 Gymnorhina tibicen | reverse complement strand
TTTTAACTCTTTTTTTTTTTTTTTTTTTAAGTTCTACTACTATTTAGCTTTATTATGCGGTTTCCCTTTGGAGAAGATGTGTGCATGTATAGGCAATATTGACAAGTCTTGAAGTTTTATTGGGACTCTCATCCTTCTTGTGTGTGTGTATGTGTGCATGTGCAATGCTTTAGGAGATGTGCATTCATGTTAAAAAAACTCAGCCTTTGCTTGAGAAGAATAAGATGTTTAATTCCTATGGTTTTGGAGAAAACCAAAAGAATGTGTGTCTAAAAGTTAGTAATTAAGTTAAATAAATGGATACATGTTAATTACTTAATAATTTTTATTTGAATACTTGGAGTTGGCAATGCTGATTTAACATTTTTTGTGTGTTTAAGACTTCTACACAGAGTAAAAGTGCATTTTAAAAGCCAGGGGACAACTAGATAGGTTTCTCTCTCAGTAGCACAGATGACACTGCTGTCAAAATCAATGAAAACTGCAAAAGAATTCAGTGAGTTCTGTGTTGCTGTCACTTCACATAAGTATTACTGGCCCCATAATGTTGTTAATTCTTACTGGGTCACAAAAGACCACGGTGGTATGTAAGGTACTCTGCGTATGAATGGCACAATGACTGCAGGGTAGTTTCATCGAAAGACCTTTCAATTGTACTGCTGGAAGTTCGAAGGAACTTCTTCAGCAGTAGCTGAAGGTCTTTAATGAACGTTGTTTCTAAGTTTTTACTGTTTCATTTTGAAAGATACATAAATACTTGTTTTAGAATTAATTATCTCTTCTCTATTTCTCTGCATGTGGGATGCAAGTGCCATCTCAGTGTTGAGTATTACCATGTTTTTGAAGGATGTTCAGTTCATGGGATATGCTTTGTGCATACATTGTGTGACAGTGGAATTTTTGTGACAGACTGTGGAACCGTCAGATAAGTTTCATTTACAATGCCTGTTTACCTGCCTCATCTTCATTCTTGTCTCTATTCATTTTGATTTGGACTCAGTGTTACGTGGAAGTATCACCCTGCAAAATAGAAATTTATTTTCCCCTGCACCATACACATTTAGAAAAACAAAATCTAAAATGCTTTTGTCTTATTTTGCCTTGCTCAGTGATCTAAGAGACAATATTTTGTGAGCCACTAAAAGCTTAATCAGTAGAGCTGAAAATTCTGTTTTCTGATATTGCAAGACATTCCTTTCAATTCACGGTAGGTTGTGAGTTACTGGATGTTAAAACTGTAGTACCATGACTTATAGGGAATACATTTTAATAATTTTCATAGATTATTAAAATATATTCCTTATCATTTTATTCTCCCTTTAAGGCCTATAAAGTTGAACTCATGATAATAAAATCAAGTTGAACTCATGATAGTAAAATCAAGTGGCATTACATGCAGATACATGAGAAATATTATCAGTAAAAAAAAATAAATCTCTAAAACAGATCTAAAATAGATTGTCTGCAAATAATGTGTTATAAATATGATAAATGGTGGTACAAAGCAGAATATTATGAGCACTCTCTTGGGATGATGTACATTAAAATAAGGCAATATCACTGGGCTCGTATATGGTAAAATCTTAGCCGTAAAATTCATTGGATGAGTGTAACAACTCAGAGCCATGAGCATGTGTTACAATCACATGTGTGCATCTAACATTTTTTATACAACTTAATTTTAATTAAAGGTCTGTTCAACCCTTAGCCTTCACCACAACTTCATCAAGCACATTAAGCATTTCTTTTACTTTTGCTTTGTTGAAAATCCCAGGTGTTGCAACACTTCCATATTGTTTGGATATAAAAATTGATTTCCGGTATGAAATGAGTTTGTGTCTTGGGGGGTTTTAATAGGTTTTGTTAGTTTAGGGATTTAAGAAAAAACAAAATGTTTATTTAGTTCAATTATCTAATCTTTTTACAGTCTTCATTGCTTCATGGAACTCCACTGGAGTTTGACATTAACAGCAGTAGGGTGGCAGTGATGTCATGAAATTTCTGCGGATCACGTTTGACTTGTAGGCAATTTCTGCAAGTCTTTGATTTTCATATTCTGAACTGCCATTTCCACCTTCTTACCTCCGGCTTCTGCATTTTACAAGAAATCTGACTTCAGTACTTAGGATATTAAAAGTATGTATTAATAAACCATGCACCTTTGAAAAGAGTTATGGAATATATTCCCTGAGGGCCAGAGATAACCTTGTGGTTCATGGTCCGCAGATAATTTCAATCCTTCAAGCTCAGTATGTGCTTTTATTCAAGGAGTCAGGTACCCAGGCTTCTGAATAGCTTCATGCAGAGCTGCCTAAACAGGTGGTTACACCTCCATATTTCTCCTCCATGGCTTAATTTATGTATGTTCTCTGGTTCACTAGAAGGAATGGGTAACTTCGTATTAACTTTATGGCTGCTTCACTCTAAAGATTCATGGACCATTTTTATGGTTTTGGTGGGGTTTTTGGGTTTGTTTTTTTTTTAATAGGGAGGAATGGAATTCATATATGTCCATCCAGATGAAAGATGTTAGAAAAAGTTAAAAGGCAGTAAAAGAAAGTAACAGAGAATGAATGGCTAGGTTTTGAAGAAGGTTATTTCAGATGGAGGCTGAACATGGAAAATCCTCAAGAGCCTGAAAGGTACAAATGCTGATCAAAACTAAGCTCGAGCAGGAAGAGAGAAGTGGAATTGAGAGACTTCACAAATGGGGAAAAGTCTCACAGAAAAACTGAGTTTCTTTCTAAAGCTCTTGATAGCTCTTACTCACCAAGTGTAAGTAGAAAGAGGGGAAGCTGATTGCTGAGCTCAAGCCAAAGAGGCAGACATAAGAGTAGAAAAAGGAACCCTAACACTCTGGTGTAAAGGGAAAGAACAAGTTGACACAATAGGCTGCAGAAAAGGCAAGCAGCAGAAAGGCAAGCAGAATGAAAACTTTAATTTGGAGACACAGAGTTTTGCAAGATTGAAGAGATAGTGCTGCATTTGATAAGGTAAATTGAATGGAGAAAAGAGTGGAGGTGGAGAAAAAGGAGTATAATGGAGTCTGTGTAAAGAAGATGGGGAAAATCAAAGCCTGCCTCTTTCCTGAGGTGTAAAGGCATGGAAAAGAAAATTAAAAAAATAAAATAAAATAAACAAAAACCAAACCAAAACAAAAAAACCCCCAACCATAAACCAGCATTTTCTTTTTTTGAGTTGAAATGATGCTGAGACATTATCAAAGTTTGTTTTTGTTGCTTTGATGAAGTGCAGGGTTAATCTGTGCATGGCATTGTTTCTTACAGTGGTAAGAACAGTGCACCCAGGTAGTTCTGCTTCACCAAGAGAGAATGGGAAATATGGGTTAAGGACCTTGCTGACTTAATGATGAATATTTTTACTAGTACTGTTTTATTCAAAGCAGTTTCCCACTGTACTCATTCAGTCTATGTATGCTTTAATATTAAGGAGTATTAAATAGCTTATTCAAATAAATATCTTATTTAGGAAAAAAAGTACTCAAATCATCACAGTTAATTAATTTGGTTTATTTATGTGTTTTGCTCATTTGCAATGGTTTAAATGGGCATCCTTAGTTTAGCATGCACACTAATACACAGGTAAAGAGAAAAAGAACTGAAAAAAGACTTCAGTAAAAAACAAAATTTACTTTATGATTTAACACTAATCAACCATTGCTAATGTGCTATAAAATAGTACTTAAGGTAGATACTTATTTCCATTATTAAACTTAATGGCCTTTGTTGCCTCATCTGCCTTATTCCAATATATTAAGCATGCAGACCCCATAATTTAATTATCACCTGTTAATATTGGTTCTAAATTCATTTTTGTGCTTTTAGGCTGAAGCTGCAATGATGAGCCAATTAAAAACCATTATCTGGCTGCTCAAAGCATCACATTTGTAGTTGTGCTCAGTAGTACATGATTCTACAGGGACTTTCAAGATGGAACATGCTGCCCTAATGCCTTCAGGGATTAGCCAAACAAAAGAAAAAATGTAAAGGAAATTTTAAATATTTTCTCTCCTGCAGGATTTTAATTTTCAGATCTCTTGCTTTGCTGTACGTCACAGCTTTCCTTGCAGCTAATTTGCATAGCTGTAAAAGTGTAGCATGTAGCTGAATTACAAGAGAGACTCCTGAGACCCTGGGTTTTCTTTAAATCCCAGAGGAGGAATTTGGTTCAAGAATGTACATAAGGTACTAATTGCAAGGATCGTGTTAGATCGCTGCTATTTGAATGAGGCTGCTGAACTAATAAAATACAGCACATCATAACCTCAGAGATTTGATAATGAAAAAAGGAGCATTTAATTTATGCAGATGTTCGCAAAGCAACTCGAAAGAACAATAGCCACACATTGTATCAGCTCCATTACATTGTTTATTAATACAAATTACTCCTTTCCTCTTGTGTTATCAGCTTGTTGCTGACATGGAATTTCAAGTGCAGGTGTTTGAAGTTGATCGAAATTTGTGCTTTTATAATGGCTGACTGAGAAATGGCTGATGTAGATGATGCACCGTGGAATTTGTTAGAAGGGTAGATATATTTAATTTAACAAACATGTTTTTTTGGTGTGTGTGTCAGTCTGTAGCACTGCATTATAAACTTCCGAGCTCTTTGAGTATTGTGGATATATAGTAGTCTAGTGCAGAATATAGAAACTACACTATTTGGTCTGCTGTGCAATTCATAGAATTGCAGAACACTGAGTGGAAAGGGACATCAAGGATCCTCTGGTCCAGCCTTTCTTGGCAAAAGCACAGTCTAGACAAGATGTCCCAGCATTTTGTCCACCTGAATCTTAAAATTGTCCAGTGTTGGGGAATTCATCCCTGGACAGATTATTGCAATGGCTGATTGTTCTCATTGTGAAAAATTTTCCACTTGTAACTGGAATCTCCCCTTGTCTTTTCAAAGTGACTCCTTGTAAAAAGGAAGTCTCCATCTTCTTTGTAGCCACCCTTTAAATACTGGAACATGTTGATACGGTCTCCCCAAAGCCTTGTTTTCTCAAAAAGTACAGTTCTCTCAGTCTTTCATCAGATGGCAGTCTGCCCAGTCTTTTGCTCAGTTGTGGCCTTTCACTGGACCCTTTCCAGCCTGTTCACATTGCTTTTGTATAGCAGGGACCAAAACCGAACACAGAATTTCAGGTGTGGCCTGACAAGTGCTGACTGGAGTGGGATAACAACTTCTTTGTTTCTGCTGGTGGTGCTCTTGCAGATGGAGCCCAGCATCCTGTTGGCTCTCTGCTGCAGCAGCCCACCGTTCACTCAGATTGAGCTTGTCCACCAGCACCCCCAGGCCCTTTTCCACAGAGCTGCTCCCTGGCCTGGTAGATCCCTGTATTTTCTGGTTTGTTTCGTGGCTTTATATTGTACTGCATAAACACGAGAGCAGGGCTTAAAGTTTCTAGAGGATGCAGAGAATCTTCCTCTGTAGAGAAGTCCTGTCTTCTGGAGCACAGCTGACCTAGGAGCTCTTTTAGGGGTCTTGCTTGCCTGTGGTATAGTGAGAGAGTATCCTTTTGTTTCAATTTGTTTGGAGCATCCCTGTCTTAGGGACTTCAGCTTGACTCTTCTTGGACCAATTCCTTGAGTGAATCAAACATCATTCCTTGGACCACTGCAGAGTTCCCTGGCATCTCTATGGAAACATCCTGCTATTAGCCACTTAAAACTAATAGAAAGTGAAATTACTGCTGAACATACTTAGCTGTGTTTTAGATGAGCTTGGTGCTTTTCAAGGGAACAGAAAATGCCAAAGAAAAAGCTAGCCACAGATGAAGTCAACAAGAGTTCCCCAGCTGATAGATATGTGCATGTTTGGGTGCTGGTTTGTTTTGGTTTGGCTGCTTTCTGCTTATAATTTTTTCAGTATTTTATAATAGGCATGTGTTCTTTTGTCAGTGAGAGCTATTAGGAACAGGACAGGAACCCTGCTGTGCCTTAAAATTAAAACAGGGAAAAAAAGCTCAGGCAGGAGGAGAAAAAAAATAAGCACAGATAAGAAATAAATGTAAATTAAGTTAGCAGGGTTAAGTAGTTTTGACCACAAGTCGCAAAATAAATGCAGCTTATCAGTCTTAGAAATTCTTCTGCTTCTTTGAGTTGGCCTGGATAATTGTAAGCTCTATATTGTATTTTTCTCCTTAAATGAGATGTTCCCTCTTTTTCTGTCTCCCTGTGTGGTCACTAGTCTGTTTTTCAAGTTTCAGGAAAAGCAACAGTTCAGCAGAGCTGTTGTTGAGCTTTTCTCACCACTTCTCCCCCCACCCTTCTGCCTACGGAAGGTCCGCAGGACAAACTTGAAAAAATCAAGTTAATTTGTTCCATATTCAGTATCTAGCCAATCTGTGCACACATTTGGGTACTTCTGCCCAAAATTATTTGGAAGAAAACTGAACAAAAGCTGGAGGGTGTGAGCTGGGTGGGTTGAGGATTAGTGAGGAGACGCTGACAGTATTGGATTGAAGCAGAGGGCAGTTGTGGAGGACATCTGCATCTGACAGGACATTTGATTATTGTGGCAATAATTTTGGAGGATATAAGACATATCAGGAAGAGGCAAGTTTCCTTTATATTCATTGTTCACATAATATTTGGGATTGGGGTAGTTTTGAATGTAAAGGGATCCTTTAATATAGATTGTAACCTATAAAACAATTTTGAGATTACTCAATTTCGTAAAAGAAACTCTGGCTTGCCTGAAGAGACAGAGTAATTTTTCTTGTAAGTAAACTGAATACTATTAGTATCTTCATCAATCACTGTGTCAAGTGAATGTATTTCACGATTGTATCAGTAAGTTGCCAAGACAGTTTGGCGAAAGTGTAATGATTCTAGGATATCACTTGACCCTTGCAACTGCAAAGTAATTTGGAGTTTAGATTGAACCTCTGCTACTGTGAGTTCACAGTTTAGTTCTTCATAGGCAGGCATGTATTTAGCATGATCCTGTAGTTTTCCTTAGCTAAGCAAATCCAGGAAAGTTAATAATATTTTGTCCAATGTAACAAATTGATCTCATTATGTACGAGTAAAACTAACGCTTCAGAATCACAGTTCTCTACACCCCTATGTTTATTAGGAAACTTCAGCATATACACAGATTTTTAAGTATATAAAAATAAGTATATTTGGCACTGGATTGTATACACAAACTAGCTGATATGATTTGCCATCTTTTTTAAGAGACACATGCCTTTAGCTCAGATAGTCATTGAACGCTTCATCTGTGAAGAAATTGCATAATTTTTAGTAATATTTTTAATATTTGCTTAATAATTTAGTATTTTGCAATATTTTACTATGTTCTGATGAATGGAAACATCAGTCTGCCAGTAAGAGAGTCACAGGCTGTGTATATGCAGTTCTGTTCTGGGTAAAGCTCCAAATGTTCCTGCCTTCAAAGCGTGTTCTGAAGCTCTGTGATGTGACTTTACATTCTGGAGGTACTGACTGGCTTTGCCTGAATAGCTTCACTTCACATTTATAACAGGAATCAAAGTGTTTTGTGCTGTATGAAAAATGCTGTATCTTCTTCTAACAAAGAGGAATTACTCTTTGAGTAGAGATTAATTTTGCTGAAAATTTACATTTGAATTAATATTAAGAACTCTAGCTTTTGTGTCATTATTTACTTTATTCTGGCAGGCCTTAATAATGAGATAACAAGCTCTTTCCACAGAGTTAAAATCAGAGTGTTTCCAACATGCTGTTTTAGAAGGAATTATATTGTTGTTACACTAAATTATTGAGTGCTTATCTTCTCCTGTTGTGTTCATGTAAGTGTTGTACAGACAGCAGAACAGTTTGAACAACTCTTTTTGTAGAGAAATGTGTCTCGAGAAATTGCTTAGGCTGCCATGAATCTTCTTCCACACGAGGAGGTGGTTCCCTAATGGTGTCTGAATTTGAACATTGACTGACATGCCTTTTAACCATTGTGATGGTAACTCTTCACACCTTTAAATAGTTAGAAGGTTCAGTCAGTGTTATGGAAATGCTCCTTTAGAAATCTTACTATTACAGGAGGTCATGAGGCTTCTTTCTCCCTCCCATATTATTGCTCCTAACTCAACAACTTTCTCCATTCAACAACTGCGTGAAACTATTTCTATCTTGAGATATCGTATTTTATCTGGAACAACTTTTATATGGCAAGAACATAGAAAACCACAAGAAACTATGTTAGTGAGACAAAACCAAATAGTACAGGAAATTGGCATTCATCAAACTTTAATTATATAGGGATTGCTTAGCTTGGATTATGGGAGACAGTAAGTGCCCTTGCTGTAACTGCTTAAGCAAGAGTAAATGGATGATAATGATTTAATATGGAATCATTGTTTATCATATATCATGCTAAGAGACTTTTTTTTTCTCTCACTTTTCATTTATTTAGTGGCTTTATTTAGTCGACAACTAACTAAATAGAGAATAAATATCCAGAGGTCATTGTCCTAGCTATTAGCATCCTCTGTTGTACAGGTTAAGATAACTTCTTTTTTATGGTCTTAATTTTTCCTGAGATGGGCTGGCTGCTTCAAACAAGATATCAGATTTAAAAGCCAAACATGCCCACTGGATGCAAAGCACTTCCAACTTGTTCTCCTTAGACACAGATAGCTTGTGACACCGAATGTGATCTTGAACTGCATCACCATAATTCTGCTGTGGGTACTGAAAATATGACTGGGCAATTGTGCCTCATTAAGGTTTTACGGTTGGCTGTTTTGAAGGATAAATATAGTTCAGAATGAAAAATGCAGTTTAAAATAAATTCCATCTCTGTATGGGCTGTGTATCTGCAGTCAGCTCTTTAGAGACATGAGGGTCTTTCAGCTAAGCCCATAGAAACACTGGATTTTAAGTAACTTTGGAGGTCGTGGTGTGCAACATCATACAGTCTTTTTCATAGACTGGTTAGGTTTCACCCATTTCTGCCCAGATTTTTCTACCCTGGTCTCTCCTTTCAGAATGTTGTTGTAGGGCAACATTCCTGTAATGATGATTACAAACCTCCTCTGAGTTTCCATCCTTAATTTATTCATAGCCAGTTTCTATCAATTTTTTTCTAACACAAACATTCTCTCAGGTTTAGCAAATCTTTTGTCCCCAGTGCTTTTGCTGCAAGCAATCATCTTTCTTCCTGGGCTTCATTTTTCAGCATGAAAAAAACAAGCCCCTTCAGTGTCCTCCTATAAGATAGGTTTATGTTTGATCTCTGTAAGAGTACTGTTCAGCACCTATTCAAATTTGAAGTCTTTTTTTTGAACATGGGTAACTGAAATGATACAAAATACTTCAGATGAGGTCTCAGTACAGGCTATATAATGGTATGAATACTCCCTGTTCTTTATGAAAATACCTTGCCTTGCCCTTTTCATGGTCAGATTCAATTGAGTGGCTCATAGTCATCCTGTGACTGACTAAAATAGGCTGCTGTTTCCAACTAATGAGCTCCTGGTATACACCAGGCATTCTTGCTATTAGTCTCATGTGCCCTTTGGAATGTTATTTTCAACCCAGTTCTGTTTCTGGGGTCTTCAAGATCATGCATTTATTCCCGCAGCACATTCAAATCCTCCTTTTCTAGGAAGACTCTACCTACTGACTTTGTATCCTCAAGAAAACGTATCTTTATTTTTATCCTAAGGTCATTACCCAGAACATTAAATAAAGCAAGTCCCAAACTATAAACCCAGTATTTTTGGATGAGATTAGTCACTTTCATGAGGTAATGGTAGTAAGTGTCTCCTAAATGGCGATTATTTTTTTTTTAATAGATATAATATGCATCACTGTGAATCAGTTTTTCCTGTTACCTCAGAACTCAGTGTTTTATACCCAGATACTCACTACTTGAAACTTAAAAGCTGGTGTTTCAGAAACTGCAAGGTCACATCTGATACAAAGGCCGTCTTCTCTATGGGCCCAGCAATCTGTCCAGATTTTCTCCAAACACCACGAAGGTTAGATAAATGGGCCTCTGTGGATGCAGCATTTGGCAGATTAGATGCCTGTTATCTGTTGTCTCCACCCGCTAACATATTGCTAATTAGGTTTGAGAGTGAGGTGAAATGATTCATCTTAGCGGAACAGTGAGTGTCTTTAGTAAATCCTTACTCTACTTCAATTCCAATCCACTCGAGAGACAAAAGAAAATAGAAAGTGAGAAATGCTTCTGGGTTGTACATGTATTTTTTATGTTTGTTTCTTCCCTGCCCTTATCTCTAAAAGTCCTTAGATTATCATTAAGTCAGTGAATATGAAACATTCATGTCAATTAGTGGTAAATGCAGAATAAATTCAGATAACCATGCACTGAAAATGTGAACAAAGAAGTATTTGGGATAATTCTTTTGTGTGTTTGTGTAAATAAAGTGGTGAGACAGGTAGTTTGTCTTTATGCAGTACAGAAGACAACTGCACAATGGGTAGAAAACACAAGTGCACAGAAAACGATAAAACTGACATTCATGATCTTCCAGGCACTTGATTTTTTAACTTAATTAGGATTCTTTGAATGCTGGGTGGTTCTTTTTTTGTTTTCTTTTGCCTATATATGATACTGTTACTGAGTTCTTTAGTAGCATCTCCTATGGCAGTTTGTCTTCCCTTATTTCTTCACAACCACAGTGGTGATGAGTATGTCATATCTAATGATCTGCAGTATTCCAGGCTCTTTTTCCCCGGGATAATCTGGCAGGTGATCTTCCCATACATGTCCTGCAGTTTAAGTTAAGAATTGCTCCTCAAACCAAGCTATATGTACATACTTTAAGGCTGGTGTTTATAAATGCCTATAGCATTGGAAGGGATACCATCCTGCTATAGGATATTGCAGAGCAACATAAGCAAAGTAAGTAATTACAGTATTTGCCTGAGATATGAATGGTTGGATTATACACATATTACATTTATATTCAACTAGGAGAACAGTGAGATTGATATATTGTTCCTCACTTGCATAATACAGTATGTGCCGTAACACTTAAAAATGCTCTGTAATTGATTTAGTCCTTTGTTGATCTGTAAATGGCATATTTGTATGCATCTGTGTAAGTGCCTCATAGAATTTAACAAGTTGAAGAAACGTGTGACTAAATTAGTAACATTAATCTTTTCATGGAAAAAAATCTGTCTGTTCTGTGGATGTACAACCTCTGATGTTTATTGATGCAAGACGAGAAGTTGTTAGATAAGTGCCCCTTGGTCTGTAGCTTCACTGGGTAAGTATTGTCTGAATATTAATCTGCCAGGTTGTGCTTGTCTCACATTGAGAAAAACAGCAGCAGTCTTGCTGTCGGTGCTGGGTTTGAGCTGCTTGGATCCAGCTGATGGTTTTTTCTCTATTCACCTATGTACGAGGAGCAAAAAATGTGTCCTGCTCTAATCTGCTTTCATAAAGAGTAATGGGAAGAGACCTGTGAGCTTTATCCTGTTTGAGCAACTACTGCAAAGAGTGGGAAGGGAGAAGGTGATTCTCTCCATCTTGGGTAGCTTTGTGTCCTTGTGAAAGAAAGATGCTGCAGAGGTTGAGAGTGGTTCCTCCTACAATTGCATTTTGCTGTGGGAATTTCAGTCTTGGAGTAGTCGACCACTGGCATCACAAAACCAAGTAATGTATATATCCCCATGAAGCTACTTAGATTAATTTGAGGAGAATGACACTAGCAGCTGCCACCTTTTAAAGATACTTCAGAAGGTGTGGGAGGGAATTGGAAGTGCTTTCTTGGATCTGTGGATCACGAAGGTAAAAGATGCAGCAAGGGGAGTCAGGGTTAATTAAGGCAGTCTGAAAACCAGCAATTGCTTATGGCTCTGTTAATCATGCAAGAGCTGCTGTGACACTCTTGATGTCTAAGGCAGGGAGAGTGGCCAAGGATGTCTTTGCATCTGATGGAGCTACAGTCTGCTCTTCTTGGAAAAAGCAGACTTCCTTAGGCAGTTGATCTGCAAAAGAAATCACGGAAAAGCCAACTTAGTAGTTGAAACTTATCTCCAGCTATAGGTAATAAGGTTTTTTGAATTTTTTCTCCTGGCTCATGTAAGGCCACCTGCTTGTGCTCTAGTTGGATTCTCTAAAGCATTGAGCTTTGGAATTAGCATCCAGAATGCTGTAGTCTTGGACTTTTTGTAGATTTGTGTAAATGTAAATGCGTGGAAAGCAGCTTCCTTGTAAATGAGGGACAAAACCATATTTGGTCATTTACATGAAAATAGTCCTAAACTTGAACTTTAGGATGAAACTTGAAGTGTTTATACTCTGACATGCAGGGAATGCAACCACTCAAAAATGTTTGATGCAGAAGTTAATACAGTGGGAAATCTCATTGGGGATCTGTGATTTCACACCCAAACAAAAAATGTTAGTTGGAAAAGAGTTTTAGAAGGCAGAGAGGGAGAAGCTTGAAATGCAAGTTTTCAGATTCTTTCATTTTCTTTTTATTTCCTTTCATTTTTTTCTCTAGAAATCTCAAACATTTTCAAAATTACCATCATGAATTTGTAAGAAAAGCAAAAAATGAAGGAGTATATGTATAAAAGAGTAAGAAGACCTGGTATTATTTTCATCCCTTAAGAGGGAGAAGTGCATCCAGATGCAGGAAGGCCTCGTGCAGTTTCCTTTATGGCCTGAGTAGGCTTGAATCTGCACTTTCCTTTTCCTGTGAAGATGTCTGGGGAAATCCTGTGCTCTGGCACATTTCAGGGAAGTGCACTCTTGCTGGGTCCTTGGGGAACTGCTTGAATTTGTATAAATAATCACTCCTTGATTGGAGCAGGAAATGGAGCTTGGGCATTTCAGGGCTGTGCTTCTGTGAACTGGCTTGGGGGGCAGAAGAACAGTTCTTGTTGTCTCCCTCTCTTCTCTATCAGACATCAGGAACTTTATTAGCTCGCAGGAATTTCTGTTTCCACACAGGAAACTCAAGAAGATTCTTTGGTGTCAGATTATAACTGAATACAGATCTCGTTTAATCTTTCATTGCAAATTTAAGACAATTCATAGAACCTGTCTCCAAATCTTTGTCACAGCACTCTGTTGATAAAGAGAGAAAGGAGAAATTCTCAAATAATAAATACAAAACACGTAAAAGATTTTATTAGCCTTTTAGCACATTATGTTAATCTCCTGATAGCTAATATTATGAGCAAGTCTATGTCTGGAGAGAGCAATAGCAAAGATCTTAGGAATGGAAATAATGTCTTTTTAACTTTCCAAAGAGGATTCAAAGAGCTAGTTGATTGTTATGAAAACTACTGTTCTTAGTGAGCATATTAAATTGCTAGAGCATTAATCTGATTATTTGTAAGATCTTGTCCCTTAAGAATGTATTTTACAATGTAGAAAGCTCAATTAAATATATAAGATAAAGCCATGAAAATGATCAGCATTTTTTCAAATTAAATATTCTACTGCATCTAGTAGTAAAATTTAGTATCGATCCATACATCATGTTCCACACTGCATCAGTAAAGTATTAGAATAACATTTAAATTATAAAATACGGTACAGCTCGCTTTATCAGCTTTATTATAACAGATATTAAGAAATTGTTCTAAATTATTTTTCAGACATTTCAAATAATATGTTTTATCTCGTTGGGCTAAAAAAGGAAGAAATACTGCAGAAAAAAGTCTTGGTTAACAACAAGTCTCCAAAGCCTAAGTCCTGTAAAGCTACAGATATTTAAATACTTCTAAAAGCTTGAGATTATGAGTTGATCTAATATCAGCTTCCTTTCTGTACAGTTGCGTGTCACCTTTTCTATTTTTTCTTTCCTGAACAAAACCTAATTTTAATGCACCTTCTCCTGTCTGCCTCTTGGTGTCCGCAAGCTGGTGGTTAATGGACTAGAAACTTTGTCATTCCTTTAATAACAGAAAGATTTTCAAAGTCAGCAGAGGAAAGGGGAGAAAATGGAAGTGCAAGTCCTAGGGGTTAATTGCTGCTTTGTTCCTCTTCTACAAATTTTCTCGAACGCCAGGCTCAGCTTTGTCTAATATTTTCATAGGGAGAGTACAAATTTTTTTTCAAGACATCTGTGTTTCAATAGATAGAGATGCCTAAAACTTAAGTTGGATATGAATGTAATCCTGGCGTAACAATACTGATTTCGCTTGACTTAATCAGAGATTTAGCTGGGCTTTGTGGTTTCACAGAAGGCTGTTTGTTAACCACACTGTGTGGGTTCCAGGCGCTGCAGCTTGTCGGCAGCTCGCTTCATCTGTTCCTGGAGCAGGGGGGCTTAAAGCAGCGCTTGAAGGACGACGTGATAAAAAATTAGCATTCAGCAGTTTTGCGGAGAGACAGCGTGAGCATAGCAAGGTCAGGTGCATAAGCAAAGCGGGATTTCCAGTTGCCATTTCGTGAATTAAAACATCAGATTTACTCATGTGATGCTGTTTGTTTATGTGATGTTGTGCAACTAAAAACATCAACGCCTTCACACGTGATTAGTATTAAATACTGTTGATGACATGTTTTCATCGTGATAGATGCCCCCAAATTCAAAGTTTAGCCTGGAACCATCTTTTAATCCCCTGAAATTCATGTGGCTTTAAGGGATTTTCTGATAGTTCCAAGCCTCAACCCTCACTTCTTGTTTCTGTTATTTGAACCAAGCCCTTATGAGTATTTGACAGTATTTTTCTGATGTTTTGTGGTTGTTATTTAAGCTTTACTAAAATACTTAGCCATATTTTTAACTGCATGTGTTTTAAGGAATGCATCAGTTGTGAGATGTATCTGTCAAACAACATGTGTGTCCAGCTCATGGAGATTTGAGTCCTAATTTAGCAAAATTTGCCCATGTAACATTTCAGAGGTCAGAGATACTTCCGATTTTGACTTTAACCCAAAATCAATCAAATTACCACTCTCCAGCTGGGAATGAAATTAGAATTAATTAATCATGGTGGGTCCTGCTTCATGGGCATTTTCCTTAGTCTCCAACTGTGCCCTCTGAAAGAAAGTGCTAGGATACTGTGGTAGGCAAATGTGGAAAATAAATCGACGTAGTAGGAGCTAGTAATGGGCTTATGCTCAGAATCATCAGGTTTACAAGCCAGTACATTAGCTACCTTCATTTGAGGCTGTCTTGCAAATACTCGTGTCCACCGGAGCGTGTGATTTATCTGTGTTGGCTGGTGCTGCACAGCTCGGTGTTGCACATGTTCTCTCGCTGGGATCACACTTACCCAGGGATTTCTTCAGCAGCACACATAGGTAAGGAGACTACAGAAACTGGGGCTGAAGAGGATGAGGAATGCTCCCTCTGAAGGTGTAACGAAGGCTTGATTTTTCCCAAATCTGTAGAGGAGGAGGTATCTGGTTCAGATAGGAGCTTTCTTATTGAAGTACTCTGTGTGGTCCACATGAAGGGTGTGAAAGAGGGTGCAATGTGTGTGTGTAGCTGCTGTAAAGAGCTTGGAACTACTGTAGGATTTCATTTAGATTTGGGAGTATTTTACTTGAAATAGCTTTGTATTTAATACTTATTATATGCTTCACTTCTGCATTTTATCTGCATTTCATTAATGGGAATGATTTCTTTACAAGTACGTGCCGAGCTAAAAGAAGGATGTGAGAGGTTTTGTCCATGTGCAGGAGAAGTGGCAGATGCTGACTAAGTGTCAGAAGGGCTTGGCTGTGTTGGACCACAGTGTCTTTTCAGAAAGCACCAATTTTCCTCTCATTGTTTACAATGGGCTGGGTGCCATAAAACACTGCTAATGACCTATATATCAATACAGCAAAGATTTTTACATGTGTAAAACAGAAGTGCCCATGCTTAATGTGATGATTTTTTAAGAACTGAAAAAATACTTACAGTATAATGAAAAAGTAACATGATGGGAGAGGAGACTGAAAATCCCAAAAAGTACTTAAAAATCTGAAGTATTGCAACTTGTCTCTGCATTTATCAAGAAATACTGCTCTTTTCTTCAAGACTCCCCACAGCATAGCCCACACAATTTATTTTGTGACGTATCAGCTGATTCGAAGCAACCAGTAAGATACATTTTTAGATCATTATATAATGTAAAAACGAATTCTTGCCACATCTGCCAAGAATTGAGAGCTTTGCAGCCGCCTGTTGAAGGAGTAGGTAGGTACTCAGTGGGAAAGGTCAGAAGAGGTGGTGGGCTCCTCAAAGGCAGACGAGGATTATGTGAGGGCGTGCATTTTCCAGGCAGCTGGACAGTACTAAATAAAGAAAAAGCAAAGCTGACAATAAAGATGGAATTATATTTGTAGAACATAGAGTGGTTTGGGTTGGAAGGGGCCTTAAAGGTCATCTGTTTCCCCATGCCATGAACAGAGATGCCTTCCACCAGGTGGAAAGCCCCAGCCAGCCTGGCTTGGGACACTTCCAGAGATGAAGCATCCACAACTTCTCTGGAAGTTGTGCCTCACTATGCTCACAGAAAGAATTTCCCCCTAATATCTAATCTAAATCTGCCTTCTTTTAGTTTAAAGCCATCACCCCTTGTGTTACCACCCCTTGCCCTTGTGAAAAGTCCCTCTCCACTTCTCTTGTAGCCCCTTTAGGTACTGGAAGATGCTCTAAGGTCTCCCCAGAGCCTTCAGTTCTCCAGTTTGAATAACCCCAGCTCTCCCAGTCTGTCTCCAGAGGAGCGGTGCTCCAGGCCCTCCTCTGCACTTGCTCCCTATGGAGGTCACAGTGCTCTCTTGAAGCATATGAGAAATCTCAGTTTGTATCTCTTGTTTGATGATCAGTGTAAGCTGTTGTACAGATGAGGAGATGTATTCAAAACTGTAGCTGCAATTATAACTGGAGTTTGTGGCTCCTGGGGGCATCCTGCTCAGAGTTAACTAAAAATAACAGAAGTGTAACAGTTTATAGTGAAAGATCAGTTACCATGACATGTTTGCACAGGCAGGATAGAGTGATGCAAACTTTTTTTCACATAACTGAAGTCATTTATTACAGAAGTTTTACCAAAGCTATGGATAACAAGCGTTCATATACTCCAAGGATATCCACCCACCTTTCTCTCTCCCTACTAGTATTTATACATGTAGAAAGAACAAAGTAAAGACAGGATGATCCCCAGGGAGATACCAAATTTTAAGAGAAATTCATGAAGAGATGCAACATGCAATTCATGTTTTGATGCAGCACGTACCAGGGGGCTTACAGGCTCTGTTATATATTAGCTGAAGAAATTGTTTAGCTGTGTGTAACACTTTCTAAGGACTTGTATAACATTCATTTCAAAGGAGTTGTAATTATAGCTATGTCTTTTGAGAGAATGTATTTTCCTCAAAGACAAGCTCTTACTCAGGTGGTAAATGTAATAAAAATGTGGTAACTGTAATAAAATCACAGCATTACTGCTCAGGTCATATTCTTATGCATGTGTTAAGCAATTCTTTTTTGTTATAATTTTTCATATTTCATCTTGAAAGCTTTTTCCTGTGATTTGTAGCTATACAAATGAGTCTCCAAGGATAAGGAAGGCTGTTTTCATGCCATTTACAGGCCAAGAAACTTGAGTTCCAAATTTTCAGTTTCATCTTGTGACAGTTTGTTCTTATTTGTGAGGCTTTCCATTTCTTGTATTGAGACTGTGCAAAAGAGACTGCAGAAGTCATTTGAAGGTTAGAATAAAAGAGCTGAATAAATCAAACCAAGAGATCTTAGTAATATCTAGAAAGTAGAAAGTCTTTGTATCACAGTTATCCCTTAAAAAAAAAAACCTCTGTAAGAAAACATCTCTCTGAATGAGAGCTCCACTTTTTTAAAAATAAAAATAAAAACCCGACAAAAACAAAGACACCCCAAGACCAGAACAGTGCACACAAACCCACAATATTTCTTTCAGTAGGTGTACCCTTTTCTACATTTTGTCACATCTCAGATGAAATCATCCCTTTGATCCCCAGTTTGAGACTTTCCTTGCTGCCAGCCTGAGTAAGCCTGAGAAGTGCAGAGCCAATTCCCTTGCATTTGCTATGCCATTTGAATACTGCAATTTTTAAAAGAATATCATTTTCTTCTCATTGCTGTGTTTCTTTGGCTTTGGTAAGTGTGGGAAATTAATGTAGACTTTGGAAGAGTTCCATCAACTCTGAAACAGCCAGTGAGGAAAGAGTCCAAGAAGGCTCAAAATTCCAGCAGCAGTACCTAATCTAGCCCATTATTTAGGATTTATTTTGTTGTTTTCACTTTTCTGTGTTACTTATGCTGTCTTTAACTGCTTAAGTGTGTTTGAGGCTCTGAAGCTCACTTTCAGTAGCTCCATACTCCAAAGAGTTCACACTGGCTGTCCTGACAGAGGAGTTTAAGCAAACTGAAAAGAGTTGAAAGGTGGGGTAGAGTGGCACACAACCTGAGAGCACAGGAGCAGGCAAGAAGAGATATGGAACAGATTTTTCTTTTCTTAAGCTGGCTGGTTACATGACCCTAGAGAAGTCAAAGGATCTTGTACTGCTTTGGTTGCCCTCTGCATAATGGTGAGGCATCTCTCAGGAAGCATGGGATCCTTGGATAAAAAATTTTAGACAGCATTGCTTTATGAAGAATATCAGAGACACAGATCTTTGCTGTCCTTGCTGTTCCAGCTGTGCTCTTAGTGGTCAGTCTAGCAAGTCTAACTTGGATTTTATTTGTGTGCCAACTCTCTTCTATTTTTAATTCTTATTATATCGTTGAAGATTTTTAAATGCTTTCTTTTCCCTATCCCATTTTAGCCTTCATCCTCAGCACAGGATATTATATTTCATACAGCTCTTGTCTGTTCTGCTTGAAGGAAAATTAGATATTATTTTGTTTTAGGCAGTGACTATTTTGACACCTCTGTCTTGCAGTTATTTCTCAAATGACAGAGTAACACTTTCTGTATACGCACACAACATATCATAAAGCAAAACATGAAAGACTGTGGTTATTTCGTTACCATTGTATTTTTTCATTATAGGTGTTACTTGCTCCCCTACTGTTAAACTGACCCACTGAAAAATTGATAAAAAGATGGTGTGAAATTGCCCTACTGTACATTCAGTTTGAGTTTGCTCTGTGCCATTTACGAACACTAAACAAAGCTACTTTAATATGCAAAGTTAGTATGATTCTTGAATGTTTTTGAAGCAAAGAATACCTATAAAATTTACCTCAAATGCTTAAATAAAAAAATTACACACAACCTCAGAAAAGTTCATTTTGATTTTCAAATTGAGCATAGTTAAATATAGAAGATTTGTACGCCTTGAGAGTTCCAAACTTCTTTAAAATAGTCTCCTCTTCCTTATATGGGGGTTTGTGCCTATTTTTCCCTTGAAATCTGGAACACTTTGTTTTAATCAAGAGATCAATTACTGTGCTGAAAATGCAGCTTGACATATTAGCCAGCTTGAAGAGAATGGAAACTTAAACTATCTTCTCTCCCACCATCAGCCAGATGTTCAGACCTTCACCTTTTGATCCCCTGGGCCAGGGTTCAGGAATTCTGAGCTCTCTGCCAAAGCTACAAATGCAGTGTGCTGACTCTGTAGTAGTAATTTATATGTACTGTCAGTATGGCTATGGATGTCTTTAGACCCTTCTGTTGATACCATCGTATTTATTTTTTAAATTTCTGATAGGAATTAATCTCTTCAGGATACTACCTGTTATTTACATGGAAAGATTCTTCTCCAAAAGTCTCATTTACGTAACATTATATCAAAGCATAATAGTACTAAAATACTAGAAAGAAAATTGCCTCAAGTTTTTTCTTTACTGTGTAATACCTCTTCATCCCTTTGCATATTTCAGTGCACACTCACTGCAAGGGATTCTTGCTCCACAAATTTAAAGACAAGAGAGCAAAGCAACCAGTGGCATTCCTTGGGCCATGCTCTTTTTTTTCCTCCATCACCAAAGTGAGAGAGAGTAGTTAAAGTATGTACAGTTCTGTGGAGGTCCCTGAGATTTGGATCTCTCTGCCAGCCCCAGGCAAGGGGGTGCCTTGAGCAGGTTGCATAGATTAACTCTAGAGATGTTCAGCATATGTTGGAGGACTTGCTTATTTATATAAAGGCATATGTCGAGTGCCTTGCTGAAGGAATATCTACCATACGAAAAATGATCCAAGATCTCAGTGTCAGTGTGCTCCATGCCCACTCTGCTCCTTCTGAGACACAGTTACATCAAAGAACAGAATTACTTTTATAAAACTGACAAAATTAGAATGGTGGAGGATTTAATTAAATGAGATAACTCTGAACAGTGCTGCTTCATCTCTTCAGAGCAAAATGTGATATGTGAGTTATTAGACTCTGTGGTTCCAGGGTAGCCTGTGTACATTTTATGTCGAGTCTGACTTATACTAGCAGTGTTCTCTGTATGTTTCTAGTTTTATGGGTAAGAAACTATAACTTGCTGGTCGTTAAAACATACATGTAAAACAAGAGACAGAAAGACTCTTACTCGAGAAGTATGATGCAACTCGGCCACACTACACCAGTTAATGCCACTGCAGCTTTTGATGTATCCTTAACTTCCCTGTTGTCTGTGTCCACTGACATCTTTCATCTCACTGACATCGCAGTTAGGTTTGGGTTTAATGTGTGTGAGTTGCGTGGTTCAGAATAAAGGTCTTCTGCAGCCCTGCTGGCTCTGCCCAGAGGAGTTTTCTGGAATACCTGGTCCCAGGTATGCACACAATGCCAAGCTGCAGGGACGTTTGCTTAGCAGTTGTGTAAAACTGAGAGCTTGGGAATAATTAAAAGGTGAAGAGGAAAGGATGGTGTTACAAGTTATATTAACCTCTTACCACATTTCTTGCAAAAGGATTTGTGCATAGTAAAGAGGTACCATTTGCCATGTGTTAACGTTGCTGCACTTTTCTTTGATACCTGTCAAAAATTCTTTATTTTTACAGTTTTTGTCTGTATTTTCCTTAGGAGACCAGATGTCTTCGAAAGTGTGAGAAACACTGTTAAGTGTGTCATGAAGGGACTGAAGGGAAAACCTAAAGCAGTTATGTTTCATCGAAATGCTTTCACATATTATTTCTATAAAAGCTTTTGAATCAGTGCTGTTTCGAGTACTGAAATTGAATCCTAGAAATATAACTCTCATGGGTTCAATATTTTTGTAAACATAAATATATAATAGGAGAAATAGGATTAAATTTGTTCCTCTAAGTAGAAAAACGCAGTGTTGAAGAGGTTGGTGAAGCCACTGAAACCAAATATATTTTATGGTATGTGATATAAAATTAAAATATTCCTGAAAGAAATGTTTATCAGTTGTAAAACAACATTATTTCTATTTATAGATTTTTAATCTTATTGCTCAAATGTTTTGCCTTCTAAGTTTAAATTATTTTAACTTTCTTTGCTAGAATTTTGAAACTATAATGAAGTTTATTATTTTCAGAGTAAATATCTGCATAGTATATTAAAACTGAAACATTCAGTGTGCTCTTAGTTTATAAAACCTTCTTGGCTGACGCTTGAATTGAGAATAATATTCTTTATTACTACACAGCAGAACAATTTTAATTGCTCCCTTGAACATTACAACACTTCCAACCATGAAAAAATAGCATAATAGACATGAGAGTGAGTCTGTACTATTTCAGTCACCTTTCCCATTTGACAGTGAAAATCATATGTTTAAAGAGAGAAGCTGCAGTCATGTAAAAATAATTTTTGAAAGCTACTGCTGACATAGTAAGGAATGGAAGTAAAGGAATTCCTGTGAAGAATATGATGTACTTTGTCCTGCAGAAAGAGAAAAATCCTAAGCGAAACATCTGAGTGAGGAAATCATCCAACAAACTTTTAAAATATCCTTTAAATATCATAGAGTGCATCAGTTGCACCAAATACCAGAATATATTCAATATAAAAGGCAATGTTATCAAAAAAATAATCTAAATGGCAATTAAACAATGCTTTGTGTTCTGGTTAAGAATGTTACAGGACGAAAGTACCCAACAAAATTGAGAAAGGCTGGATTCAAACTGCCTTGTACTGAACAGGAAAGAATTTGATGAGCTTCATTGAGCCTTAGATCAGCCTGCTAGGAAAACCACTTGAAAATATGGACAAACTATTTAGGCAAAAGTCAGTCCATTTTTCCTTTACTAAAGCACTTTAATGGAAGAATCTATTCAGTGTTACACTAGTAAGAAAAAAATCCACAGAAATTTCATAAAGGTGTTGTGGGATTTTTTTCTTTTTAAAAGTGAAATTTATTTTTCAGGTCCTGAAATGAGTATGGAAATTCATCTCCCTTTCAGTAAAAGAGTCTCATCTAAATTTTTGTTAATCTGGTGCCTTCAGTTACAAATAAGGTGCTTTTAGGGGAACATCAGCATTTCTGACACACAAATCAGCATGTATACCTTTAGGGTAAGGTACATGCGCTGCACATCTCACTGTGAATATATGTGTAATTATAAGGGTTGTTGAAGCAGCCTGATACAGAATTTTATGCCCTTCTGGGAATAAATGGAACTGTTGTTTGGGTGTAGCTTTGAGTTCCACTTACTCCTCTGGCTGGCCCATGATGTCACAGAGCGGTGGCTGCCCCAGTGCCCTCCACTGGCTTGTTCAAAATGGCACTTTGCATCTGAAGTCTCTTGTGCAGTGCTCTCCCTCCTGCTAATCTGTGTGGAAGAGCAGCAGTAAAATTGATGCATAAGATGATGAGTTTACAAGACTCATTAATGTGACTGAAATTCTAATGATCATGTTCTCTGTACAGGCATATGGAACACTAATCTTTAGATACAGATCAGAAGAATATTTTTCTAAAAGGACCTTTCTGTAGTGTGATATCCTCAACAACTTTATCTGAAGTGACAAACAGACAGGCCTTTCAAACAGTGTACCTAAATAGAACTCTTAATCATATTGCATTTCCTCCCTCACCTGCTGTGTGACATTGCTTACATATTTTCTGTGTAATTACTGACCTTTGACTAGCAGTGGAAAAAATACCTCACTGCTGTATCTGGCTGTTCTTCCTCTCTCTCATTTTGAGTACTTGTTTACCAGTTCTTAGGGCAACTTCATGCTATGCACCATTGTCACTTCTGAGCGATTTAGATCGCCTAAAGAATCACCATTAAAGGTATTAGTAAAAGTGGTTTTAATATGATGTTGTAAAAGTGCAGCTTAGTAAGGTTTGGTGGCAAGGTTCACTCTATTACATGGATGAAACACAAAGGAAAAGCGAGTTAGAGCTGAGGTAGAATTACTTGCATGGAGACCAGAGATGGAAAAGGATAAGGGAGACCCTCTCAACAAGTCACAGGGTTCAGAATGTGCCCCCTGACTTTCTAAACTCCTGCTGGGGTTTGGGTGCACCAACTTCCAGTCTTAGTCTCAGACTTGGACAACAGTTTATATCTAATGGAATTAACTACATGTGTGCCATCAATCCAGCGTGCTGTCAGTCAGTTACTGAGGATCTCTTGGAATCAAAGGTCTCACTGCCTTGGGTTAGGAAGGATCTCTTAGTCTCAGGAGGGGAATCTCATACCTTGAGAGGTGTCCCAGCTCAAGAGGAAAGTCACCTCCCATGCAGTCCTGTTGCAGTGTAGGGGCGAACTCCAATGAGACTTATCCAAAGATCTGTGGTACTTTGAACAGTGCGGTCTTTATTTGTTCCTTGACAAATGAATCTTGGAACAGCTACATGCGGTTCTTGTGTTGATCACACAATGGGTGTTCCAAGCTCGTACGTATGCTCAGTGTCTCTGGGGGTATCCTGGAGGAGTTCTTGGTCTGGCTGTGGCTCAGACATTTACCTCCTTTGGAGCCTGTACCAAAGTACTGCCGGTTTGGTTACGGGGGTCACAACCACTCTGAAATAATTCCGTGGCTCAGTGACCAGTTTGAAGTTAGGTTCTTTTTGCTGATCTAGCGAGTGTAAATGCTGCATACAATAGTTTCACTGCATTAATGATAGGTATTAAAATCCCCTGAGTTTGCATCGTTACCTCAAAATATCAGGGCCTAAGTTTCATATCTCTTCCTGTTTTATCAAACTTTACAAATGTTTGTAGAATACATTCTCAGTCAGAACACAGAATCTAGGTTGTTACTTTTAGAAGATGTAGTTACCAGTTTTAGAGCCAAACTTCATTTTCTTTTTGTGAGCCTGTTCTATTGATCCATTTCTCTCCAGAGGAAAATAGGGTCAATACCTTAAATTATAACTATGAAATGAAAGGATACAGGAGGATATTATGCTGTTGCTGTCTGGTTTTCACTTTTTTAGATTCATAGGGCTTATGACAGAGGACACTGAGAGCCAGAGTAACCTCCTGTTTATTATAGCCCCTCATTTTTACCTTTACCACAGGATTGATCTCACACTTGGTCCTCCAGAAAGAGATCTTTTCATGACTGAAAGACATCAAAAAAATCTGCCACTTCCTCTAGCAACTGATTCCAATGAATTATCAGTTTCACTACTAAAAATTCTGATCTTAATTAATCTGGTTTTAGCTGCCACGAACTTACTGCACTTTGATTTGCTAAATAAGCTTTCTTTAGAGCCAGTATTCAGCAGGTTATCTCTTCCATGACTTTCCAGGCCTTGACTCTCTGTTTCTTTTCCTTACAGCTCTCCAGATTTTCCAGTATCTCTTGTAAATGCACTGCAGTATGCTGGGAATGCTTACCGATCCCATTAGGTTTTCATGAGCTTTGGGTTCCTCTCTTACTGTCACTAAGCCTTATGGACAAGCCCTGTTGACTGCACATTCCTCTAAACATTTTACTTTTCACCAGTCTTTGAGGCATTCTGTGGTTTTACCAGAAATCACCTTTCAGCTTGGTAATGAATGTTATTGAATAGTGTTGATTCTAGAACTGATTTGTGGAAGAGACTATTGGAAACACCTATTTAAATCATGAATCTATATTCCTCAATCATGGCCATTATGTGAATGCAAAACCTTTGGTGGAAATTTTGGGATGTTGTTAAATTAACAACTGAACCAGAAGTTTGCATAGATGTAGGACCCATACCTTTAGCCAGTTCATCTGAATGTTCTGTTTCAGTGCACTTTCACATCATTTCCATCCTCAGCTTGTCTACTCATGATCCAGAAACTTCTAGTGCCTTTTGGGGGAATAAATCTACTTTTTTCATAAGGCTTTAGGAATTCTTTATTTATTCTGGTTTTACATACTGCTATCCTAAAAGTTCTCCGCAGAATTTGTGGAACTTCTTTAAGTATGGAACTGTATCCAATAGTGATTTGAAAAATATACATTTAGGAATGATTTTAAATATACATTTTAGAACGGTTTTTACAGGTATTAACTGCTTAAACCAATAATAAGGCAGAGTATTCCAACAGGATGTTAAAGTTTGAAACAAGTTTCTACTACATAACAGAGCATTTTCATCATCATTTCTGTGGTGCAGTCCTTCAGCCATGTGAATCCTATATAATAAATCACAGAGGGAGAAGTAAACCAATGATGTGAAAATACTAATGGCATGTGGATGTGGCTGTTGCCAGCAGATGATATGAAAGATCCTAAAATTATCTTAATTGATAAGTATAATAAGTGTTATTCTTGTGTTCCAGATTGCAGACTGTTGTGTGGTGTATATTGCAACTTCTCGGATGGAAAAAGCAGTTTATAATGAAACATTAATGCTTGTGACATTTTGCCATGCTGGGGGGAAGAGGGTGTCATTTGAAAGCAGCCTGCATTATCACAAATACCAGGGTTGGTTTTTTTTTAAAGTATTGACTTTGACATTCTTGCAATAAATTAAGATTCAGTGCCAGGATTATGAGCTGCTTCCTTCTTATGGTTTCTGCTATATGATACCCATTTATCAAACTTAAGTGGCCAAATCAATAGAGTGTTTCCGTAGCAGGTAGTAATTGCTTTAGACTTATTACCTATACTAACAGATTTTGAGTTCTTACCATCATTCTTCACTGAGTATCCCAAGTTGCTTTTTACAGAAAGGGCTGGGATACCACTATTTTTCCCTTAATACATGTTAAGTGTGTAAGATTGCTCTGGAAGAACCGATAAACGGGTGGGTTATTTAAACTGACTCTCCACAATGTACAGACCTACGCAGTAGCCACATTCTCCAGTTGTTTATGCTCAGTCAGTGCTGGGAGGTCCCTTGCAGTTCATTTTACATTTTTGTTCATTAGAAGAAGCATTGTCCGAGATAATACTTTCATTGTGCTTACCTTTTACAAGCGCTCTGCATTTTCAGATTAACTGAAAGGTTTATTGGTGCTGGTACTAGAAAAATTTAGCTTTTATGGCCAGTGAAATGTGTTTTTCTCCCATGAGATAATGACTTGTACACCTGGCACTTTTATGGCATCTAATGGATTTTATTTTTAAACAGCTTTAATTAAGCTTGTGGTATCACATGACACAAGCAAGCAATGGGGTTTTTTCCTTATCTCACAAATCAAGGTATTAAAACGGATTAATTAATAGATAACTGTGGCCTTGAGATCTTATTAGAAAACTAAATATTTCATAGTTTAAGAACTGGATTATGGGATGCTATAAATTGCAGATACTATATCATCTTTAAATACACTGAACTCACCTGATGCTTTTACAGGCATTTGGCTAGTATTTCTTTTACAGCTATATACAGAAATTGCCCTTTCCCTATTCAGATGTATGCCTCATATACTTGGTTTAGATTGGTGCTACTGCAGAAAAGAGAAAGATCCATCCTGCCAGGGTAGGCAGATCATCTAAAATCCAGAAAGCTGGATGGCTGCTTTATTGATGTTTTCCTTATGCTTGTCATTACCTTATTGTTGTCACTTTGCAGAGGGAGAAATCCCAGGGTGACCTTGTCCAAACTGCACTGTACAGCAGCAGGAAAAAAATACTGGGGAGCAGTTTGTTTTGCTTTTTTTTAAGGAAGTCTTACTCTACTCAAGAGAAGTAGTATTATTCATTTTCAGTTTTCTATCCAAATTTATTTAAGATTATCTGCCCCAAGGGATAGAGGGAAATAGAAGTGATGGAAAGAAAATCACATATGGATATGTAATATTCATATGGACAGGTGGAACATAATGATTTGAGCCCAAACTGCTGGGAGAAAATGAGAGAATCAGTAAAGCCTTAGAAGTCCAATCAAGTAATAAACAAAAGATTTAAATAATATAGCAATGACAGTAAATATTATGGAGGAATGTTTTCATTTTCATAGCTCTTGAAACTTTAATGCCGATTTCATTTGAGCTTCAACGTTTTTCATAAGGACCAGAAAGACCAACCATTAACTTCAAAATGAACCATAAACCCTGAAAGATGAAGTAATTCATCTTACTTGTGTGCATAGCATCTGCCATGGTGGATTTCCAAGTCAATCTGTAGATATTCTCACACAGTAAAAAGCTGAGTGAAAATAATTCAGATTTGTAAACTTGGTGAGACCTTCTCTATCACAGCATTATTTCAAATATTTGAGGGCACTTATTCTGGATGTCTAGTCCTACATATTTAGAAAGGAAATAAACAGCCATACTGGGAGGACAGTGCTTTGCATTGAAAGATGAATGAAAAAAGGCAGAAAACAGGTATCAAATGAATCATGTTTCCCTTCTTCTCTGTGCATCTACTTTTTTAAGCTTGTGAAACATTACCTTCTTTGATCTCCAAAGAACAGGTCTGCAAGTTAATTCTTGTGTAAAAAATAAATGTGGCATTTATCTGCCATTTTTTTGTGTTGTCGTTTTTCCTCACATTGGGTGTTCCTATGTCATTTATAAAAATTCAGTTATTTTAACTTACAAAAGTTATTTATAGAACTTAAGCTTTAGAAGCTTACCCATGCAGCCTGAACATCTGCCAGGTTTACACTACCACTCTGTCTCGGTGGCCAAAAAAAAAAAAGACAACTGAAGATAGCCTAATAAAGTTTGGAAAGGCAGGAAAGGAGTGAGGCAAGGGTATTGTTTGTAAATTTATAAAAACAGTATTCTAAAATTCAGAATGGCAACTTTTACTTACTTAGGAAATAGCGTAGTCAGTTTATAAACAATTCTTATATTTACCACGCCCTTCCCGTGTAGATTCTCATTTCATCTGAACTGTTTCTATGGGATGTAGCAGAGAAGATAATAACACTTTAAAGCATTCTCCTCATCTTCATGTTGCTTAGTTCAAAGCCATACTGGGGGATGGTTGCCACCTACTTGTTAAAATGTGAGGTGATAATAGTTGTGCTCCTGGTCTCTCACGCCTGTGCTGATGCTGCAGTGCCAGTGAATAAAGTGTGGTAAAAAGATTGTAGTCTTGCTGCAAAACTCAATTGACTGTGAACTCATTCCGAGAGTAAAACCCATGAGAAAAACTATTGTTTTGACTTAGTCATTTTTCCAACCACAGTGGTGTCCTAACAGCTGTCTTCTTTTGCTGGTTAACAGTTGTTTCATTAAGCAGGCTGAGAAATACTTTCATAGTTTCATGAACTCATAAAAATACATATTGGGGTAGCTGTTTGTGCCTAATCAAGTTCCACCACGTGGTCAAGGGAAACCACAAAAAGTCCAGTTCTTCAAATTTTGAGAAAAAGGTCCATGCCTATGATCCTGAATTTCAGTTACATATTGGGCAAAGGAAATCATAGTTGTATCAGAAGTGATGGTTTCAATTAAAGTAGCAGTGTAACGTTTCATCTGTTTCCAGGACTTGTCGCCTCTTTACCAAAGGGAAGAAATTACTATAAGGGGAGCCTTAGAGGCACAGGAGTAACTGCTGTTTATGAGAAATACAATATGGTCAGGAAAAACTAGTTCCTTTGATATGTATATAATTGTGTTTCCTCTACAGATGATGTGTGCAGTCGTAAGATCTTTCAGAGATTGTCAGGGCAATCCTATATCTTCATCATGTGTTGCCTTCGTTAGTTTAATGGACTTGTGTAAAGCAGTGCTTAAAATGCATTTGATATGGTTTCTGTAATCCTTTCTTCCTTGAAATTCCATTTGCCTATGAGTATACTGGATTCTTTGGATTCGTTCAGATTAGTATGATTCACTACTTGCTTGTTTAGAAAAATACTGTATTACCTTTTTTGACTGGGACCATGTTGTTATTAGATGCAATGACTGTATTACCTAAAGGAACCTTGGTCTTTGATTTGGATCTCTTGCCATTGCTATATGAGAAGTAGTACACAGCTCTCGTGGATTTGGTGAGATCAGTGTGTTTGGCTCTAGTTGCTGGACAGATGAGGTACTAAACCTATTTGACTACCCTGTGATAAGTTATTGTTAGCAAGATATACATCATATAAATATTTGGAGTTAGAGTTGTGGAGATGTCAGTCAACCCTACTTAGTCAGATGCTTGAGAAAAAGTCATTCTCAGCAGCACAGATTTTGGAAGCTGAGGGGAACTAGGACTCCCGAGGACGACAAAGACACCCATCTCTGTAGCTTTGTGTGCTTGCCTACAGTGAGAAGGTAAAATACATAAACGGATAGCAATTATGACTTCCATAACAGCTGTGTTCATTAAGAAGTATTGAAAAAGAATAAAAAAGCAATAAAAAAGAAATTATCAAGGAGATTGGGAGATATAGGCACTAAATCTAGGCATCTTAAACAAAGTTATTTACTTCCATGTCTATGCATGCAGGAGTTTTGTTTTGTGGAGTTGTTTGTCTTCTTCCTTGTTGTGGCTACACAATTTCTTAAGGCACTGACCTCTGTTGTTCAGATACTGTAATCCCTTCTCTGAAGTAAGATGTCATGTTATAAAAACCTGTAGTCCTGCTACTTTTTAGCCTTGCTAATTTTTTACACAGTATTTTAGCAGCAAAGTTTTGTAGTGTTCAGTGAGGTTGGGCTTGTGTCATTTTTTACATCTTTTTCATTTCTGCATTTGTCATTTTTGAAAACAGAATATTGTTACTGAAATTACCTTGGTCATCAATGCCTGAATATCTTTAAAAAATCCACACCAAAGGGCCCTGTTGCTTCAATAGCCTGAAAAGTTTGTTCTTCAAGCTCTGCTTCAATTGCAACTACTACTAAAAGCTTCCATCAGTAGCATGTGAAGTACCCAAATTTCACAAAACAGAGTTTTAAGTGTCTGGCACACTGGTGTTTGGGAGCAATTTCATTTAATAAAGTTTCTTCTGCAGGAAAATCTGTACTATAACTGTATAATTTCATGAGGATCACCACGTAAAGGAGTTTCTAAGTATCAGGAGAGTAAAGATGATGTGTTTTCAGAAGCAAGCAGGAAATATATAGAGAATGGCTGAAATAAATAATTTTTAAAGAGAATAAATTGATACTGAGCTCTGCATTTCTGATCCATTTAACTGAATACATTTACCCAGAAGTGCTAAATGCAATAAGAAACATGTAGAGGTCTGTGTTTCATTCTGTGAACAATGACTGCTTTGGTTTCTCACACCAGAAGTATCTCAGTTGTTGCAGTTAGATATTGCAGAAAAAAATTTACATTTCTTAGCTGTATGTTTTTTACTATGTTTGATTATATTCCCATCATTACAGAGAAAGATAAAGAACGTTTCCCAAGGTACTTAATAAAATGAAATCTTCAAAATTATTGCCCAATTAAGTGCAAACAAAATAAAAGTTAGTATGGCTTCAGTTTTAGCTGTCAGTAGTTTTGACATCTTTAAGTCTTTATGCTGATTTAGTATTTTCAGGAGTATAGCTGCCATTTGAGGAAGCAGAATATGTTCCAGCCCAGTGTCCCGTGGGTTGAATACTCAGCCTTGTTAGTTATCTCCTGAGTTCTCTGACCGTGTCTGATGGAGATGCACTCAGGGTCCTGCCCAAGGTACCCTCCCCACGCCCACTTCGGTGCTGAATGGTGCACTAAGAGAGGCTTTTGGAGTGCTGCATCACTTAGGTCCCACTCCAGTGAAACACAAACTTACCCTCATTTTTTAAGGAAACAGAAGGTTGTGTGCTGTTATAATGACTGTGATAATGTCTCCAAGTGTCAGATTTAGTCATATTCAAATCAATACTTGGTATTACTTTGTAAATGCTACTTAAATTGTTAAAAGACACTTAGCAAGATACCAGTGGGATGAAAGAGTTAGCACCTGTCTAGAGATAGATCTTCATTTTACAGTATCTGTGTTGTTCAGGCCTTGATATCAGGAGCTAATAAACCATATACTTGCAAAAGCAGGGCTTCATGTAAGCTAATGGTTTTTTAGGAAAATTTACCTGCAATGGTATGTTTCATTTTTGAGATTACAACACATTTTTATCACTTCTGATCACTAAAGAAATTGAGGTAGTTTTCCTCATGCTTTCTGCTGGGTGGATGTAAAACTTAATAGCATAGCAATACACACATATGGATGATACCATGATCAATTTAATTACAATTGTTACCTTTTCACTTATATAAATTAAGAATGAGAAAAAGAGAAAAATACAAACATTTCATAAGAAATTCTAGTACAGAGTCATCAGGAGGAAACAGTGTCACTAGCTCAGACTAACCACAACCAATTTGGTAACTTGGCATTACAAGAAATTAAGCACAATTACAGTAATACAAAAGTCAGATGCTTTTTATTTTTATAATACCACTGAAATAGCCAAAAAGGAAATTTAAATACCTACCTCCAAAATAGTTGCATGTTTGTGCCACAAATGAAAATAACCACAGTAAGTTTAAATTACTTCTTTTTTAGGTGATCTTAAAGTAGGAGAAAAAAATGCAGGATATCGTAGAAGGTACAAATAAATAATTTAATCTTTTAAGGAGAGATAATCATCAGGCAGCAGAATATTTCCTTTGTTCTGATGTCCATGGTACTACATAAAAGCATTATCTTCATGTAGGAAGAAGTGGAGTTTTTTTATGGTATACTAGTTGAAGGAAGGAGCTAAAGCTGATTCATTTAAGAAAGTGATACTATATAACTTAAATATTGAGAACTGCTTTGTTTCATGCAAAATTAATTTCATTCCTGAAAAGATTGTTTACTCAGGCCAGAAATGGTAAAAGAGATCTAGATCAAGTGGTTGATGGCAAAGACTAGCCTTCAGTAAAACTTAAGCAATGGACCTCTTGCTGCAAAAGTTTGTTGAGTGCTTGAAATTTCCCAGATCTTAGCTGATGATGAGTCTAATTTTTTTTTTTAAATGTGCCTCTTTTTTTCCATGTTGTTTTCTGTTGTTTGTTTGTTTATTCCTAGATTACTTTAAAATATTTTGGGGACAAATAAAGGATAAGATAGGAAAAAATGCTTCACAAATAGACTGAAACAGGATAAAAATGAGATGCAAATAAGACATTTTTCAGGCACGGTTTTTAATTACTTGGTTTCCAGTAATTATCCTTCTATATTAATATAATAATGGGAAGCAGTAGATCTGTACATAAAAGCTTATATGAAAATCTTCCATAAAAGTTATATAAAACATATACAGTTTATTACAAATCAGTGTTTTGGGCTTAGGAATGTTAATTTAATTTTACACAATTTTGAGTTGCAAGAGTCTAGAACCTTACTGCTGAAATTTCAATTTTACGGACAAATAAACTGCTACCTTTTTTTCTTTATCTCAGCCGTTTTGTTTGCTGTTCACTGAATCCAGATATGTTTGAGCCTGATATGATCCAAGTTACACAAGTTCCTAGCCAGATTCTCTCAGAGGAATAGCTCTCCTCCCTGGTTTTCCCTTCACCTTCCTCCCCTCTCCCATACCTGTATCCCGGCCCCATTCAGTGACTGCAGACCCTTACTCAGTAACCTCACACAAGCTGGAACTCCACCTTCTGCCTTCACACGAGGCAGAAGGTTTGTATCTGGCCTCCACTGCGCTACAAACTTCTCAGGAACATTCTCTGTGCTTGCCCGGTGGTTGTAACTCAGGACACATAAGTAATGCTGTTTCTGTTGCACTTGAAGTGACGGCGTTACCACTGTTCTTGGAGGATTTGTGTGAATAACAGATTTGGGTTGATTACACCGAGTGTCATCTGTTCTCCAGGAAAAATGGAGATGATTGATAAAGATAATAATTTGTTCTCATTGGGATAAATATGTAAAGAAATGTGTGATGGTGGAAATCTGGGATCCAGTATTTAGATTAACGCGGGCTTAATCTGGTTTCTACTGTCTGGACTAATTTTTGTCACCTTGCATTGTCACAAACGGAAGTTGTTAGCCCAAGGCAGTGTTTCATTTAAAACGACACAAGCAAAGTAAACTGACTAAAGTACTGTAGGTTTTTCTAAACTGTGAAAAAAACCCAGAAACAAGTTACTGTGGTCCTCCATAGAGGAAAGACAACATAACAACATTCTCATGTAACTAGCTCGAAGGATTTGGGAGTTTTCTAAAGATAATCAGTTTAATTCTGAATATTATGATAAAATCCTTGTTGCCTTTGCAAATCCTAAGAAATGGGCTTTATTCAGGTGACCTACTTGAAACTGGTGGGAACAGACTTATATCGGATGAGTCTTTGCACTGTTTTTGCTGTCACAGGACGAATTAAGTAGTATTTACCTGACTTCAGTGCAGTTAGGATGTTATATAAATTTGCTATCAAATTAGCAATTTGCATTATAATTACACTGGATGTGGTACAATCACTCCTGAGTTCACAAATAAGAATATACCTATCTATATAAGTCATATAGATAGGTAGACTTACAGTGTATGGCACGTTACAGCCATACAATATGTGCGTATAAAATAATGAAATCACTTAAATGCTGTACAGGTCATCAAAAACTAATAGATAAAGATTCCAAACTGTGATAGCTAAGAGGAAGGTCTTAGTTGGATAGTTGGTTGATTTACAAGAGGTATAAAAACAAACTGTTGATAATTTTAGAAAGAATACGTATAATACTGCCTTACTCCAACATATTTGTTATTACATGGGATAAAGACCCTTATATCCAAAACTGATCTATTCTGAGATTTACTCTTCTCCCACTTGATAGAACTGTCTGAGGCTTTTAAAAATAATATTTTATTTATGTGCAGGAGGGCTCAGTTTTGTTTTGGTTTGGTTTTTTTGTCACGAAACACATGTAATCCATGGAGTTAATAGTTTAAGTGGATTGGGAATTTGTCTGTGACTTGCCCACGGTAAATCTCACTGAAATAATCTCATGTCTCACAACATGGAGCCAGGGAAACCAACCTGAATGCAGGTGTTATATTTGCTAGATCTAAGAAAAAGAGATAATGAGGGTTTTTTCCATGTTTTTGTAACAAAACAGATTTTTCATTATTTATTCCTTCATTCAACTAGAATGGGTTTGTTGTTTCAGTTTAATGCCTAATTTGATATTATTTTATTGTATCACTCGAGATCGCAAGAATCCCTACTTCAGTTTCCAAAGGGTCAAATAAAACATTTTAGTAGCATTTTTGATTGTTTTATAACTGTAACGAAATAACACTTTTCTCCAGTTCTAGCTTAATATTATTTGTAAATATAGAACTCAGTTCACTAACACACCTTGTCTAACTCTCATTTCATTTGTCTAGACCTAGGAATATCATTAGCAGATGTGTGCAAATAAAACAGTGTTTTCTACTTTTGGAGATAGTTAATAATAATTTATCAACAAATTAACTTGTAGACAACATGAAAAGAGGTCTAATTTCATTTGTTGGAATAGAGAGGGTAAAAATAGTTTATGAATAGCCTGAAAATTTGCAGTGTTAAATAAAATTGAGGAACTTTTCATAGGGACAGTCTAATTAGCTTTGCTACTTTGTGTTAGTTTCTGTGTACCAGGGAAATTTTAATCCAGCTTTTAAATATCTGTTTCAGATTAGTACACCTCTTTCAAATTTTTGTTAGCCTTATGTATGGTGTAAAAGTTTTATTTGATTCCAAATCCCTAAAAAATCCCCATAAAAGGGTACTACTGGAGATACTTTAATCAGGATACTTTAGGCCATCTTTTAGCATTGTGATTTTCAAGGAGAATGCTCCACTTTTAATCCAGAGCTAGGTAAAATAAGAATCTGGTTTATTACTCGCGGTCGTAGAGGAAGGAGAATTAATAACATTGGAATTAAGAAAAAAGGCCTGTGTGTTGTTGAAATTATCTGTATCCTTGAAGACATTTTAGCGAGACATTATGATTCACCCTTTCAATTGTATGTCTGAAGTAATTTGGAAATTTTTTTTAGAAGTCCACATCTGATTTAATAACTAGCAGAAGCTTCACTGATCTCATTGCTGAATGTTATTAAAACCCTTATTATATTTTCTTATGTGTATTTTACTGGTGTTAACTAACAAAAATCTCAAGCTGTATAATGAATATTCACAGATCCCATCAAGAGAATCTTTTGAATGTGGAGAAGGAGCTACTTTATGTCACTTTCTCTTTTTAGACTTTTTTTTCCATTGTTTATAAATGATCCTGCAACCTTGGAAGTGGTTCTGATTGCCTATATATCTGAAGCTGCTTTTTTTTTCTAAATAGAAGTAGGATTGAAGAATAGGATAATATACCAAGTGGTAAGTCAGTCCCACAGCCTAGAGGAAACTCAGTAGGATGGAAGGAAGGGACCTAATTATCATCTATAAATACTTTCAGAGTAACTGTGTAGATGAAGGAAGGAATTATTCCCAGTCTGGGAAGATATCAAGATAAAGAATAATGGCCCAAAGCTATTAGAAACAGTTTTTAACCATGGGCTACAGTTGTTGACTGATGCAGATGGTAAATCCCCACTCAAGTCAGACTGAGGAGTTCTCCGTCAGTGCAGTCATTGGAACCAGTCATTCCCACTTTGCTGATTCTGTCGTTTGCAGAGAGGTCTTAGCTCACTTATTTCAGAGTGAGGTTTTGCCTGGGTTAAATGAAACCAGCTGTGTGGATAGCTGATGTCACTCTCGTACACCTCTTGTGGCCCGCTGCCTTCCTCCTGCATTAGTCCTGGTGGACTCTAGTTTTCAGTCAGTCTTCCCATATTCTCTTGTACCTACCAAGCCTGGCCCAGTTGACTCCAGGCTGTAACTGGCACCAGCAGAGCGTCCATCAGCAAGGTGGGAATGATCCTTGCCTCACTCAGGAAAATGACAAAATCAGGTCAGAGTCAAGCAGATTGAACTTCAACTCTGATCTACGGGCCATTCATGGTTTTCTAACAGAGTATTGCCATTTTTATGGATAAGAGACCTACTGGGGAGAACTCCAGAGGGGACACTGTGCCCAGCCCGTGTGCCAGGACCAAGCTTAAAAGCAGCAGCCACAGGCATGCACTGGACTGCCTGTGAGGCTCAGCAGAGTTTGGATAAGTGAGTGACCGCATGTTGATTAAGGCAAGTTAGAGCAGTATTACCTCAAAGCAGTAACTCACATCCACTTCTCTCTTGACTCTGAGCAGCTATTGTCTTACTGACGTGTGCCCTGGTGTCCTGGATGGCTGGGGCGGGAAGAGTGGGGTACGGGTGAAAGGGAAAAGCTGTTGCATAAGGATGTGTAAGGTGCGTGGAGCGCTGATCCGGTGCTCACGTGACTGGTCGTTGTGGTGATAAAATCAAGCAAAATAGAAGAAACTCATTCTCAAAAGAAAAGGCACTGTCTGGCACTACCAGTTCTTGCTGAGAAAGAAATTTGCCAGCTGTTAAATTACCAAGACCTTTTGAAGTTCTCCAGTCTTGAGGTCTTCCCTCATCTTCTAGTATCAGCTGATTTTACTCAGCCAGGTAGGAAGATCACAGCTTTAACAGTTTGGGGTATGTGTTATTTTGTAGGGAAACATCAAGTAACTGCATGCAGGGAGGAGGAAACCTGGACAAAAATGCGTGAAGTTTGCAGATGGATTACCAGAACACCAAAAAAATGAGGGATGATGTGCACTAAAGAGCTATAGTTATGTGTGTTGTTTTATAATATTTTTTTGCTACATAAATACATTTTAATCAGTCAAATGGCATATGGTGAATAAAGGTAAGAGACAGAGTTTCTCCTGCCATCTGCTGCTCCAGAGATCATTGCCAGCATATTACACTTCCCTTTCTGCAGCTCTCATACAGCTTCAAATCTCAGGCTTTTAATTTCTTAGAATTACGTTCTGGTTTATAAGTCTGTAGGTTGTTTTTTATTTAAAAAACGGGTTTGAAAATATATAGGATGATTGGGTGAAAAAGCTACAAGTTCTCTTGTTTTATCTTCTTACTTTATTGAATCCTTCAGTGCACTCAGCTATCTCCTGTTATATGAATTTCACCTCTTAAACATCCATAGTTTTGTATTCCAAAATGTAGAAATGCTAGGAGGAACAAAACCACTGTCATCTTCTCAATTACTCTTCTCAGAAACAAAATGAGTAAACCAAAGTACTAAATTTGACCAAAATTTCCAAGATGTTGCTTTCATTTTAAAAGTCAGATACTCATTATAGAGTACTTTTTGGTAGAATTAATTTAATGAATTATTTTTAAATCTTTTTGACCTCTATGCAATGCACTTTACGGCTATTAGATGAAGAAAAGAAAAAGTGAGATTATGGTTTTCAAAGGATATTCATGTATTTGAATTCTGCTAGTCAGGACAGGTGATTCCAAACACTTTTAATTACTTGAATTTTAAAGAAAATACCTTAAACTTAAAGTAGTCCCAGATGTACTCCTACAATGTCCTGAAGATCACTTGAGCTCTAGTTGTTGTGTTGCTCTTCATCAGCCTGTGTGCTGTTTACAAGAGAAACATTTCATTTTGGTAAGGCATTTGGAGAACTGCGTAGTACTTTTGTTGCTTTGGTAAACCCCCTATATTATGGAAGCATGTATATTTCCATTAGGGCAAATAGATACTTTGGTGACAATCAGAGTTTTGAAGCTAATTGTTTCATTGGCTCTAATCGGCCTGTTCTTCAACTTGCTCTTATTCTAAGGGGATGAGACTTAAATGGCAGCTTTTTTAGGACTGACATAATTCTTTCCTAATTTTTGAAGTCAAAAGAATAGTGCTTGCAGGGAAGAATTACCTGACTGATTATCTATGATGTTAAAGTGAAGAAAAAGGTAACCCACAGTATTTTCCATATTTTTATCCCTCAGAGTGATGAATGATTTTCTGAGAAAGAAATAAGACCACCATAGTGAAAAGGGGTGTGAAAAAAGCATTTCTTGTAATATTTATTCCAAGGGGGACGCATCCTAGCTTTATACTAAAGTAAGCTTCCCAAAGAGGAAGAAAATGTGTCAGTAGCTTTCCTAGAAAATGCGTTGTCGAATGTTTTTCTGTTGCCGTGGAAAACTTGTTATGTGAGCTTGTGACGGTAAGACCCCAGAAAGGGGATGTGGCAGCGGGGTTTACACCTGTTCTGTGACAGCACCCCGAGGGTGTGACAGTGCACCTGCAGCTCAGCCCAAACCCAAACCCACGGCCACGTGTGAAGCAGAGCTTGCTGGGCGCCAGATGACTGTCGTCATCTAACAACGTGTAAAATCGAAACACAGCTTTTTGCCATTTTAGTAATATTTATACCTTTTGCCACATAACAGTACCGCAGGAGAAAATGCTATGAAAACACATCGTTTTTCCAGATTCAGGTAGGCAGAGCACAGAGTAAAATACGAAGGCTTTGTTTCATCTCTCTTTCCTCTTTTCTCTCTCCCTCCTCCACTATTCTCTTCTCTCCCTCCCCTCTACTGCCCAATATTTTTTTTTCTTTTTTCTCCCCTTAATTTCAGGGGGGTTTGAATAGGCCTGTAAGGAGAAGAAATATGCTTCAAGGAAAGAGGCACGTGGGTCTCCAGAGAACAATAGGAACATAAAATCTGTCTCAGAGGCATAATTAGGTTTGCAATTAATTAATATTTGCAAACCACTTTGAGAATCTGGGTGCAAATTATTATTATTTTCATGATGTCACTGCTGAGACAAATGAACAGGAAGTAGAAACAAAAGGATAATCAGTAGATTCGTGAAGAGCTCACACTGCCGCATTAGGATCATTAACAATTGCTTCTTCTTGTGTATCGTTATTATCCAATATTAGTTTTCCCACTCTGGTGAGGTAAAAAGTACAAGAGCTCAAAAATTATGAAATCTTATCAGCTGATGAGACAAAAAATACAATAAAAAATGACAGGTGGGGAAACAAGTATTTTCTTTTCAATGATTCTGAATATCAGGTGGGGAAAGGGAAGAGTCGTTGTGTACAAGTAGTGTGTAATTTCATAATTTATTATTATTGTTATTATTTTGTTTACACCTGGTAAAATCTTAAGTGCTGTCCCCACACAATTTCCTAATTTTGTGAAGCAATTTTATTTTAATACATGCGGGCATAAAGGCTTTAGATAGTCCCCAACTGATTTTCACTGTCTGATAATAATATATTGGACAAAATAGCATTGCTATTTGTGTGGGAGTTAATGCTTTTGAAAACAGCTAATACACTTAACTACAGTGTATTAACAGTGGGCGTTCTGCTTATTTTTATTGCAAGCTTTAGCACTGTGCAATTTTCCTGCAACATGTTAGCAATAATCCACTCCACGCTGGCACTTGAATATTTATTGAGCATTACAGTTAAAAACTTATGGGAAAAAATGGATATTAAGAAAACCCACATTACATCCTGGTAAGGCATGGTGTCCATAAACGAAGACAGTGGTGAGGAAGTTCGGAGCAGTTGTTTCTAAGATTATCAAAGGCTATTCCAAAAGAAGTATTACATACATATGGCATGTTTTTTGCACTACCTTTCATAGAATTGATAGAATATACTGAGTAGGAATGGACACGCGAGCATCATCAAATCCAACTCCTGGCCCCGCACAGGATATCCCAAGAATCATACCATGTGTCTGAGAGTGTTGTCCATGTGCTTCTTGGACTCTGTCAGGCTTAGTGCTGTGACCATGTCCCTGGGGAGCCTGTTCCAGTGCCCAACCACCTTCTGGGTGAAAAGACTTTTCCTAATGTTCAATCCAAACCTCCCCTGACACAGCTTCATGCCATTCCCTCAGGTCCTGTCACTGGTCACCACAGAGAAGAGATCAGTGCCTGCCCTTCCACTTCCCTTTGTGAGGAAGTTGTAACTGCAATGAGGTCTCCCCTCAGCCTCCTCTTCTCCAGGCTGAACAGACCAAGTTCAGACCACATGAACTCACTTCCCTGTACTGTGCCTCCCTGGATTCCCATGGACTGCGTGGCAATATGGAGGATGAAGGGTCATGGCACATACATGCCTTCCCCATCCCAAGTCCTGGGAGGGTGATGACAATACTTGGCACCATGGAGAGGGAGAGATCTTCATGGACTACTGATACTGTAGGTGTCTTTATGTAGTTAGGTATGTCTGGCTGCACGTGCGAGTCGGGTTGGTGGTGGGATGAAGCTGTTTGCCAGCATCAACAAGCAAAGGTTTAATAATGGCCACAGCAATATCTGAAGTTGTCCGCCTTAAGTAATTGTTTGGGAAAGCGTGGTTTAGAGAAACAAATACTCTTACAAGTTCAAGGAATGGGTGAATCCTTACGGCTGAAAAGAGCTTCTCACGTAGCTTCTGAACACAGAATTACATGTCTTGGCTGTGATACCAGAAGTGTGCACACAGTAGCGGGAAGCAGTGTCACAAGGGGTGTCCTCCATAAAAAGCCTTCCAATTTGTGTAACAGCCATTCATCCCGGCCTATGAAAAATGTTCTACAAGAATGCCACACTGCAGATGGGCAGGTCTGCATAAAACCACGTGAGCATGATAAGACAACAGGGAAGCAATGCTCAGAGTCAAATGCTAAACAGAACTAAGCATGGGGAAGGTTAGGAAGGGTTCATTTCGCTTGAATAATACCACAGAGCCCACATATGTGGGGGTAGTGCTCTGGCCAGTAAGACCCCGTGTCGCTCTCTGGAGGTTCAGGGGTAATCCATCCAACTCCTAAATGAATCATCCACCTAAGTGAAGGGTGTAGAATAGGTAAGTTATATTTTAACTGCACATTTGGTAGCACAGGTTTGTAAAGGAGAGCATCCTACAGCCATCTGCTGTAATTTGAGCTTTTGAAGCAATTAAATTCCCTAGGAAAGCCGTGCTAATTTATCTGTAAACTTGACTGATTATCAGTGGGTTTGTTTATGCAGTTATTCTGATCATCAGGCATTCCTTCTAGTATCCTTGTTGAGTTGTAAAGCAGGACATAATTCTTCTGCAAGTTTCTTAGAGACTGATTGTTTTTCTCATTTGGTATGTTGGAATTGACTATGCAGCATCTTCAAGCATTATTACTGGGCAGGGCTTTGGTTTCTTCTTAACACAGTTAACTTAATGTTTAGAAGGAGTGCCAAACTGTGAATGTTCACCTTGGCTGCTCTATTTATCCTCTTGTTTGGTATAAAGAAGTTTGGAGCCTTCATATAAAAAGTCTTTTGGAAGGTGATTAAGTAACTGTGCAACTTTTTTTTCATTCATTTTTTTCTTGACTGGCTTATACCTGTCACTGATTTTTTATGTAATAGAAAAAACTCTTCTTCTACTAATAACACTGGGGGTTTTTTGTCTCACAGATCTTTACTTTATGCTTCACTTAGTTTCATTCAAATGAAGATGCATGCACAAGTAAGAATCTGATAAATCTCAGTGCCCCCTACTTTCTAGGGTTCCTTGAAAGATCTGTAGCAGGTGTTTACAGTCAAACATCTGCGTTGTCCTTCATTAAATTTTGTGTAATGTTATATGCATCAATAGTGCATATAAATATGACTTTTTGATCAAATATAAATGTTATATGTGACAGAAGTTATAAATATCAGAGGACAGAAAAACTAAAAGCCTTTTTACCAATCCAGGCACTCCTAAAGAAAATCTCACAAAATATGATCCTTGGAGAGGTATCTGCACAAAGATGGAGAGAAATCCTTATCAAACACGGTGTTTCATTTCTTCCTGGTATATTCTGTGGGTTTTTTCACTGTGTTAAATAACTTCTGGAAAAAACAATATTTTCACTTGAAAATGTAGCAAGTCCTTTAGTCCCTGGTCCCCATATGTGCATATGTGGATTGATTAATGTGACCCGAAGTCCGGCATCTCAGTGTATTCCACACTGAAATAAGGGCCCAAGTCTGCAGTGCCATGTGCCCATCCCTTAAGTCATCTCATTGTACAATAGCTGTTTAAAATACTGCTCGAACATCTTTGACGTATTTAAACAAACGTTTCATCTCATCTGCCTTCAAAGAGCACTTAAGTAACACAATACATATAATCAAACATTTTTTTCTGGATGATTGATTATCACATGCTTCAAGTGCAAGTTTCTTTTAATCTCATCTTTTTCCTGGTCCAGATTAAGGCTTGTATTTAAGGTATGGAAATGTATAGTGTTTATATGGTGATCATACTTTGCTGTCACTGTTTCAAGTCACCTTCCAGACAAAAGAAATATTAGCTGCTGAATGATCTGCCGGTTCCATAATTAACACAGGATTGATCACTCTTCCCCCATCCCCTACATTAACAGGCTGCAGAGCCCAGCCTGCTTATGTCTCTCACACACGTAGAGCCACAATTTCTGTCCTCCCACCAGATGCTATCCAATTTTCTGTGCAACTGAGTATAACCCTGTAACACAGAGCAAAAGCAAGCCAGCTTCTCTTTCGGCAACTACTGTGACTTCTCTAAAGAGCAAGCAAATCTCTGGCAACCAGTTTGTGTGGCAGACCTGGTCCCCAAATTCTGACTGTCTTGAAAGCATAAGAAGGACTGCCTTAAGAGACTGCAGAAGAAAAACTATGTCCCAACTCTACCTGGATCAAAACTGAGGTGAAAACCTTTGTGTGAGGGATGATGGCTAGAAAATAAAATACAGAAGTGCTATTAGCTACTGTTGTTAGGGATGGAGAGATCATCTCTATCTTCTTGATAATTGTCACAGATCAAGCTCTGTGGTTTTTCTTTGTGGCTTTCAGAAGAAATATAATTTCATCTTTTATAAAAATGTTATATTGGTGAAGTGAAAGTGGAAAATTATGCAAAAATGGTTAGTAATGATTCAATCACAATTCATATTATTCACACTCATGCCATAATTGATGCTGATAAGAAAGCGGAAGCCTTTTGTTCAGTCCCTCAATGCTTAGAACAATGCAATCATGCATTTTATTTTAAACTTTGTAAATTACCTATTTTCTGAAATTGCAAACGACCCATTTCTAAACACAACCATTCTCTGTTGTAATCCTTTCATTTTATTTCAATGTGAACAATGTCATTCACTGGCTCCAAGCTATAACTAAAGATTTTAAATTTTAACAATGAATATGTTCTATGTTTAATACTTGCAAAAATATTCAATTATACATGGTTATTTATTAAGTGGAGAACTAATTGGATGTCACTGCTAAGCAGTGTGTCCCTGGAATTTAAATAGAACTGTGAAGAATCCCAAGAGACTGTCATATGGCAAGGGAATAGGAGCATGAGAGTAATGGGAAATATAATTTAAAAAGCAATGGACTTCAAACTTTAGTCCGAAAAGCAACAGACTACTGTAATTTACCTTTTGCTGTAACTAAGTAAATTGCTTTCATTGCAGCACTGGCACAATTTAGGCAGAAAAGGGCCTTCCTCTCTCCCACCCCTGGGTTTTCCCCAGCATAATAGGGTTGGAACATTCTGCTGGGAAGTGAGAAGTGTAGGTTTGAACTATGTCAAGCTAGAGAAGGAATTAAAGCAGGATTTAATTCCACAGTGTCTGTATTCTGACCCTCCAGCAGTATTTAAGGAGTGGGCACCTACTGTGTAAAAGGAGGAAGTGTGGCACCTGAACAAGTTAGGGTGGATTTGCGGCTCTGAAACCCTAGCTGACATAAGCACTGCCTTACAGGCCATTAAAAAAAAAAAAGATACCTAAGCTGCAAAAGGAGAAGAATTTGAGGCACACCCTTCTCTTAGTGTTTTTCTTGGCTAGTTTCAACAGCTCCCAGCTCAACCTTACTGTCTGCTCTGGATTCCTTTCTGAGGCATCCTGTTCTCCCACAGGCAGGGACCTCAGGCACCTAACCTGGTCCTGAGAGGCTCAGTGTGGACTCCAGGCATTTGGGATGAGAAGTGACGACCCTCAATATTGCTGGACCCATATCCCTTCGTACATATAATGCCAAACACATGTTCGTCTCGTGCTGCTGCAGAAGGCTTCCTCAGTCATCCAGTAATAAGCTGGCTTCCAGTTGTTATGTGGCACTGTTCTGTTGTAAGAAGAAAAGCAGGCAAGAGAGATGTTGTCCCATCCATTAAAAATGGAAATGGTGTTTGGTTAGATAGTAATGTAGACTTTGTAGATGTGTAGTGTGGTGTGAAAAATGTAAACAAAGTTACAGTAACAACCTTACACAGGGTGCGGTGTATGGATTGCAAACCATGGGCTCTGATTGATACGAAACAATTTCAGAGAATCCTGTTTCACAAAGAGATTTCATGGGAGAGAAAAAGAAGGAAGAATAATGACACATTGCTGTATGGTCTTGATTCTCCCATGTAGACTTTAACACTGAGCACTGAAAATGCAGTAATTGTATAATGTGCTTCAACATCAGGAAAACCAGAAGTAGTAGTAATCAAAAATCAAAAACTATTGAAATAGCACATGGTTTTACTGCCTGGTTTTATTATTTTTGTTACAGCGTAAATTATGGCTGGTTATCATTGATTGTTTTTGTGTTGTTTACATTATAAAATGTTATCATTTTAATTAAATCCATACATGTATTTAAAACAGTTCATGTAGTTCATTTAGTCTGATACAGAGGTTCCTTATGGTCGTGTATTTTTTTGCTTTAGCAAAGGAAATAACTACACTGCTACAGTTATCATTAAAGCCTTATAGTTATATGCTCACTAAGCCTTTTCCAAGTAGAAATGTCTTGGTAGCAAAATAATGCACACGTGAGTAAATTCTTTGCAATTGTCAGGTTTAGACCGGGCCAGACTCCCAGGCTTACATATGATTCCACGAAACCTTTTCAAAAATATTAAGCTCACATCCCAAGGCTTTAATACCAGTAATAGATGGATGGATGCTCTCTGAAGTACAGAAGGTTGTAGCCAGGTGTTCCAGCACTACTCATCTCCATACTTGTCATGGTCCCATTCTTCCCTCAAGGTCACGATCAGCCAGGCAGAACGCACTGGAGCACAAGCAAGATCAGCCTTCCAGCTTCTCCCCCTTTTTCCAGTAGCTGCACTGAAATAACCCTCAGTCATTCCCTTCATGTGGGTGTTCCAGCTCAAAATGCTCTTTTGCATCTGGCTCTGTACCTGCAATGTTTGGGAAATGTAACTGTTCTGGCACTCAGTGTTCTAGTTTTTGCATATACCTCTTTTTATATCCCTGTTATTGCTGAGAAAACCAAACATATTTGTCTCTTGCAGCTTAACCATGTAGTTGAGAACCAAATAAATATACGGACTGAGTCTCCTTAGATTCCTATCTTCGAGTTATTATTGTGTTCTTTGAGTTTGTGGTTTGATACACTGATAGTTAAATGGAAAGATTGCTGACATTACTGGTAATTTACAGCTTCTGTGTTTGATCTGTCAAATGTACTTCCAAAGATTAAACATGGTCTGTTAGTGGTACAATTACCTCAAACTTTTTAGGCTGCAAATTCAAGAAAGAGGAGGTGCTATTTTCCTTTAAACTCCTGTCTTTCCCTCGCAGCCTCTGATACTGTGAGGTTTTACCTTCTGCCCTTGTTAAGGTTCTAGTCTGAATTCAGATAGCTGGAGGCATTTTAGAAGGTAATCTTACAGCTATGCTTTCTGTCTTTTATGAAAAGTAATAATTATCATATTTCTTGTGTCTCAAGTCATCTCTCTGGCTGCATAATGTGAATGGGAACTCCACAGGCAAAATTAAAAAAAAGATTTCATTAGCAGGCTATGATCTTTAGACATCTATTTTTGCAGAGATTGGTGGTGTGGTGTTTTGCTCATATGGACTAGGGCTTCCTTTGAAAATATACTGCATGCATAATTCTTAGCTTTTGAACAAAAAGGTTTTTCATAACACTAAAAGTTTAACAGCAAATGGTATTGTAAGTACTAAAAGGTGTCTTACTCTGGCTTCTTTAATATTTACAGTGGTAACATTAAAAAAAAATTAAAACAATATATTTACAAACATTTTAATTTTTACATTAGGAGAATGAATTACAGCTCTCAGATATGTTTACAAACACTATTACCTGAAACAAAACTGTTTTAAAAGCTCTGTTTATTGATAGTTTAAATAGCAGTACTGTTCCTTGTGGCAGGGCTCAGTTAATTTTTTTACAACTAAAAAAGTTAACCAGGTAAATTAATTTAATAAAAATGGTAAAAACGTAGATAGTATATTAATTCAACCACATTCACCTCAGCCCTAGCCTGGTACTCATGAAGCAGAGAGGTTGTGGGGGAAGGAGGGGGGGAAGTGGGGGCAACATCTTTTATTCTTTTTTGTTTTTAATATCCTGCAATTTGCTGTGTTTTAGACCATAATGTAGTCTTACAGTTAGCCTTAATTCCAGGCAAGTTGCTTGCGGTCTGCCAGGTTACCAGCCTAATTTATAGAAACAACTGCTGGAGAAGAGCCATTCAAGGGCTCCTAAAACCTTCCAGCTGCTGGAAGTTAGAGCGGCACCATGGTTAGAGACAGGAAGAAGGGAGGAGGAGGAGGCAAGGCTGAGCTGGCTGCCTGCTCAGCAGCCCGGGGATGCCAGGGTGGAGAGCCCAGCTTCCGCACGCCACCAGCACCGTGTGACCCAGTGCTGTGCCGGGAGGGAGTCACCAGCACAGGTGACAGCAGCCATCCAGCCGTAGCTGCCCGATCGCCACTGGACAACCATCGATAGAGGGGGAACCTGCAAGGGGTGTGAGAGGTGTGGAGGCTTTGCTGTCTGCCTATGCCAGCTCCTGTAACTTGCCCTGGTTCCCTGAGCCGCAGGACAAGTTGCTGTGTGAGGTGTAGGAAGAGCACAGATGTTGTGGAGGGAGGCAGCTCATTCCCTTCCAATTACCGAATGGCACAAAATGTTATCTCTTTCATTCTGTGGAAGTGGTCATTCATTAAAGTGTTATGCTGGCAGCATTTGTTAGGCCTGTATGCAAAGACTTCATGCCTTCATTTTTCACTTGAGCTAATATTTTTTAAGAACTCTTGAAATAATAAAAATAAAATTAGTTTAGGGTCAGTACTTAAACCAAGAGCCTTGGCTCACTCAAGAGCACCGATTTATTACAGAATGGGGAAGGATAGGGATGGAAAACATTGTTCAGACTTAGGTTTAATCAGACCGAGTGCTTTTAATTAGCTGGAGAAGGAGATTGTGAACATTTCTATTTAAGTGTTCCTGCTCAGAGAAATACTTTCATCATTAGAAAATGATCAGCTCACTTGGCATAAATGAAGAACTCCTTATTGGTGTCTTTTAACATACTATGTATTTTAAAATTGCATATTTAATGTAATAACAAGGAAGATGAGGCATCTGATAACTTCTAGCTTTTTTTTCTTTTATTTTTTTTAAAGCTTGGATAGTAATTGAAGTATAATTACAGAACTTTCCTAAGATCTGGATCTATTTAATCGATTTAAGCATGACTACACAGAAGATTCATTTCAGTTGTTGGTGCTTTTAAATCACATAAAGACATTGTTCTTACTCTGTTGTTTTTAAGCTGCTCATAAAAGAGTATTAGAAATGTAATCAAGACAAGGATGAAGTATCAATGTGGTATTTGCATCATTAAAAATTAAAGTTAAGGATATTTCTGAGTTAGGTTTGGACATTCAATAAATGATACTTTACTTTCTACAGCACTTCTGTTGCAAAATATTTTGTAAATCTGCAAGGAATATGCAGCCATTGTCACTAGGGACCCTTTTTTTAAGTACTCACCAGAATCAGAGAAGTAAAATTTTCTACTAGGACTAAACATTTATTGTCAAAATGGAATTTTAGGAAAGTAAGCCTTTTCAGAATTAAGTATGAGATTATCCAGATGTTGTTTGTATTAAAATCAGTACTCAGTCAAAGACACACAGGAGGAGAAAATGTTACCAGTTTTGTAATTGTAATACTGGGGATCCCTTGTAGGAATATTTAGATTGTTACTTCTAGAATGCTTCCCTGGACAAATTATTTTTTATGGACCAAAACCACTTTTTTTTTTCCCTCATTAAGTCAGATGTATGATCCCTTTTACATCATTAATTTGAGTCAAATAAAACTTTTCCTGACATTATTTGTGGACTTACTATATTGAGTTACCGTATATTTTCTGCTAAATAAGAATGCATATTAAGAAAGGGACATAAGCCAAGCGCACGCGATGCTCTGGTGATGACTGGCCACGGCCCCATGGTAAATGGCATTTACCTTTGTTTTCTCCAGGACAAATTGTCCTGAATATCTTTGCATTTCCTATGTGTGTACAGGCAGTATCTGTGGGAAGTAACTCCTTAGCCTTCTGCCTGTGCGAAGATGCTCTCCCCCACCAAAGATAGAAAAGGATCCTCTGGCCAGTGGGGATAAGGCTGAGGAAGTGGTTTCATGATGGATTTAAGCCTATTTAAGTCCCTGGGGTCACTGAAAGAGTTTGTCCCTCACTCTCCTTTATCCGTCAGCCATTCATTGCTGCCTCTCTCTGTATCAGCACACGGCTTGTCAGTTCAGGGAGCTGCTTTAGCTAAAAAAAACCCCTTTTTTTCTGTAGTCAGATTAATTTTCAGTCCAGCTGCGCAGCTGCCCGAGCACTGATGCCAGCACAAACAAGAGAGCTGGCGCACACAATCATGGACAACAGGGAGGGCAGGACTGCTGCTCTCAGTAGCGGTAAATAAGGTGAAGTTATTCAGGAAACTGCAGCCTGTGTGTGGAACAAAGTCTCAGTCTAATTACAGATTTATTTCTTTCAAATCCTTGTACTCATGAGTAATCCTAAGTGAGCAGAACTGGGTGAAATTTGCCATTCATTCCTTTTTTTTCATTTTAACTCAAAATATTTTTTCCAATAAACCAGGTTATTTTGCTGGAAATATAGGTATATATACTTTTTTCCTCTTAATTAATATAATATTTTTTCTCTTTTTTTCTCTAATTAAATTTTGCTTTTTTTTTTTTAAATTTGTTCATAGGGAAGGATTTCAGTTACTCATTCTTAAATATTTTTGTAAGTGATTGTTCTCCCTCTCCTGCCCCCCTCATAAAGGAGCTTTATATCTTCATGTTACAACTGGAAATGAGACATAATGAAATTAATTGACTCTTCTGCCCTGTTTGATGACCCAGGAGCCTCTGACAGTTGGAAACTGAACCCAGATCTCTCAGATTTCAATACAGACTGGTATGCATATAGCCAAAGACCCTAAAGCCACAACACGTCCTTTGAACAGATTACCCCCTTGCTTTTTCCAGAAACTGTCATGGAAAGCTTTTGCAGCAAACTGGCCATGGGTCCCCTATTGCTTTAATTACAAAGGAAATAGATGTTCCTCCATTCAGGGTTGACCCTATAAGTTTGTTAGGCAGTGCAGCTCCTGGGATCAAAACATATTTCCCTTCAGTTTCCCTCACTTGAGAGAATTATGGTCTGTATTAGAAAAATTAATTAACAATTTGAGAGGAAATTTCAAATTCAGATGTCACCCACGCTGAGGAGAACAAAATTAACTCATTTAATGTCAGATTTTCCATTAATTATATAATTAGCCTCCTGGCATTTGAAAAGAATTTATTATGAATACACATTTTAAGTCCAGAAAATTGTGTGACCTTTTTTTGGGTGAAGTGGGGCCTTCTGCCTTTGTCTTTCAACCTCTTCTGGGTTGCATGTAAGCTGCAAGGTGCAATTTACTAGAGGCAAGGACTATCTGAGAATATTGCAATTACAAAAGATTAAGGGGAAAATGGAACAACTGGAGAGATTAAGAGAGACTCTCAGGCAGGACTTGTGTCTGTTTAGCCTAGTACAAGAAAATAAATAATTCCATTCTTTACTGCAGTATTTTCTCCCATTTCTTTCTTTCTCTCTCTTTTTTCTTCCTTTGGTTTCTCTGAGGATAGAATAGACTTCCTGGCCTTTAGCTGAGTAGTGGCTGTGCAGTATATTCTGGGCAAAGACCCTCTCCTATGGGCAAAATTATTTCCAAGTACGTTTGGATCATGTTGACAATCATCACATGCACATGTGCCCTGTACAAAGAACCACCTCTTGGGGTTGCCTTGAATATCATTAACAAGACAAAGCGAAGTATGTAGCACAGGTACACTTTGCTTCTTTAACTGATAGATGCTTATATTACACAAAATGTATGTAGATCAACCCCCCCCACATTTACATTAATAGAGCAGATGTGCATGGTTGTCCGTGTAATACTGGTTTTATTTATTCAAACTGAGCGTTGACAACAGAGCTAATGCTGTCCTGAATTACACTCCTTTAAATCCATTTGAAGCCACGGACTGTAAGACTCAACACTGGAATTTATTTTACTTTTAAAATACAGGAATAGTTTGACATGTAGCATTAGGGTATTTTGCTTTTTAAACATGAATTGCGCTGGCCTGTAACAAAGCCTTTTAACTTCCTAGGACATCATAGAACGTTGTTCTTTTATTTTAAACCACTCTAAACCACTTGAAGTCTGAGAAAGATGGGTATTGCTCTGAAGTGTTACAAAGCTTCAGCAGAATTCATACCTGACCAGGATCCTTCTGGCAAGGCTCTGTGAGGCCTGCTTCACTTACTGGGCTGGAGCAAACTCAAAAAGGGTTTCCTACGGTGGGTGCTGCCACCTCTGCAGTCTGACTTTGAAGCTCAGAATAACATATATATGCATTGGGTTAGTAATTAAGCACTTATTAAAGAGGTTTCTTAAATCATGACCTAAGAGTCTAATTTGGGAAGTGCTGGGCAACCACACCTTGGCCTCAAAGGTACTTGTGAGGTCTTCACATAAAAATGTCTAATATAGTTGCTCAAAAGCCCAGGCCTCTTAAATAAGGGATTGGTTTGGTAGTTTGAGCCTGAACTTGCTTGTCAATGACAGCTCATATATTTGTCAACATTCTTCAGGCATATTTTTGGAAATCTGAATAATTTCCCTTTTGCTAGTTGCAGTTAGTTTGATGGCAGCCAGGAATTCTGCAGCATAAAAACACATCTCCTGTCTGACCTTGAGGTGTGTTCCTTTTTCTGGAAGGGAATTTTCCTCACCAGGACTCACTGTTATCAGTGGGGACAGAGCAGAGTGTCATACAACTGTTCCAGTTCAACTAGATTGGACTCACATAATGGTATTAAGTTTTTTGCCCATGATTTCTCAAGGAGACTACATCAACATCTTATTTTGCTGTAATGCTGAAACTCACTGAATTACATGATGCTTGGGTCTCTTCCTGGAATTTTTTGACACACAGAATTTCTGTATTCAAAATAAGTAGGATATTTACACTGTGGAGCTAAAATACTTAGCAGAAGATGTTTTAGTCTGAAATAATTTGAAGGTACTGGTGACTTTTTCTGTCTTTTGGTTGGCTTATATTAAAATGATAAAAGCCTGAAATGAATATTTGTTTTCCTACTGCTTTTTCCTGGTGCATTCCAGAAGCCCTTCTCCCCTTGAAGCTCCTCTGTCTAAAGGCATGTAAATTTGCACAACCTCTTCTCCTTCATATTGTCCTCTCCTTCATATTGTGACAGCCCCTTCTAGCACAAGAAATGGTTGAGCTATACCCCCTCTGCTGGCGAGTGTTCTTGTGCATTCAATTAAACAAAATAATAAAACTAGGTTTGGAAGGAGCTTATTTTTTATTAGAATCAGTACAAAGTTCTTTCCAGTCTTGTTAAAGCAGGATTGGGATAGAAAGTAAATGTTTTTATTTTCTAAGAGGAGAATCTGAATCCCAGAATATGTTCCAAATATCATACAGTTTACTGGGAGCCTCTACTACCAATTTGCCTATGTTCAGTGGGAATAATATTCAGCCTATTATTGGCATAATAGGCTTTGTAAGAAGAATTTGTCTGCTTTATTTTTTACCATCATAGCCATAATTTCGTATATATCCTGTAACACAAGGGGAAGAACTGAAGAACTTGTGCATATCAGTAGTCTTTCCCCTCTTTCACACCTTTCTTTTTCCCCCAAGAACCATGCAGAAAGACCTGGGTAGAGCTAACTGCTGCAGTAGCCTCTGAAATATAAGGTCTGAATAAGCCTTCCTCCATATGGGTAGAATTTGACTCCACACTTACCTAGAATGAGGAAATGAATTGAATTGAAGTGATAGAATTGTACATAACTAAAGGTTTCTCATATCCTGTGTTTCAGGATTTTTGGGCTTCTTTTTGTTAGACACCCGATGGAGAATATCTGAGCACACGAATCAGTTTGTTTCAGCACAGGAAAAGAATTTCAAGGTCTTTCTAGAAGTTGGATTTCAGGGGATGAGTTTCTAAATAATGTGAAGGAAATTCAGAGTTGGATGACTTGTGACACAGCAATTGTTAATAGCATGAAACTGGAAAGATTTAGAGTGTATTTCAGTGTCAAGCTCTCAGCTGTTTACTTTGATGCACTTCATCAGTTTGAAAGTAAAATCCCAGATCTTAGTTAAACATAATTGGTGTATATATGACATAATTCATAAGACGATAGCAGTTTCAAAGTAGAACATATTTGTAAATCAAGAACTTGGCAGTGTTCCTTTCACAAAGTTAGGACTATCACACATATATACAAAAATCATGAAACTGCAGAGTCATCATTAATCAGCTTTAACAACTGTGTTTCCTGATTAGATACGGCTTTGTGGATGTGTGACAAACTATTTCAGATGCCAGATTTTTGTGCTTTAAAGGTCAAATGTTTCAAATATATTGCATTCCTAATCAACATTGCATTTCATTTGCCAGCTGGAAATTTACTTTGACTTTGTATGTTAGAGAAGGGAAATGGCTGTGAGCTGTTTTTTGGCACAGTACCATAGTTAGGAACAAGTAAAGTAAGGAAGAAGAATGAACTGAGTTATTTCTTGCTCCACAGAATTACTAAGGACAAGAAGATTGTATTTGTCAACTCCTTGGTGTACGTGATAAATGATAAACACTATTAAGTCAGCAAATACACACTTTCAGCAAATAGGTAATTCTAGCTGCTCATTCCTAGGTCATGATTTGCTTGTCAGCAAGCAGAAACCATTGAAGAGGTAATTTGAAATCTTAAATAAAAACCAGGTGCATCTTCTCTGACAGCCTTTTATTTTTGCTTAAAAGGGTAGCTGTCACAGCGTGTGCTCAGTGGCCAGTCCTGCTCACTCCAGAGGTTGCAGTAATGTAGTGGAGCCAATTGGCCATGCTAATATTTATTTAAAGGAAAGCATCAGGATACAGAAAACCAAGTTAATCTGAAAAGGAGTCTGCGGCTAGATGTGTTCTAAAGACGTAATGCATATGGAAGATACAAAATAGCTGTGCTGATTTTAGAAACAATACATGGGAGAAAGCTCTCTCCACAGCCACGTGTCCATAGCCACAGGTCTGTCATGTTTGCTTCAGGATCAGTGTGTGTGCGTGTGAGACCCAGTCCCAATATGGGAGAGAAACTCCACAGTTTTAAACCTTAGAATGAAAGTTTTAGAAGAGGTTTCTACAAGATACATAGTTTTAAAGAAGTTAACATAATTTAAGAAATAGTAAATACTGTCTGCAGTCTAGTCCAAGTATATAATCCATATGTAGACCTTGCCAGCATTCATACTTAGCTGAGTGAATGAATATGATACTGTAAAATCATTTAGCCTAATGAATAAACTTTTTATTTTATATATTCACATACTGAGTTATTCCCAAGGAAGGTAAATGTGAATATATACTAACAGATCAAATTCAGTCCCTGCTGTATGTTTAGACGTGTTGTTCTCTTTAGATGTTTCCATGCCAATACATCACTGTATTGCAGCTCTTTGGTGGTGACATCTGCACACCAAATGACTGGGAAGCTGGATGAAACTTCCAGGAAGTAAACAGGCTGTCATCTCCCCATAACTTTTTAGCATGGCATTGCTGACAATTTTTTAGAAGTCCTGCCTTGCTATACCCCAGCTCTGCCATGTCCAGGGCTGTGACCCCCGTAGTGTTCAGTGGAACTATCTTCAGCTGTGTCAGGCAATTAGCCCAGCGTAAGCATGACACCACTGTGACATGCCAGTGGCTTAAATGGGGCTTTTCCTCTTGACTTTCAGAAACTCCACAGCAGTCGCCCTTATGGTAGGTGTATTTGGTTCTGTGAGAGCCTGGATAATGGTGCCAAGTATCTGCTGAGCTGACTAGATCAGTACACAAGCCATTTCTTGCCAATTTATGAGGTCAGAAAAATCTTTTGCTTTCTACAGATTGACAAAATGCAGACCCAAGGTGTTTGCTGAGATACTTATAAATAAGTGAGTTGACTGACTTTGATCAGATTTGTCTTCTTCCTTGTAATGAAACATTTTCATTTTCTAACCTTGAATAATGTTTGGAAATGCAGAGCTCTTACTGCCTCTTTTCATTCCCTTCCATTCTGTTGCCTCCTCTGAAGAGAGGAAGCTTTTTGTGCAGTTTTCTCTAAGGGGAAAATGTCTTTTGCGTTGAACCTGGAAGAACTTTTATTTTATTCTTTTTTTTCTCTGGTAGTGTGTATTTCTTTACATTGGATCACATTCTGACAGTGCTGATCGTGGGACAGAGTTTTGTGTAATTATCTTTTTTCAGCTATTTACATTTTTACTCCATTGTGAGCTTCTACAATCCACTTCCATGATTTAAAAAAAATTATTTCTGTAGCCTTTTGTTTTCCTAATGATCTTCCTCAGCCAAGTTTAATCCTCAGTAAGCCAGTACAGCTCTGAATTGTATCATGACAATGTTTGTCCCATTACTTTAATTTATGAGAGTTTTTTTACATATGCATGTGTTAGAAGAGGGGGGTGTTTTTTCATTCTGCTGCAAGCAGCTCTAGTTGGTACTGACAAACTCTTGAAAGAGCATATTTTCTGATAAGAACATGCTAGGGAACATAAAGAAAAGTAGGTGTTTGTTCTAGTGAAAATGAAATCATGGAAACGTGTGTCCTCAGAAAGTATGATGTGTTATGATTGTCCAGTGTATTTTTTAATATGATGCAACATGACAGACTCATAGAACCACAGAATAGTTTGGGTTGAAAGGGACCTTTAAAGATCATCTAGTCCAAACAGGTGCATGGCCAGTGCCATCTTTCATCAGATGAGGTTTCTCAGTGCCTCATCCAACTGGACCTTGAACACTTCAGAGATGGGGCATCGGCAACTTCTCTGGACAACCTATTCCAGGGTCTCAGCACACTCTTAAAAAGCATTCTTCCTTATATCCGATCTTTATCTACCCTCTTTCAGTTTAAAACATTGCCTGTCAAGGTCCCTCTGGATGGCATCCCTTCCCTCAAACATATCAACTGCACCCCTCAGCTTGGTGCCATCCACAGACCTGCTGAGGGTGAAGATATCAAATAGTATTGTAGGTATCAAATAGTATCCCAGTACAGACCCTCGAGGGACAGGTACTGCCCAATCTAAGGAAGAAGAACAGAGCATAGAAAAGCCTTTTTAAAATAAAAAGAATGAAGTTAAATACAATTTCATATTGCCATCTGTTCTGAGGCAAATATGCAGATTTTTTTTTTTTTTTGTGGTATTTTACCTTACTTTCTTGCTCTGGTTGCATTCATCTGGTTACAGAAAACAAGTGTGATCCCTGTGATAATGGATGTATTATTCTAAGCTCTATTATTAAGAGAATGTATTTTGTGCATCGGTTTTCATATCTCTTAATACAGGGACAGAAAATCACAGACCAGCAGAATCCTCATATGAAAGATGCTATATTAGTTATCAAGGGAAAATTGCCAATTAAAGTATGTTACAAATGGTTCCACTCTAAATAGTGTTTATTCTACCCATTGACAGAGATTTTGCTTGCCTATCTTAAAGTAAATAGATTCCTTATAAACAGTGAATCTGAATGTGTGCTGAAGTATTCTACTCATTAGAGGTACCACAGTTGGTCTTCTCATTTTCCTCTCCCTGCAGGATGTACTGCAGTGAGGCTGAACCTACTTCTGTAGTTAAAAAGAGTCAATTACGACAGACAGCCACCAGCACACTAAGGTGTTGTGTGAGGAGGCTGGGTCTCTTCACCTCAAGTGCAGAAACCTGTTTCCCACTGTCGTGTGGTACAGCACGTACAGGTGTTCAACACGAGACATCCTGCTTTTGAACTTCTGCTGAACAGATGAAAACCTGATTATAACATTTCTATGAGCTGATAACAAGTCCTGTATTCTGTGCCTGCTGTGGGTACTTACCACATGCTCTATAACCATAAAAAGCAGAAATACCCACAGCAAATCCAGAACTAAACTCTTAAGGCTTGTTCTGAAATACGCCATCCTTGGGTAATTGAGAACTAAATAGGCCGTCCTTATTAGTGGCTTCTGGTAGTGTACTGGCTGAAAAATAATGCTATAAAAGAAATTTATTTCAGTTCCTAGAATATAACTCTTCACTTTGCTGTCAAAAACAGTAAGCTGCTTCTTGGAAGCATGGGTAGTGAGCATCTTATGTCCTTAAGTAGCTTCATGTGCACAAAATACTGTTGTTCACCTCCATATGTATTTTTAGTACTAGGTCCTAACATTTGGTAAGACCTGAAGATAATTAATGACTCCTCTTTACAGTACTGTGAATACTTTCATTGGCGTCACCCCGCAGAAAGTATTTACAGCAACGTGTTATTAAGTTTTAACTATTGTAAAACAGTGACTGCCAGCTGTGCTACGTGTGACTGCAGAGAAATATCTTCATAAAACTATTCCTTCACCCCTCGAGTCCAGGTCTTTTTCCTTATGTGGGAAGCCAACAGCAAAGGACTAGGCCTTGCTCTGAACCTTCCTCTTTTTTCTTCCGTGTGTCTGTGTAGGAAATGTTATTGAATGAATGAAGAATGTCTTAAGCATGGGTTGTTAAAGGATTTGAAAAAATATTTGGCAAGGGAACGGCTGCCTGCCCCCACTCCTCAGTCAGGGGTTTCTGGTTCTGGGTTGGTCTCTGGTGAGGAGGACTGGTGTGAAGTATTTTAATGTAGCGAAGTACTGTGTTTAAAATGCCAGAAAAATAATTGTGGGTGTATATTTGAATATGCATTCTTTGTATGTTGTTTTTTTGGGCATCTGTGGTGGCTAGCATGACACGACCTTCCCTGAAAAAATAATTTCCAATGTACATGTAAATATATTTTCTGAGATTTGGAGGTAATTATAAACCACAGAGCAAGAACATTGTGGTGAGCTTCACTGCAACTTCCCAAACATGAAGTAAAAGGTACAGAGCCACTTCTGCTGATGATGTGATTACAGGGGTAATAAGTTAGTGTCAGCTGAAGCCCCAAACCACTTGGATTTTATTTGATTCATTAGTAGTGTATTAAACTGAGAAATGTATTCTGTACTCTAGGTAGCTATAACAAGTATGCCAAGGCCATATGTAATGAATAACTATAATGTTTTATAGCTGACAAATGAAAAATACTTGAGGCTATTGTAGGAAAACATGAAAAGGGAGGAAAAAAAGGACGTGATTTTTTTTAAAATATGTCAATGCAAAACTTTTAAGTAATGTTCTTGGTGAATCCTAATATGCCTAAGTTGAAAAGCATCAATTTAAATTGTATTTGATGCACTTGCCTCATTAAATCTCTCCTGTCATTTTTTTAAAATATGTGAACGTTCAGACATAAAGTTATTTCTACAATAAGGTGTAGGGACATTTTAGATAAGCTCTCCAAAGCTTGCAAAGTGAAAAAAAAAAAGTTGATATTTGCAGATTTTCCTCAATCTGTGAAGTAAAATGTATTTATTTGGTTTATGAAGCCAAAGTAAGGAATGAACTAAGACAGCAGTTTCAACACAAGAGCAATGGCTGTTGCTAATACCGCTTCATTTGCAAAAAATGAAATTATTTTTAAACCACTTTTACTACCCACTGTTTATGCTGGTTTGTTTACCACAAAAACCTCTAGACAGTGGCAGAGAGATTTTGAAGGACATGCTGTGTGTAATTTCTATTTGTAAATATTATGATTCTGTATTTAAACACAGTATTTACAGTCACATCCGGGGAGGCAGCTGACTGCTCTCATTTGGAAGCACCTCTTATGCACACAGTCATATTTTTGGGGAAGATAAATATACTTTACCTGTCAGTTTGCCAGGACCTCAGTTTCCTGATTTTCAACAGAAAGGGTATTTCTTTGCTCTAGATTTTTTCAGAGGGAGTGACTGAGGGGCAGGGGTGGGTTTCTGTAAGATGGTGTGATTCTTAGACATTTTGTCTATTTGTGTAGTTTCTGCTGCAGTAGCTCAGCAAGCTGGAACATGGAATTGGCATGTGCTTAGAAGTTCAAAAAAACAGAAGGGGAAGAAAACCTCACTGCAATAAAGAACAGAAAGCTAACCTTGAAACCAGACTGATTATCTTTCCTTCAGTTTACTAATTCATTTTCTCCTGTCTAGTGCTACTCTGTCTGACCTTTTACCTCTGCAGAGAAAGTCTTCATGTAAAAGTGTTTCATTTTTTTATATTGTAGTAAGGTTTGAGTCCTGAACCCAACAGTAATCCCTATCAGTGATAAAGTTACTTGAAAATAAGTGTAAAAATGCAAATGAAAAGAAATATTCTTTAAATAGTGAGTATTAGTTTATGAAGAATTGTACACCAAAAATGTAATACATCTAGATTTGTCAAACAATTTAATAGACTTTCCAAGTTACTGGGTTCTCTTATTTCACACAGGAACAGACATTTCAGTTCTGAATGTCAGAGACTTGTGTTTAAATCATTCTGCACAAACACAGACTCCCTCTAAAGCAATGGGAATGGAAGTCAACCAACAAGTTTGGTTCATATTTTCATGTGATTCTGAAATATTGCTGTAACAAAAAAACCTTGATCAAAGCTTGGTGGTTTCAGGGACCAAACCACCATACACTGCTTTTTGATTTTGAAGGTTTGGGGTGGGGTTTTTTTGATCATTTGAGGTTACAATTGTAGAATATTTTTCCTAACATGATAAACTGAAAACAATTTAAAGTAGGTCAACGTAAATTTGAATCTACAATTATACTGACAAGACTTTTTTTTCCACAAGACTCGCTAAAAATAGGTGATTTTAAAATTGCAGGCACAACACCATGCACATTTTATGTCCTTATAAGTGGTTCATAAATGCTCTCTTTTGTGCATTGTATTGAAGTCAGTGAGAGTTTTATCCCTGGTACCACCGAAACACAGAGCAACACCTGAGTGCACAGAACTGGGCCTTCATTTCCCAGGAAAGTTGTGTGACACTCTCAGCTTCTCTGTTTTGGGGTTGGATACACCTCATTTGGTAAATTAACATGTAAATCAATTCAGTATCATTAGGAAGAGCTGAGTAATGCATTCGATAAGGGGAAGAGTGCTCATGTATTAAACACTGCTGAGTTGACTTCTTCATGGTGTACCTCATGTTTTGAGGTTATTCAAGATCAGTTGTGGACCCTGTGGTATCTTTTACACAAGAGTGTGTCTTGATAAGAGTTAAAATCTACGGGAAGTTCCTATATTCTGACCTTTTTCCGGCCACATTTACCACATTTCACAGGGGTGTTTGTTTGTGTACCTGAGTGCCTTTGGGTGGGTGAGGGGAGTCCTTTCCAGAGCACTGCTCCAATCCTCCATATGCTATACATTTAATTTTAAATGCAGCATTTATGTATTTCGAGGGAACTGCACTAACTTGATAGTGTTGCCTGGGGGAGAAAGAAATGCTTTCATGCAAAGATTGTCACGGGCGGTGGAGTGATAGCTGAAAGTAGCTGGCCTCGTTAAGCAAAGTTCCTGGAGGTGTTTACACGTCTGTGTAGCTGTAAAATAGCCTTTCTTCAGTCCTGAGTTTTTTTCCCTTTCTCCCAGTTCTGTATTTCAAGTTAATATATTGTTATATGTGAGATTCTGTTTAGAAAAAGATTGGGAATAAAGACTAAATCCCATTTGCGTTACTTGTGTGGGTAGCTCCGTTGCTTTCAGTGTGTCTACTTGAACAAGTAAAATAAAAACAGATTTAATTCCAAATCCTTTTACTAACCGGCAGGGAAGAATACTCATTGACCATAATAATAACAACTTAGCAGAGTGCTAGATGTCATCTATAAATGATACACATTTTTTAGTCATTAAGTCACATTAAGCAGTACTAAGTTTTGCCCTCAGCATAAGTAGTCTCGTGCAATTGCATCTGTCTCTTCAGTATGCAGAGAACATGAAAGGAAGATTGTGTTTTACCCTATTATCTAAGAAATTGCGAAGCTATGAAAAACAGATTACTATTAATAAACAAAACTTTCTTCAAAAGGCTATACATACAGTTGTGAGGAAACAGCTGCTCTCCCTTCCAGAATGTACAATTGGCAAGTACATTAATTTTAAAAAAGATTATTTTGAAGGCATCAAAACCAGTAAAAGTGCAGAAACTGTGACAAGAATACATATGCACATTGTTGTGATTCAGTATGATCTGACAGAGGAACACTTTTTCCTCTTAATATGTAAAGTGGTAAATTTTAAGTCTTTCTCAGGCAGCTGGGTTCCTACAAAATTATCACAAGCAGTACAGGTGAACTGTTGCTGACTTTGATCATATCCAAGTTATTTAAACAGTAATATGGCTTGAATTTTCTCCACCACGCCTTCCCTTTGTGTTAGAAAATAGAGAGCAGGGCATTTTCTGTTAAAGCTCTTACACCAAGTATGGTGTTTGTGAAGAGTACCTGACCAATCGTTACAGCAATTAGTACAGATACATCCCTAATTAATGGGTGAATAACCAGTAAGGACAGGCAGCTGTCTGGCATGTGTTCCCACGGCATTCTCAGGGCCTCAACCAAGACCTGGCACATGTAGCCAGAGTATTTCCTCCTCCATGCATTGCCAGCAAGGCTGGAATCAGCAGTGATATTCTTATGACTTGGGATGTTTGTCCACTGAGAGATGGATTTGTAAAAAACCTATTCATTAGATGCAGACCACCAAAGAGTCTCCAAGTCCAAACAACTTGGACAGGAGCCATCTAGGCTAGGGCTGAACCAGAGACCACAGGATGAACACTTCTGTAGCTCATAGCCATTTGCTCCAGCTGTTTGCTTTGAATACACAAGATTTAAGCAAGCATGATTAGGATGATATAGATAAGCAGTAGTGCATGATAAAGATAAGTAATATAACTCTAGTGTTCATAGGTTAAGCCGCATGTTATTTTTGCATTGTGATTTTCTGCATGAGTAGTGTAGTGTTCTGGGGTTCTCCTCGTGGTGGTAGCTCTGACTCAAAGACCAGCTGTTTGTCACTTGGTGCAGACAACCAGTAATATTACGAGTAAATAAACAATGATGAGAGAAGGTATCACCGGCAGCTGAGCCAAGGAGATGAGCTGGAACTGAAAATGGGAAGGAAAAACAACACAAATGTAATTTTTATCATGCAAAAAACATCTGTGTGAGTCAGGATTCCAAGTTGTTGTTGCCAAGGAAATTACAATGGCAATTTCAACTGTTGTTGGTATTTTATCTTGATGTAGGGAACATGCACAGTGGTTATAAAAAAACCAGTCTTATATATGTGATGTTTAATTCTTCTATGACAGAGTCACTGATTATGACTTACAGATTAGAATGCTAGTTCCCTCTGACTAATTAGAAGTGTTGATTCTTCATTAGATAAGGTGTCATTTCTCATGTAGATCATGTGTGAGGCCATGAAAACAGTCAAAGTGCCAGCTGAAACCTTGAGAGGAATTTTACAGAGCTCTGAGTTCCTCAACTCCAGCTCTAAGGTGAAGACTGCTTTCACCAGCAGGGACCTGCACACTGGCTGTTTGCCTTCCCATCCTGAGAACAGAGGCAGAGGACTTCTCCTTCCAGCCATACCCTTTCGTTGTGTCCTTCACATGACAAACAAGCATCCTTTTCTAAAACCAATTTTGCCATCATTCCTCCCAGCACCACTTTCCAACCCTGCTTTTAAATACAGGCAGCAACAAAACAAAGCCATTTATAGGGAATGGTTTTGTAATCAAAAGTTCTGATCCATGGAGCACCATGGAGGTGTGTGTACTGGGAAGAATGCAGTCTCAGTTGTCCCAGATGAGCTCCCCTTTAGTGAAAAACACATTGGAACAATCCTGTTCTTATAGTGAAGTCTGTGGCATAACCATTTTTGGGACTGTTGTAGCCAGTTCACTTGGTAACTCCAGGTGTGCTTTTGAGAGGATTCCAGCCACCTCAGAACAGATGACTTGTTCCTATGTAAGCCCATTCCTAATCTTAGCCCTAAAGACTGTCCCAAAAGATCCTAGGAGAAAATGAAGAAATTCTTTTCTATTTTATTTTCTGTTTACCCTGTCATGTATCTGGATAAGTCCCCTCACCCCAGAGACATTAAAAAGTCTTAACAATATTCTATTGACTCAGAAGAAGACACATTCCTGGGTCCCACTCTGAATCTGGCACGTCCCCATTCATTTTGGCTAGTCAGTCCAGTGGTTTAAAGTGTTTGTACCTTGGACACTGCTAAGAAAACTGCCTGTAAATGGTGGTTTCTTCTGACAAGTCAGAGCGTGGGCTGCAGTGGGGGCAATCAATCTCAATCAAGGGTTGAGACATTTTAAGATTTCTTTCACCTTGGACCTATGCCTGGTCTACATGTTTGAAGTAAGAGAATAATTTCAAATGAAGGGAAAAGGTTGTGAAAATGTGTCCATTTGCCAGTAATTTCCAAGTGTGTTTTCTTCTGTTACCAGAGATCTGGAGAAATAAGACAGCCTCTTGACTAAATTGACTAAATAAAAGGAATCTGCTTTTGAAGTATGTGGATTTTAGAATCAAATTTCCTTTTTCTGTGCCTGTTGGCTTTATAGGCTTGTTTACTCAGGAGGAAATGACTTGTTTTATAATGTGTTTAACATCATGTTAGTTAATCTGTGCCATAATAAAGAGTTGTTTCCTTGTGTAAGCAAGCATTTCACGTGTAAGCATGTGTGAATCTCCCACTGAAATGAGGGGGGTCTGTATCTAAGCCTGTTCCTCTGTTTACAAAATGGACACAGGCAGACTTGTTGGTTACACAGCTGTATTGTATGTGTGAGATAAACTGTAAATACTCACTTCTTTAAATTTGCTTCTCATTGCTTCCCCTCATTAGTATTTTGGAACGGTATTACAGGCACCCTATGTGTAAAAACTGAAGTCTCTATAAAGTGTCACAAAAGGAAATCTCAGAATCGGGCCCCTTCAGAATAAAAAGTTGCAAAATTATCTTGTCGCATAAGGTTTCGAAATTTCTAGGCTCTTATTTAGACATCTGGCTATAGACAGGACTCTTAAAGATTACAGTATTGAACAAATCAAATTTCTTTAGAGGCCATTGGATAAATCATTTGCAAGTTGGGGAAAGATTCAATGGCGAGTGGACCAGCTAGAAGACCACCTTTCTGAGGAACAGAGAATATGAAGGCATTGAACAATACTACTGCCTTGTAGCATTCATAATACTCAGAAAATGTGGGTGTACATATATTAGAAATAATCCTGTATAAATCATTCTCAGTTACTGAAATGTCTGACTACTGCAGAGTATTTTTGCACTAACATTTTTAAAAGTAAGATGGTGTAAAGATCTTTTTTTGGATAAGACTTTAAAAAATTTCTGACATGAAATCAGCAGTCCATTATCTCAAAGTGAAGGACATGTTAGTTGAAGTTCAGTTGATCCATTCATCACTAATACATTGTCTGTGACTTTTTTGTCATTTTTCATCATTTCTGATAAAAAAAGCGAGAATTTGCCATCATTTTTTTTATAAGTGATCAAATCAACATATCAAATGCATTTCAAATCCAAAGCTTTCAGTGTGTTCCACCCATTCATGAGAAGTCTTTCTAGTATGTTTGAGCTGCTATGCTTTAGTCCTGTCTTCCTCTCTCTCCTGTATTGCCTCTAAGGCTTCCGCAGAAACTAGAAAGTCAGTGCTGTTTTAAAGAATGCTTTCTTCCCTACTACACCTCTTAAATCTTCCAGCTGCTCTGGGGTTTTTGTGTTATCTGTCTGCACTTAGTCACCTCATCCTTTTAAATTAGATTTAAAATTTTAAAAATACAGTGCCTGGTGGTGCCACCCCACTGTTGCATGTCATGAATTCTGATTAGATTAGAGAAGAGATAATGGTAAATTACAGCTGTTGTTAGCAAAGGGAAATGTTGTGAAATTAGAAAGTAGTTATATTTTGAAAAGTAAATTACAATCCTGGGAAAGAAAAAACTCAAGGAAAAGCAAATTAGGAGTAACATGGAAATAATATCACTTGGCAACTTGCAGGGTTGTGGAGGTCATGTTAGAAGGTCCCAGGACAGCCTATTCATTCTTCTGTAGTGTTTTTTGTTCCTAGTTACTTGTGGTTTTCTCTTTTACTAAAATAGGGCTACAAATCATGATTGCTATAATTTCCCATAGAGCCAAATCAGGCTGAAAAATATTTTATCTTTTTTAAACTATACAGTCAATTTCTGGTGGTTTAAGAGATCTGGAACTTCAGTTACTGGTATTACTTTAAAAGAAAAAGAAACAAAAGATGTGGCAAAAGGGAATTGAGCCCATAGATGTGTAATAGGAGGCGAATGATTGTTTCCTACTCTGAGCAAGGCAAGCCTTCTGTGAAGGGTTTTATGTAATTTTCTTCGGCTGAACAAAGCGGAGAATACTTAACAAAATTGCCATTTTTAAAATCTCATTGTGAATACTCAGCATGCTGTGATCATACACTGTGTAATGGTGTTTGCAGTGAATAAATTGCTGTAGATAGTATAATATAAATAACTATTTTGTGCATTAAGAAGCAGTTCTCTCCATGATGGTTTCTATCTCAGGAATGCTCTGAGGACAGGGCTTTGGAGAATAAAAGCATCAAAGTACTCTTTGAATAATACCAGTCTGCTAAAGCACTAGGATACTTTTAATAATTTTTAGCAATATTATTTAGAAGTGAATAATAAAATCAACTAAGTGATACTTACTTCGGTCTTAATCTATTTGTTATTAATACTGTGGCCCAAACTTACTAATTTTAAACACAACACAGCTTCACAGCTTCAGCCAATAATTTTTAATGGCTCCCGTGATAGGAGAGTAGATAAAATTTATCACAGGAAAAAAGGATTTGCCTCATACAGACTTTGGGCACATTGACCTGGTGTCCTGCAGGTTTGTTGCAAGAAAGAAAGAGGTAAGAAGCCCCAAAGTTAAATTGCATCTCACTTTGGGTGATAAATGGACCTCTAGAAATACCTTGCTAAAACTACAGAAGACTGACAATTAAAAAATGCTGTACCATACGGAATTCCAGTGGTCTCAATAAGCATAAGAAGCAATATCAAGCAATACCCTGTCATACATTATTGCTCCTTTGGCAGCTCATTGGGATCAGTTTTCCTATATATTCTTCAAGTCAGGTGTACCACAAACATACTGATTCCAAAGTGTACATGAAAATGGTAACTGGCTTCAATAAAAAGCACATAGTAAGAGCAGGACATAACTACTTTGAAAGAATTGCAGCAGGAGTTAGAAAAATGTCTTAATATCCTCCTTCCCTTATTGCTTGCCTAAAAGTACTTTAAAAAAAAAATGTTTCTTGACGAAAGATGGTCTCAATCAGAAAACTGAAGGAACTGGAAGAAAGTCTGATTCAAATTTTTCAGCTGAATTCTCTCACTGCAATGGAAACTACGTGGTGTAAGTGATTTGTCTGATGTGTGTCTCTCTGCCAAAGCCTTTCTGAGTGACAAGTGGCCCAGTCATTTCAACCTCAGTTTCCAGTATGAATAATTTAAGTCTAATTAAAGATTCCTACTAAAAAATGCTTATCTCATCTAATAATATTGATATTCCAGCACATGTAAGACATAAATTCCTATTTATGTTGTAGGGTGACCAAAAACACTGGATCTAGCATAGACCCAAATTCAAGTGTTAGGTCATGGTAAGACAAGATTTTTCACTAACTATTGAGTCTATTTAAAGTAAAATGAGCAACTCTTTTAGAATGTAAATATATATCGTTAATTTACTTAGAGTAAAGAGTTAATTTACTTAGAGTACTTAGAGTAGATCTCTTGGGCCTCGAATTTAATGCTGAAAAATTTCTAGGTTTGGTCTAGATTATAACTAGCAAGAACCATGAGCATCTTCCAACATTTTAATAATGACACTTCTTTGCACCATCTAGATGAAGGAATTGAGATGATGATAGTTTTAATAAATTAATTCATTGATTAATTGAAAAGGAAGATTTTAGGGGTTTTCAGCAGATTTTCAGGGGGAAAAAAAGACAGTAAAAATGTTATGCATTCTAAAAGTGGGGGCTTTATTTCTTGAGGAAAATTTAAGTCATCAATATTATAGCCCAAGTAAGCACTTATCTCTAATTCTGAAAGGGTTTATTTCTTTAATTGTTCTTTGATTTTACTGCCTGGAGACTAGCCTGCTAATTTTATTCATAGCAGAGGTATTATTAACCATACAACAGTGCCCATTGCCACAGGCAGTCTCAGTGCTCACTGATATCTCTTTGTTTTTGTTTTGTGGAAGTGTATTCTTTTGGCTGCTGTGGCAACTGTTTATTACATACATTTACCAAAGTACCTCCTGATATCACTGTAGCATCTGGATAGGCAGCTGTGACTCCCATTCCCTTCCCTACACCACTGTTGCTGCAGCTCCCACTCTGCTTGCTCTTCATTTTCCAGGGAAGTAAGGAAACAAAATTACTGTACTGTAATAAACCACCCCTGTACCATTTTTCACCCCCTCCTCACTTCTGGAAAAAGATGAAAAATTAGCAGGATGTGTTGATGGCTTTTGATGAGGGAAAAAGAAGCAGGGTGTTAGGACGAGTAGGATCTGCATGTACCTGAAGTGAGGAAGGACCCACCATGATGAAGGAGCAATGAATTGTCATCATACAGAGAGAAGGTGGGGGAGAAATCACCCTCAGGCCGAAACTCAAAAATACATGTACTACAAAGAACAACAGTCAGCAACAAGGGAGTAATAAAGCTTGAGAGGTGGTGGATCAGGTGGGCTTTCAGGTTAAAGAGGAGAGAGTACTGGAACAAGAGCAGAAGAAATTCAGCAGATAACCTGTACTGCTGGCACTGTCTGTATCCTAATATTGTCTGTATCCATTCCAAAGTTACAGAAACATGGCAGTGGCTCACAGGACTGTGATACCACTGCTTCTCAATGGCATTGTTTTTGCATTTTGTTGAATAGGGCTGGGTGGAGTGTGCAGGTGGGTCTGAGTCACCTGGTGATGCATCAGCATGGCTGCTGCTGGTTTGCGTCTTCCCAGATTGAGATTATCCAGCAACCACTTCCCCAGCAGAGCCCCACTGCTTGTCTCATGGCTGTCCCCAAGCACAGGGTCAACCTCGAGCTGTGGTGCAGACCAAAGCAACACTTTGGCTTAGAACCAGTTTCAGTATTGGCACCATGTTCAAAACAGAGAGCAGAGGGTATACTGGGTTTATTTTAATGAGGCTTCATATCTGCTTCTCAAGAGATGTGTCTCACTGAAAGCTGAATCTGCAGTCTTCTGGTTTGTCACATCCATCTTCTCCCCTCACCAGCTGCGCTCTTAAATTATTTTGCCAACCTTCCAATACTTTTGTAGCCACTTTGCCCTCTAGGCAAGTGGCTTCCCAGAAGCATTTGCAGAAGGCAGCTAGAGGCAGGATCTGCTCCTGCCTATCTGTTAGATGTGCAAGAAATGGGATTGCAAGAAACTGTGTTGTAATACTTAGAAATGGAGATCATTCTGTAATGAGCTTCTCTCCTCAGAGGGAAAACTCCTAAACATTGAAGCCAAGGCTGTGCACAATAAAAGAAAAGGAAGAGAAAGAACCGTGCACGTATCCTTCTTCTTTCTACTGTCATAAGTTACCAAAGATAGTTGAGAGGGACTGCATCCTCCACAGAGTGCACATAGGGCAGGGGAACCCTGGTTCTGATGTGTGTTTCTGTGTGCTAAGGCAATTCAGATTAGATAATGCAATAATAGGAGTGAATTGCCATAGACAATGCCATGGAAAGTGAGTTCATGGACGTCAGTATGATATCCTGTTTCTGCTTTATTCTTCCCTGTTATAAAAGCTCACACACTCCACAAGAATCTTTCAATTTCTGTCTGAGTCCTGAGGAATAGGAAGGCCTCCAACCAACGTGCTTTCCTATTTTATTTGGCCTGATCACTTCCCTGGCATGCACTGTTCATGTATCAGATCTAGACAACAGTTTAAGTTAAAATCCAGCATGTTTTGTGCTAGAGGCTTGCCTTTCTCTTGTGTTAAAGAGTATCCACTTTAATGGTGGATACCAGCAAGATTCAGAGACCAAGAATGGAAGACACTAAAATAGTCCTCATTTTCCACCTTACCAGAAGCACACTATGAGTTTATGCTACCTCCAGTCATAGACACTGGGAAAGCATATGACCCCCTCATCAAGAAATATAAGTTAGGTTAAAAATGATAACATTATTTTGACTGATCTGTTTCATATGACTGCTTGATAAACAAGGTAGATATCCTTATTTTTTTGGCCTTCTCTGTTTTCACTTTTTGTAGATATTCTCTGGAAATTAAGTACATTTGTATACAAATGACAGCTAAAAATCAGCTGTACTTTAATAACTTCTCCAGATAGGTTTTCATCTGGTATATCTCATGAGTGCTGTTGTTTTCAAACAACTCTCCTAATACATTATTTTGCATTTAATATTTTAGGATATTTTCAATGCAGGGAAAGCTTGGTGTTTGTAATGCATTGCACAGGACACGCAGTTTTTAGCAGCACTACTTTAAAGTGGCTGCCTGCCTAAAACATATTGAGGGAATAGAAAATACTCCATGTGGTAAGCATATTTAAAGCAAAATTAATTCAGTTCTAGTAGCATTTAAAGTGTTTTGCTGATAACTGTAACTGATGTCCATACATTTCACCTGCAAGTACATATGGGAAGAACTGAAATACAGGAGAGGCAAAGGAGAGTGAAATAAAAAGAAGATCATTTTACATGTTTTCACTCATTTGTCCTGAATTTTATGCACTCATATTGATGTCATTCTGGAAGAAAACTGGCTCCATGTCCCCCTGTTCCAGTTCTTCCACCAAGCAAAGCCTCTGCAGTGGGTAAAATACAGTACTCTGTGCACAGAGTATCACATCAGCTGTAGGGGAATAATGGCAGCAGAGAGCTGGCTCTTGACAAGCCAGTGATAACTTCAAGTCTCTGGGGGCTCAGCTGCACCTCCTTGGTCCTATGTTACGTATTCCACCTGGGAGGTAACACTGGAAATGTGGGGAACACCAGCTCCAGAGCCATGCTACAGCTTCTTTGCTGGTTCCTTGATTGCCCCACCCTGCAGAGTCACTGGGTTGTCAGCATCCGGGCTTGCACTGGGAGGCTGCACTGCTGGTCTGATGGCAGACCTGTCCTCCTAACCACCTTATAGTTCATCCACTTCCACCTGGAGCTGCCCAGCCACCGTTATCTCTCCCTTGGAGCTGACTGCTGTAGCAGTAGGTTCATCACGGGCAGCGCCTGTGTGCCCTGTCCCTGGGGCAGCTGAGTTCAAGACAGATTTAGTCTGCCCTTTGCTGAGAGGGTACACATCTGAATCCGTCCTTCCAAAGATTATAGAACTTCAGGCACTGAGCTGTTTGGTGCACTTTCTTTGAGATCTGTGGTTTGGTTGCCAGTAACTTTAATAGAGCTGGAATATAAATCATACTGAATGTAAAACATTTGGGCTTCAGTGTGTCGGGCAGATATCCATGTAGAGAGAAGGGTAATTAAATCCTCTTGCATGTTAAACCTTATAGAATACGGCTCTGCCTGAGGTCTTGCACATATGGGAATTTTCTCTGGTGAAGCCTGTTCTGGTTGCCAGTGATGTGGATAAATAAAAGGATTAACAATTAAGAGAGAAGGAAAACAAAAATAATACACCTGTCAAACTTTTTGTGTTATTAATGCACAAGTGAAAAACCGTGATGCTTGTGCATGCTGTTGCCCTTAATACCAGCTGTTGCCTGTGCACATGGGCTGGAATTTCACGTGTCTGAACAGCCCTGCTGCCAGCAAGCACTCAAACAGGCAGCGTCAATAACAGCAGTCTTCCCACACTCCATACAATTTAAGCTATTCTTCAAATTAATAATAATACTTAATAAAGCTTCATCTCTCATTTGCAAAGAAAACCTTCAATTAATGTTAATCAGCATCCTCAGAATGTGATCAGGCTGGGCTTGTAGCTGGACGTGCCGAAACAGTTCAACTGGCAGATGGAGCATTTTCCAACTATTCTAATTAATGACTGCTCATTTCAAATGTTAATGCAATTAAATAAATAGGCAAAACAAATAAAAATAATATACAGTATGAAAATGCCACTATCAAAAAGAGTTCTGATCAAAAAAGTGAGCCTCACTCAAATCCAGAAAGGGCCCAACCATCCACTCCTGGCTAACTAAGTTCTGAAAGAGCTAGGGCTAGCTTTTGTTACTTATTTCCAATCATTTCTCTGGGAATGATATTTATATCACTTCCATTTTAACCTGCTGACATCCACTGAGGCATTGCTTCTTTAAGTGTTAGAATATTTTCCGGCAGAAAATGAGAAGGGATTTCTTTCACATATTTTGGGCTTTTTTTCGTGTAAGATTTAGACTTGCCTTGCTTCTTGTCTTTTCTGTTTGAAATAATTGCCTGAATTTTTTTTTTTCAGGAGTGTTATTTTCTGTGAGCGTTATATACCATACCACTGATGTAGGACTGCATTTGTTTGGGCTTATAAAGAGTTCAATTAGCCCCTTAATGCCTAGTTCAGTCACAATTAAACCTTCCCTGTTGACTCAGGATTGGTCTTTCTAAAGGCAGTGGAGGTGGTTTTAATTATTCATTCTCTGGTTTGTTTCTTACAGCAGTCTCAGCTGTGCTTTATTATTCAAAGGTTAATGCAAACTGAGAACTGGGTAAATTAAATTTGTTTGGCAGCTAGAAACCTGATGTATTATCGACACTGTGAAATATGGATGGCAACACTTCTGCTATTGTGACACTTAGAAAGCCAGATTTTATCTTTAAAACAATTGCTAGTTTTGTTACTATGGCTGATAGAAAATGAACGTTCCATAATGTTATAGTCTCTGTAACCCATTACTGTTGAGAAAGCAAGGTAGTTTAGAAAGCCAAGAAGCATTAACAGCCATTATAGAAAATGGATGTAGGTACCATGACTAATTAAGTACTCTGCACAGGACTAAGCCATGCAGCTGTATGCAGGGAATCATGCAGTCAAAAGTTTTAATGAAGGGAGCCCAAGGAATTGCAGGTGTAAGAGGGTTTTTATTAACTTTCAGTGAACAAAACGAATAGTTGAGCAGTGAACATGACATGATGTCGTATAATAATTGTATGCCTTGGGTACATTGTGAGGCATGGAGCATAGCCAAGAGCTTTCAGCTGTTCTACACACAGAGTTATTCCACAAACCCCTGTATGCTGCAGAAACCTGGTTGCAAACATAACAAGAATTGTTTCACAAGAAATGCCTTAAGACAATGCCACATCACTTATTTGAGATATCTACCAGCACTGCCTTCCTCTAAAAAATTTAATCAGATATCTGGAAGTCACCATTCCAATTGATCCTAATTAAAATTCAGGCCCTGTATCAGTGACTGGTATCAGCAGGCTGTGAATAGAAAAGAAGTCTTCATATGCCTTAAGAAGCCATCCTGAGTAAGATATGTATTTGTATGGACAGGCATTATGTTGTGTGAAAGGAGGCTGTGTTGGCTTTAGAAGAGTCATGCCCAAGGCCTTCTATTAGTTAGTATTTTATTTCTTTTTTTTTCAGGAATTCACCATATGGGTGAGAGATTTTTCTTGTTTCATACTGGATTACGTTTTGTACATTTTAAATATTATTTCAGTACTGTGTTTTTAACCGAGAACTTTGAATTAACATAATCCAACAGTTTAACCCACTCCCCGTTTATATTATTTTTAAGACAGGGCAACGATTGCAGAGTAAAGCAGCCTTCTGTGCTAGTGACTGGCGACCTTAGATTAGGAACAAGTGGAGCTGCAAGGTTGTTTGTACCCTGCTCAGTCTTTAGTACAGTCTGTGCTGTGTAATGTGTGTAATTACACTGCTGCTGACTGAGGAGGTAGGTGGATGAGGAGGTAGGTGAAAATAGGATGGCTTGTGAAGCAAGACAGTGACAAGACTTCTCAGCAAAGTCTCTATATCCTTGCACTGTAAATACTTCACATCTGCCCACTAAAATATTTGAGATAAGACAGTTGGGAATTTTTCTGTGCTTATTTGAATAATTTATGATGTGATTTTAATACTTCTTCCTGGCTGAATATATCACTTCTCTGACAGAGCTTAGGACATCAGATGCACGTTCTACTGGGGACTAACTTAATGAATGTGGCACACAATTTTAGTTTCTGGTGTTACAGCAAAACCAGCGGTACTACTGGTAGAGTATAACTGATGCAGTATATCCTTGATTGTATGTGGTTATTATGTTATATTTTTGTTTTCTATTTTAGTGCTGGACCCAAAGGCGACAACATTTATGAATGGAGGTCAACTATACTGGGGCCTCCAGGGTCTGTATATGAAGGTGGAGTTTTCTTCCTTGACATAACCTTTTCACCGGACTATCCTTTTAAACCACCCAAGGTTAGTAGAAGGATATTCAAAGTCTGATAGGAGTCTTCTCCTTCTGATATTTTTTAATGTGTATGTTGGCATATCATTTTAGGATGAAACATAAAACTTTCAAAGCAATAATGAATTTTTAAACTTGACTCTTTTGATAGAAAGAATTTAAATAACTGGCTAAAATTTGCTTGCATGCTGCCAGTATAGCTGAATGGATATGGATTTATTTATCATAAGGTTGCATAATTTCCAGTAGCTATTTTCTTAATTTGGATTTGTTTCTGATATGAAAGCACTTATATTTGAGTTGTATCCTTTATAAGTAGCTGAAGATACTTAATCTTTCCTGTTGACCCATATAATCCACCAGGCATGTATGGCTGTCTGGACAAAAATATGCACCTATTTCACTACCCCATATAAATTGCCTCTGCAGGGGCAAGATATAAGTAATTGCTTTACATCCGTTTTCTGGAAGAATGTGGAAATATGGCACCAAAGTAAAGAAACTGGAGTGACAGAAATTTACAGAATTCCTTAAAGATTCTTTCTATAGTGCTGTTTATATTGATACCAACCAGGAACAGAGAACTGTATCAATAGCATGAAGGTGACAGATCATTACCATGATCAATTTGAAATGTCAAACATGAAAAATCTAGTGGTTAAGAAGACTGGAAAAACAGAAATGAGGTGGAATGTGGCAACACAGAGTGTCATTTATAACCAATAGTAATAACTGCTGAGGAGGATATCAAAATGGGGCTTTATTGGATGATCACAGGACTATTATAAACCACCTGCCTAATGCATTTATAAAAAAGGCAAACATCCTCCTAAAATGCATCCTCTGGCCTGCAGAGAGAAGGAATTACCAATGTCAGACACAAGGTACTTGGAAGACCTTATCTGGAAAACTGAGTGCAAATCTTAAGACACACGTTCACTAATAGGAACAGAAACCGGGAAAAATTTATCCCGCAGAGCTGTTAATAGAATCAAATAAACTGATGGGGCTGTCTTCTGTGAAACAAAGTAAAAAGAGGTGAATTGTTCACCTTGCCCCTCTGGAGACTGTGTCTGCAAGAGCCCCACAAAAGGAGCTATGAGATCAAAAATATTTACCTTCTTTCTGACGCATGTATGAAAGGATGAGTGTGCCACGTTGGTCTATAATAGAAGGATATTGCATTAAAAGAGAGAGAAATCAATGTGAATACAAAGCACTTGTCATTCTGTACACTGGACTTTCCCAGCCAGTAACCCAAAGATGGGTCAGTATAGTAGTATTAGAGATAGTCTAACTTTGTTTCCCACTTTTAGTGTTCCATTTTAGAGAAGCCTTGAGGTCACTGAGAGGCCTTAGAGGGGTTGTACACCTTTGTGACTGCACAGTTTAAGATTTAGGCAACTGTTGTTACAGTGAGGAGAGAATTTGAAACTTTATAACTTCTCCTTCAGTTAGTTAAAGCTCCGGGCACACTGAGCTGGGGTCAGTCCTGTTGTGTTCTTCTCCCTGCCCTGTTCTTCCTGCCTCCCCCCAGCCCACTGGCTGTACAAGGTCTGTTTTAACAGGCCCTATTTATTTACTTCTTTCCTGGGTTTAGTCTGTTTGTGGTAGCTGCCATGCAAGGGTTACGTTCAGTCCTCCCAAAAATTAAAATTATATTATTTAGGGGATAGAATGTCTGTATGGTATATAAAACAGAGCTTGAAGTTCTCTCAGAGAACTAAAACTTAAGAACTAGCTCTGAAAGACAAGTTACAGGGATGTCTTTTGTCATTCTCTCTGTTGAATCTGTTGAGTCTTGAGGCAGTGTATGCAGTAGACATCCTTTTAAAATAGAAGTTGAAGGTCCAGTTTGCTATTTCGCCACAAGGTAAAGTCTTTTTCAATCTGCACTCAGTTGTGCTTGGCGACTGTGTTATTTTGAGACATGAGTAATGCAGCTGTGCATTGCTTATTAATGAAATGTCAAACGAAGAGGTGGTTCTTGTCCTGCTTCATAATAGATTTTATTGTCTGCCTTTATCTTGATGCCAGTTGTCATTGTAAGAAATGTGTGCATATAAATCATTTGAAAATGTACCGTTTGATAAAGGATAAGAGAGTTGATGATGCCATATTGTATTACTAAAAGGCCAGTATTTATGATGAGGGAAATTGTCATCTGTAAGAAAGTAATGAGTGCGTGTGCACAGGGGACTAATGTCAGACATAACTGTGTCATAAGCATGTGTTGTACACATGGATTCTTACTCTGTTCACTTCAGCCACAGTTCTAAATGACCCCTCTTTTCAGCCCAGCTGTATGACCTCTCAAACTCTTGCTATTTCATTACACCTGTTTTCCAAACTGTATGAAACTCATTTCTAGGTAAAATAGTTAGGGAAATCCCTAACGGGAAGACCGCTGCTTACCATAAGGTAGCTGCCGCCAGTCAGCACTGCTGGGAAAGGGTGGGTAAATATGTTCTCCCCAGGCTGATTTCTAGCAAAAGAAAGGTACTGAGTGCATGGACCATAACACATGGCCTCACGGTATGGTGCTATCTGTGCCACTGGGTGTTGGCATCTCTTCTACTTCACCACAAGATTTGGGGTATTTTGTGCTATTCTCAGAATCATGGGTTCTACGGTTATGGGCACGGATCACCTTAGATTTTTTTGTAATTCTAGTTTTTCTAACTCCTTATGGCTCTATCATCTTAAAAAACCTAGGGATAAAGTACAAGGCTGTGAAATGTACTGAGAAAGATATAAAATGTATCTTGAGTGTTGGCAAGATTACCTCCCTGTAAGAACATAGCAGAAAAGGTCTAATTCACATTTTTCACTATGATTGAATTCTTAAATTACTCCTGAGATTTCTGTGGGCCATTTTCATCCCTCATTCACTATGAAGTAAGGAAACATTTAAATGAGTACTGTCAAAATTGATCTTCCAAAAATGTGACCACAAAAAACCTGGGAAGAAACAGAAACTGTATTTCCCAGATGCAATTACTTGACCCAGCCTGAGGTTCCAAAGGCAAATTCCCATGTCACATAACATAGTTACTGTTAAGGGGCCTAATCCACAGTGTGTTAAAATCTGCAGAAAGATCCCTTTTCCTTATCTGTTCTCAGATGTTGTGCACTCCATTATCATGCATGTGTATGTCACACATGGATCTTGAGGAGGGTAGAATAATTTTTAAAATAAGAAAAATACCTTAAAAATGGATTTTGGGTACGTGTCTTTTATTTTTGCTACCATCATTAAAATATGTTTGTGGTGTAACCACTGTTTGATTTGTCTTACACAAAGTTCTTTATATTTTCTGTGAGGGATCCAGATTGCTTCTATAAACACTGTTGATGCCTGTTCTGATCACTGGGCACCCTGTTGCATGTTGGAAAACATTAATTAAAATAAACAGCAGAGACTACATTTGCACAAGAAGTTAAGATGTTCTACCTATATTTTGTTTTTTCTTTTTAACAAATCTACAAAGTAATTTTCATTTGCTCTTCTAGGCAGTTAATCTGCTTTTCTCCTTTGCCTCTATCACATAAAAGAAAGTGAATCACTCTTTTATTTGGGTTTTGTTTAACAAAGAAAAAGTATCTATCCAAACTTTCACTTTTAGGTGTTTTGCCAGTTTTCACACCTTTGTAGCCTCCAACAATCTTAAGATTTTCAAGTTTTGTCTCTATTTTCCACGTTAATTCTACTGTGTGGTCCAGTTGACATTTGAAGTTTTGTGTAGCAACACATCACTGTCATCACGTTTCCCTTCCCGTCTGTACCAACAAGTCTTTTCCCTATGGATCCACGGTTTTCTTTTTGTCTGTCCTAACCTGTCAGTGTCTTTCCAAAGTTAAACTATAAGCATAGTATCAAATTCAGTTACTCTTCACCACTGCAGAATATACCATGTGGTAAGTCAGAGTATAATTTGCTCTCACACTGTTAATTTCTTCCCCTTTGAAGTCAGTCTGTTTCAGTATTTCAGCTTTGTCACATGCCTTGAAACTGGACTCCAAATTTTTTGAGCCGGAGGTCATTGACCTTTTCAGCTCTGCTTTCCTTATAAATCAATGACATTTGGCTTCACTCACAATTGGAGCACACTCATGCAGAGGAGGGGGTTGTTCTTCCCCCAAAAAGTTTATCTCTGTGTGACCAGTTCAGCTTGAGTAGGAGTGATGGAGGGCCAGCCCAGCCTAACTCTGATTTAGCTCTACAACCAGAAAACAAGATTTTTAGAACAGTTTATCTGAGAACTGACAAATTAACTTTGGCTTTCTGGGAGGCTCTAATCAATTAAAAATATATCCTTGCCTCCACTGTGAGGAAGCTGCTGTAGCACTGCAGAAATGAGCTGAGCACCTCGTTGGCTGAGTCAGCAAGGCAGCGGGCAGGCTGCACGATTGCCATTCTCCTCTCAGCTGCATCCTCAGTGACACACTGGTTTTATGAGATGCCAGATGAGAGGAAGGTATGGAACACACAAAGTGAGGCATAGATGTGGTCATGAGCTCACTTTCTGCTAAAGGCCAGATGTGGCTGAGGCTTCAGTCTTGGTCACAAGGTGAGGTTTCACTTCAGCCCAAAAATACAGCACCTCCCTTCTAGTGTAGCAGGCTGAAAAATAGACAAAGCTGTCCCCTGTTCAGAGCAGAAATGAATAAAAATGCTTAGATGACCTGCCAAGGAAATAACCTTACATTTTTTCAGTGGCTTAATGACCCCCTCAACCTTTTTTAGAAATACCTTTGAGATTTCTTTTTCCTGCTAACTATCTTCCTTTCATCCTTAATGGATTCAGACAGTTCACCCCTTGGCTTTAACAGAGGAAAGCTCTCTCTCTTGTGCTCCTTCTTTGGGGTATTGAATGGGATCTAGCTGTGCATAGATGTCTCTTGTGGGAGGGTGTGTGTGTGTGTATCTGTGGGTGTACATGATTATATATGTGTTTGTTCATGTGTATTGGAGTAGGGGGGTGTCACATCTTTTAGTCAGCCTGACAGAAAGAATTTCAGCTCAATTTCTGTCCTCAGTCCACATAAGAAATCAGTGAATTCCCCAAGTATGCAAGGTTTTGATCTGAGACCCTTTAAAATTTAGCCATCAGTACAGATTTAACACCACAACTTTGTGTACACTACACAGCTGAAGGAAAGGCAATAATTTCATTATCCTGCATACTGTCCCTCAGGAGCAGGAAGCCTTGACAAATCAGGAAGCCATACTAGTCTTTTGTACAGGTGTTTGTAGAAAAATGAATGCTTTTCAAGAGAACTTGCCCCCCAGGAATTGTCACTGCAGTTGTGTCTGCATTTTCATCAAGAATAATCTTTATTAATAACTTCAACTCTCATATTTGACTACATTCAGTCTGTTACAGTGTCAATTCAATTTAGCTGTGGCTGATACAATATGGATATATCTATCATTATCCTAGTACTCTGCTAGCTTTATTTTTGAATTTGAGTGATTTATAAAATCTCCTAATCCCAACTCTACAATTAATCTTGCTAGGAACTTTAATCTCAGCTGACTGAAAAATGGTTCATAGGCCTTGAAAGCTGCAATATGCTAAATCACCTCTAAATCAAAATTAAAATAACAGAAAACTCTGTTTCCTCCATGTAAATCTCCCATGCCTATTGACTGACTGTAAAACTATTCTCAGCACTTGAAAGCCGAGGTGGTTTAAATCAGGACTGCAAGGAGGGCCCTTTTCCTTTTTAAATATAATGCACAATGTCTATAGAATCTGATCTTAATGGCAATATTAAACATCTCTTCAGGTTTTTTTATACATAATTGTGATACAGCACTAATCTTAATGCACTAAATATCCTTATGTGGAATTCTTCTGTGGTAGGCACTTTCAACCTATTTTGTGAGTTCAGCCTCATGTCTGAGGGGCAATTCTTTTTGTTCCTGGCTTCTACTTTACATGTTCATACTTATTTTCTGTGTGATTGGCTGTTAAGGACACTTTTATGTGCAGTGTAATAGAAAAACAGTGCTTACAAGAGTAGACGCAAAAAATAAACATTCCTTGGTATTTCTAACCTAAATTGTTAAAATGAACCTTAGAAGGCAGACATGCACTTTAAATTGCATATATCACTGTTAACACAATTTACACTTGAAGCTCTAAAACTCCTGAAGTACAGCCCATTTGATCAACCCCTTTTCACCATCTCTGCAACCCTGATGCAGGCGGGGCTTCAGTCTACCTCCTCTTGCCCCCCTTCCCAGATATTGCCATCATAAGGGTAGCGATGGTTTCCTGTCAGTCTTATCCCTTACATTCATTTGCCTCGTCATACTTCTCTCGTAGCCTCTGTCACATCCCATTAGCTCTCAGTGCCGTGCTGTGCTGCTCACAGCTTTTTTCAGCTGCCTCCTGCCCTCCCCATCCTCCTCCTCCTGATGGTGTGGCGGTGCCTCACCCGATGCATTCCCACAGCACTGCCTCCCACGGCCCCTTCGCTGTGCCTCCGTGCTCCCTTGTTCTTCTCGCCCAGCCTTTCTATTTGCATCTTCTTGATGAGAGCAGCCCGGGAATCCTTCATCCATGACAATAAATGGAGTTGGCAGGTTTTCCCAGCAAGTGAAGTCTTTGGGTGTTTGCAGGCAGAAATCAGAGGCAGGGGAGTCTTTGAGAGGGAGAAATGGACAACCTACCACCAGCAGACCATTGTCAGAGCCAGCAGGATCAGCCCAAATCCTGCTCTTCTCGGAGCAGCTCTTCCCAGGCATGTGAGCTGCAGAGTGCAGTTCCCATGCTTGCACCGCCTGCAGTGAAACAGTTTGTACCACAGGTCACATCACCCCTGGGATGCCCCATCCCTAGAAGTATTGAAGGCCAGGTTGGATGGGGCTTTGAGAAACCTGGTCTAGTGGAAGGTGTCCCTGCCTATCGCAGGAGAGTTGGAACCAGATGTTCTTTAAGGTCCCTTCCAACCCAAACCATTCTGTGAGTCTGTGATGTCTTCGGGGGACGCTGAAGCAGTGTGCAGTGGTACAGGGCTCCAGACAGGTCAAACCCAGGTAGCTCCTTAAGAAACTGTAATGTCTTTCAAAATGATGGAATGAGGGTTTTAAAGTGGAGAACATAGATGTGAGCAGAAACATGTTAGGCTGAGGAGAGAATCAATAACTACATTTCATTATGAATAAATGCAAAATATGTATTTGATAAGGCAACGCCATGTAAATCTCTGAATTTCCTTTAAATTTGTTAATCTGATAATTCTTCTAGTAATTGGCAAATTGAATTGCCGATGATTCTTCTAATGAATAGCCTCCTTATTCACTCTGTTTATAGTACACTAATTTATATCGGTAGCTTCTATTGATTTATTTAGTCTTGATGTAAACAGCTCTATCCAACTAAACTCCTCCTGTTTTCCTTCTCCAAGACTTAGGTGGTTTATCATTTCTTCCAATTTACTATGAATACCCAGTACACGAAGCTCTTTAAGAGGGCCTGTAGAGGCATCTTATGGGGAATATTTTCTGCCTCACAGCAGTGGTTTTCGTCCTGCTTGTCAAATATATTTTCAAAAGACAACTTGTCTTGTCTATTGGATATTTCAGAAGCTACATAATTCTGCTGTATCAAGCACGTTTTACTACTGCATAAAATCCATGTGATCTATAAATACATAATATGTCAGTGTTGTTTCTTATCCTCTTTTACAAACACACACAGATAAATATACATGGATGTGAGAGAAAGAATTTTATGCACATCGTTACTATAAAATGAGAGCGGATGAACTGATCAGGACAAAAAACTACTGGTTTTGGAGTCAGTCTGCCTAGGACTTCTCATGTAGGGAGTACCTAAATACCCAAAGGCTGTTGGAATTGGGTGAGGAGGAAAAGGCCCCTGTTTCTTAGAATAAAGTCTAGGAATAAAGTCTCGTGCCTGGAGCACCATGCAGAAGCACTCTGGTGAACTGAGAGAGGTGTACACATAGGACAGTACAGCCTGCATGCTTTAAACTTCAAAAGGGATGATTTCTTTTATAAAACTTAAATGGCCAGTAAATCTTAAAAAAACTTGCTCTCTATAAGAGAACTTTTTTGCTGACTTTCCAGATGGAACTACTAATTGTAAGAAAGACTATGCTGATTATATGAAAATCATTTTATAAAAGCTCATAGCAGCTTTGTCAGAGGAAGCTTTTGATGCTTGGCATATTACCATCTTGTTTCTATTCTGAACGTCCCTAACCTAAACAGTAATCCATTTCCCTTGTCCTCTCCTTCTCTTCCTTTGTTTTCAGAAAACTTTCTACCGTTTAGGATTTTTTTTTATTTGCCCTCTTAGATACATCAAAGATTATCAAGGTCCCTTTTTACTTTTCCTGCTGCTAAATCTGTGTGCAAAATGAGTGCATTTATATAATATAGATGCTTGGTGCTGCTGTGCTTATTCATTTTTTTTTCCCCTGCAACAGTGTTCAATGAGACAGTGTGAGTAGTTACTCAGCTCCCTAATTACCATGAATATAATGAATAATTACTCGCATTGCATACTGATTCATTTTCAGTAATACTAAAGGTTAACTCATGTGGATGCTATTATATCCATTTAAATTGTTACCACTTTTAGCTGCTGATGTCTCGCATGGTGCATTTTGCCAAAGAAGCACAGCACAGTTTGCATATCAGATTTTTCTGTAGGTCAAGCAAAAGTAATCACAGTTTATTATTTCCTGCTAATGCAGATACCATATATTTTCCTTCAATAAAATAAATTATATCTGGTTTTTGCCAACTAAAATTAGATGTAAGCTGGTGTTTTCAGAACTGGATGAAGCTCATTTCTTGGTATTAAAAAGTAATTTTCTTGGCTTAAAAAGTATTCTTTAATACTGAGCATCATACGGTCAGTCATTTATTACACACTTTTTGTGATAAACCATTAAGTATCTCGAGAGTTGTTCATGTGCATGCTACAAGTCTGTACTAACAAACTGGAACTGGTCCACCCTGTCTTAGAAAGGCAGCCTCAGCGCTCATAGATAAATGAAGTGCACTCTGTAAGAAATTAAAGGGTGCTAATTAATATAAAGGTTGTTGTATGAACATTGTGTCATTCAGAGCTATATATATTTTTCATTTAGATTGTTTTTGAGTATTTTTCTCATATGACTAAAGAGTGTAGGCCCAATCTTCTTGTTACTTTCTCTGTCTGAGCAGACAAATGTATTGCTCATAAAGTCTGACAAACTGAGATGGGAACAACTTACTCTCTACTGAGCTCTATGAACATCATCATAAATGGCATCATATTTTTTTATATATATATAACCTTTTCTGTATGCAGTACAACTTCTTCCACTTCAGGTAGTGCCACTGCAGTTTTATTAAAGCAGAACTCCTGGGGAATATTTGAGGAAGACAGAAATTTCATCTCAGGCAGGCATGCAGGATTCCATCCTTGTAAGAAATGAAAGGTCTTAAAAGGAACTTTCCAAAATCGTGGGAATGAGAGCCCTGGGATCTCAGCTCTGCTTCCAGTGTTAGCTGAGCAAAAGGAGGTTGTTTCTGTTTATTCTCCTGTTGGCTCTGGGAATCTTTCCGCTCTCTTCACACAGTCACCAGGCTCAGTGACTTGAGAAACAGGAGTTGGGGGTTTGAACCCAAACAGGCTGATGGAAGCAAACCCTGAGGGCACACTGTAACCCCTTGCATGTAATTTGTAAAACGGGGGAATCATTTCTTCCTCCTCATATGTTTTTGAAGAAGATTGCAACTGAACTGAGCGGAGTCTGAAAGTGTGTTAGATGTTTGTGGGACCAGCCCTACCAGAGCCGTGGTGCCTTTACATGCCTCTCCCTGAATCCCACAGCAAAGATTAAGCAATTCATGGATACCAGAAACCATAGTGACTGCTGGGTTTAGACCTCGATGCAAAAGAGAGATCGTAAGTTATTTTAAGACTACATCATGCTGGAAAATTGGTGTTTAAAGTCAATCTGAGATACAGAAATTATTTATCTTGCCTTCAACCAGTTGCCTCCAATCACTCAATTGAAATCCATCTTAGTTTCCTCTTTCCAGGTTTTATATTTATATTTTAAAAGTCTTTTTTCAGTCCTAAAACTTACTCAGTGAACAGCCAGCCACAGCTTTACATGTTTGGCATTCAGCAGTAGATAAACAGATGAGTTTATTATTGTTTATTGTTTACTTCCAAAACTGACTGAATATGAATTCCTTATCATTACCGTTTGGAAACTTGTTTGTAGTACTCACAGTTTTCAGAAGGTAGTCCCATTTTTCCTTATTTCCCATAATTCACGTTTTCCTGGCCTGTACTTTTATTCAACAAAAATTAGGTACACTCTTTAAATTCCAGAACGAAAGAGAATAGATCCATAGGGAACATTTATTGTTCAAGAGACCCATAAATTGCTTCTCTACCATTCAATTGTCTGAAGATAACTTTGCCTGCACACCCACACACTCCCGTGAACCCCTGCATGGGATTGTTTAGGTGTTTTCATTAGGGGATAAATAGAATTAGAGTGCACCATTTAGAGGAAACATTTAAGTGACATCAAAGGTAAAAATATGACCATAATAAAGAAAATGCAGTTCCCCTGGAATGGTTTTGTCTCACGGTTTCTCACTACATGTGTAATAGGAGGACTCTGCATAACCTTATAATGCAGGTATGGTAAGCACAACATCTAGAAAGTTATATGTCAGCATTTCCCACATTATCAGCAATTTGAGGCAATACATGGATGAGGAAAACAATGTGTCATCCCGTTTGTACTCTGCTGCCTTGGGGTAAGAACTCTGTCACCTGGTGCCTTCAGGCCACAGTTTCCAGCGTATTAAGGCTGGCATTAATACAGCTTCTTTTGCAATTCTAAACACTGTGATTCTTTTCATTAATTAATTGAATTGATTTTTCAATATTAAAATTAATAAATAATAGATAATGTGTTGTCATTATAAAATAATTAATATGTTGATTATTGAAATATTTAAAATGCCTTCTTTCTTAGGCAGGCATTTTAAAGTGCACTGGCATGTTTGGCGAGTCGGTGACATTGTCAGTGGTAAGCAGCAAGCCTTACCTTGTCTTTCTCAATGTCACAGGTTTAATATGTGCTCATACGGAAAAAATGCTACATTTCAAGTCTAAGCATTTTCTAAAAATGGCCTTCCAATGGCAAACAGGTGTAGTCCCATGTACATTTATGCACCAGGTAGCCTGAGATGGCAATGGAGTGTTGAACAGTTTACGAAAGACATGAACTACCTCTGTTCATCTCAGTGGTTCTGAATCCTGCCAAATTCCCAGTGTCCTTGCTTCAGTGCTTCAGAAGCAGCTGAGACGGGGGAACGTGTGGCAGTGTCTGTCCTCTCTGCCGGCGGCAAAGAGTTATATGTTAAAATACACACTCGGATTGGTGACCTTCTCTGAAACAGGTTACAAGCTCAGACTGACCTGTCTGTGAATATTTCAGAGGGTATAATTGAATCTGTGCAATGGCTTCAGTGTTTCCCCCACATTCAGTGAGACCACACAGATCTTATTACTCAGTGTATTTAGATGCCACTGAATAAAGTCCTCAAATTTTTTGTCATGGAAGTATAGGGAAGCACTATTGTTGAGGTAAAATACTTAATCATAAACTTTATTCCAACAGTGTACTGAAAAGTTAGCGTACAATACTTAAAATTAAGCAGGTGTTTGCCTGAGTCCTGGGAAATCCTGCTAGGAAGCAGTCTCTGATTCACTTCTAACTGGAGTATAAGAGTTCCTGGAGTTAATCTATCTGGGGAATTAATGAGCATCTACAGTTCATGGGATGGTCCTCCACACCATCTCCCTTTCTGGACACTTTTGACATGCAGTTTGTGTAAGGTCGTTTACGGCTTTTGTGCACTGGTAACCTTCCTTGTTCAAAATAGCTTCCCTTTGTAGACACACATTTAATTTTATCACCAAATGATAATTATTTAAATAAATAACTTCCTTGATCTTGCAGAAGACTTCCTTCCCTCCAAATGCTGAATGTGCTTGGGCTTCTAATGAAGGGGAGAAAATAGATCATCTGGCTGTAGCATTTGGATTAATTGAGATCACTGTGCCAGAAATACTTTAAATTCTCATAGAAGTCCCAGACGTGAAGTACTCAGGCTGGAAAACAATAAGCAAAACCACAAGTGAAGGGGAAAAATGAAAGCACCTACAAATATTTAGGGTATGAAGTGGCAAACTGTCAGATTATCTTATTAATTAGCAATACCTTTAGATATAGATGCATTTAAAAACTGATGAACTTCCTTAGTAGGATTCTTTGGTACAGAACTCACTGGTGCATGACAGTGGGCTCCAAAAGCGTTTTTTCAGATTTATGTGGAAAAGTACTTACAAGAAAAAGTATTTCTTGTTGAATGCAATATTTTAATACCATAAATCTACTACCTTTTCTTCCCATTATTTTGTCAAAGCTTCTTGATTTAATCTAAAGGGGCAGAGTTTCTCAATGTGCTCAAGAATTTTTTTTTAATATTTTTTTAATAGAAGTAAACCAGGTACCCTGTTTTATTTCACTTGTATTCTCTCTTCTGCTTGCTAAGTGGCCTGATAATCCCACTCAGATCACTGAGACCTCTGATACTGAAGAAAATCAGAAGAGGAGCCCAGCTGACATCAGTCTGCATTACTCTCCAGACACGGGTTTATGTGTGGTAGGGCAGGGATGGGTGTGTGAGCACTCCCAGCTTACATTAGCGCTGTCCAGGTGGAGTGAAGAGCACAGCTTCCCCCCTGAGTCGGGGTGCGCTTTGCCTGCTGTTATCTTCTGCCTGCTCAGTCCCTCTGTTGGCAGGGCTGTTGCTGGTGAGGTAGATTGTCTGAAATTCTACATCTTAATTTTAGATTTTATGAACATGTCTTTGAAACCATCTGGTTGGACTTGTCATTTGGGTAGAACTGATGGACAAATTAGTCCCCGATGACCTCCATGAGGTGTTTTTTTCACATTGTCCCTTCTTATCCAGTAGCCCCAGTATCAATTCTGAACTATGAAGTAAACTTTCATAGCTGAGCTTCTTTTAAAATAAAAAGCCTGTGTCTTCAGCTTGAAGAAGAAGGACATTATTCTGGGCTAAAATGATCTCCTTGGTTTGTTACCTATAGGATCACCTGAAAGACAATATAAAATGGATACAGAAATCATCAAAATAAACTACCAAAAAACCCTGAAAAGTTTTGTAAACAATCCTACTGATAAAAATGTAACTTAAAATTTGGAAATAAAAGCATTTTTTCTGAGCAGCCTTTCTCAAAAATATTTCACTTCAATTTTTTCAGGAGTCACTGCTGTGATGCCTCCGCATTTTTTTTACAGCTTAATCTATTGGTGTCAAATGATGAACAGATGAAGACCGCAGAAGAATCTGTCTTGTTCTGACTCCCTTCAAAGTGTGAAAGAGCTGTGGACCTGAGTTATGAACATTGTCCAGATCAGGGGCTGGAATAGCTTTTTTTGGCCATATACAAAATAATGAGGTTGATGAGACCAAGGCAAGAGAAAGCTCAGTAAATGTGTCCCATTCTCAGCCTGCACAAACCGGTTTCACTGCTGGCCACAGACGCAAGAGGCAGAGTTTATTTCCTTTATTTTGTCTTGCCCAGTCTTTAACCAGCAGTAGCAGAGTACTGTAATTTCAGCCTGGAAAGCAGAGTGTTTGTTCCTATGATTTTTCATTGCTTAATAATTGTGTAATTCTGGGCTTGAACGCTGTTGTACTTAGACATGCTGTCCTTTCCAGGTAACGTTCCGGACAAGGATCTACCACTGTAACATTAACAGCCAAGGCGTCATCTGCCTGGACATTTTAAAAGACAACTGGAGTCCAGCATTAACCATTTCTAAAGTTCTCCTCTCCATCTGCTCCCTCCTCACAGACTGTAACCCAGGTAAGACGAATTAACTTTCATATCCTCCTTCATTCGTAGTTCACATTTGGTCAGCTCACTAAGATGCGCTCTGGTTTACTGGTACCTACTGAAAAAATACAAAAATATAAATTTTAAGTGCCATTCATATAAATAGTATAAAAAGAAAGCAGAATTTCAGGATCTCAAGTGCAGTTTTAGTACTGGAGAATAATTTTTTTTTTAATTCAGAAAGTTTGATCAGTAGAAAATACCTTAGTGTGCACTAATTTGGATATTACAACCAGGATATTACTACCAAGAAATATTAATGAGTTAATAAATATTGAAAAGGAAAGCTTTCATTTAAATATGCTGATAATGTGGTCTCTGAAAAGAATATTAATAGCAGTGACAATGATAGATGCCTAACGCAGACACTACAAAGAATGAAAATTGGTTTAAATGAGGTTTATTCAATATCTTGGGCAGTCAGCATGAGTATTCAAAGCAAGCTGTCATTCTTATTAACTAGCATAGCACTTAACCTCTCCCCTCAGCTCTTTTAGATTTGTTTTATGCCATTGACCACTAGATCTGTAATTTCCACTCTCTCTTACCCTATTTACCAATGCATAATTCTGACTGTAGCCTTGGAAAATCACAGTATGTAGAAATTACTAAGGAATCATTGAAGAAAAATTATGTGATCTGTTTATATGTCATGAGGGTTGTTGCTGGTTTGTTATTTATTCTTCACTTCAATATTATTTTTAATTTGCCCAAAGGACTAAAAATTGCTTTGAAAAGGGCAGAATGTGAGATTCTGGCATAATCAGGGGCTGAATCAAAAGCTGTAATAGAATATTGAAATATTTCAAAACTCAAAATAAGGTGAGAGTGGGCAAAGAAGTGATTGACTGCTTTTATTTTCATGTGAGTTTGTTACTGTATAGAACACTGAAACCTGTGGTGTTCCTTTCAGCTAAGAGCTGGAGTGATAGAGTGTTACCATTTTAGGCACATTTATTTCAGGTGGATTGAATGCTCTCTGGTAACGTCTATGAAAGATTGATTTCTGTTAGTGTTTGGCCAAAAATATGAAGAAGTGTCTGTAGGTAGTCAGGCAGATAGATGACAGAAGTGTAAAAAAACCCATATTAATGTTTGCTCATGTGTCTTAGAGACCAGGTAAAGAGCTAGAGACACTGCAGAGCTGTGCAGAGATTGAGAAACGGTCAGTAAATACGTGCTCTCTTGTGGTCACCTCTCTCTGGAGAGATACAGTCATCTTGAAAGCCAGACACTTTCCAGCAGCGATTTGAAATTTAGAAATTCACTACTTCTGCCCTCTCAATCTTAAATCCTTGCAGATGCTGTCAAACAACAGTTTTAGCATATCAAGTGTGTAAGAGGAATATTGAAAACAGTTACCCATACTGTATTATCATGTACAACAAGTTAACATGTCAAAAATGGGAAATTCTTCCCCTTAGCCTCTTTCAGTTAGCAGCCGTAAGCATTGTCCTGATCATAGTAAATAAAACAATTTAATGATGTTTCATTTGCAAATCTTCTCTTTAATTATGAAGTAGTTTTGGATTTTGTCACTGCTTCATGGTAACATTTTCATTTTTTTGATTAATTAACGCAATTCCTTAATTTTTGTCTTGCTCTCACAAGGCACTGATGGCAGGTATTTTTGAACTACTGAGTCATTTTCGCCTTCCTTGGAAATTGCCTGTTTCATGCTAGATACTCTTTTTATTTAAAAGTGAACTTTGAATGTTAATGATGTACAACAGAAGGTTTGCAGAAATATACGAGTGCTTACCTTTCGTCATATTGCCTAATATGCTGCAGTTGTACTGCCTGTCCCATTATTTTTTGTGACATTTTATCATTAAAAAATGATTGGTTACTTGCCATCGGATGGATGGATGGATGGATAGATAGAAAGAAAGAAATAAAGAAAGCAATGTCACTGTTACATATATCACTGAAATATATCACATATATGTACACATTAGCTGCAGAAACATGCATATATGTATTTTCCTCTCTGTGAGCTGCGAGTAATTTTCTAATCCCTCAGTCCTCTCTTCATCTAACTTGTCTGACCCTTTCTAAAGGCAGAAACACAACAGGGGTCTCGATTTGATAAGCAACTTTGAACTCTTTTTTCACCATTCATCAGCCAGAAGCAGATCAGGTCAAACGGAAATGCAACATTGAATCTCCCACAAATGTAAACACTTAGGATGGGCGAGTCTTCCACCCCGGCCTCTGAAGGGAAGAATCAAGTATCAGTTACCCCCTACTCTTACATTTATGCAAATCTTCATTAGAACAACAAATAGGAGTAAGAATGGCAGCTAATTAACCCTCAGTCATACACAGTGATTAAACGGCGCTGAAGCACAGCTGCAGCTTCATTGGCAAGCGCTGCTATTCTTCTCCAGCAGGCTGAGCAAATGAAAAGAGGTATTTGCTCCTGCCGCTCCTGTCATTCACACAGTAATCTACAAAAGCCACGGAGAGAGAGTCTCTTTCCTCCCTGGTTATACATCACTGCCCTTTGTTCCCTATCACTCTAGGCAGGAGCAAGTTCGTCCTTTTTAGACAACTAATACAATCCTTTACTCATAAGCTGTCTCAGACCCTTCAGTCCTGATTATTATTAATTGTCTCTGTTTTGCTTGGCAGTATCAACCAGTAAACTGTGTTAATGAAATGCCTGAATTTTGTAACAGCTGGCTGACTTTTTCACAGGGAGAAGGGGTGTCGTAGGGTTTGTGTATGACTGAAGACTTGTGCATTATCTGGGAGTGCAAGAGAGCCAGATGTGTCAGAGGGATGGAAGAGATGGTGGGCTACGCTAGCATCCAGTCCGGGGATTAGTATTTTTCTTTTAAGTGGCACTTGAGGCCACAGCACACGTCCCTTTCTACAAAGCAGGGCTCCAGTCCTGTAAATACTTTGGCATGTGCATGAGCAACGCCACGAAACCTGATAGATCATTCACCTGTGTGACACGGAGCGAGTGAGTGAGTGAGCGAGTGAGTGAATGTTTATAGGCTCTGTGCTTGAGTGCTGAAAATGCCCACTTCCAGTGTTAGCTGCTCAGGCTGGCCTATGTGGGCACTTAGTTATTTCAGACTAACTCCATCTGTGGACACTCCCCACTTTGAAAATGTATTAAGTTACGAAAACCTGTCTTGCTTGGAGTAAAAGTCAACTATACTTTAAATGTTCAAGCAGAGCCTGGGGAGTGTAAATTCCCACACTGCCTTAATCCAAAGAGCTTTCAAGTGCAGATGGCCCCTGAGATTTTGTATTTTACTGAGTTTGAAGTGCTAAGCAAATTAATTATTTTTTATAGTTACAGAGCTGGTGATGCTGATCTGGGTTAGAATGTTTATTTTTCTCAGTTGATCATTACCATCCTGGCCCTGCCAAAGGTTCTTGAGCCCCAGGAAAAATATCATTTGCAAATACTTCAGAGAAAAGAAATTGTAACACTGCAACACTTTTCTTTGCATGGCTTCCTTTTTCACATTCAAAATCTGAACTTGGCTGGCCTGATTATCCCCAATGTCTGAACAGTCTTAACATCTGCTTAATAACATGCAGCTAAGCCTTGATCAGAACATCAGAACAAAGCCTACCTCTCCCTCACACCAGCCTCTTCCCTTCTGGTGTCATCCTCTGGCTCTGGCTCTTTACCATTTTTCCCACATGAAAGTTCCACAGTCAGTGGGGATTTTATCCCTCAAATGATATTTTGGACACAAATGCTTTGCTGCTGCTCCTGGCCCTCTTCCCTGCATGGCAGCCATGCCCTTTGTGAGCTCCTGCAATGGGGATGTGCCAGGGGGTGCACACAGAGGATGAGAGTGGCAGACTGAGATGTGAGCAGCCACGATACTGCTTTCCCACAAGCATTAGGCTGAACACTTGGATGGCAGCTGAAGCCAGAGTAACTGCTGAAGGGCTCTACAGAGCCTTACTTGCTTTGCTCCTTAGAAACCTCTGCCTGATTCCTAACCTGAACTGATTCACAGGAATTTTATGCCTGTTCATTTTTAAGCAAGTCTTGTCCTGTATCTTAAATGACCATTTTCCTGCTTTTCACTCCTGGTGTACTAATGAAGAACCATCCTCTTTCCTCATTGTCTTTATTTGCTGCACACACTACCAGACCCGTGTCTATGAGCCTCCTTCTGTAAGAGAGGCTTTCTGTTCCCCTGCTCATCCTCACTGCACTCATCATTCCTGAATGTGCCTGACTCCTGGAGTTCATTGGGGCATGAGGCACAGCTAGACAGACTAACCTGCTCATCATCACCATCATCCGGGTGGAAACATTTACTGCTCCCTGTTGGATGTGCCTATCTCACTTGGCAGCCCCACTGAAGGTTATTTCTGTCTTAGCCCTGTCATTTTCACTGTTTGTCTGCTTTTAAACCCAATTGAGTGAAATGGTGGAGAAAGGAAAAGAGGAAAAGGGGGGAAAAAAGAAAGGAAGAACAAAAGAAAGAAAAAGCTTTTGCTAGAAAAGGGCATTAACCTCTGGCAAAGGAAATGTACAAACTACTCCTGCAGTACCCACTTCACTGGGGTCAGCACTAGTCATGTTGGTTGCTCTGCTCTCAGATACTTCAGTCACATATTATATTAGCAGTGTAAAGCTGCTTGTCTCGTTACCATTTAAACTCACTGGAAAGTGTGAGGCAGTTTGTTTGGTGTTACACGTAAAGTTTGCTGTGAACGTAGTTGGAGGCTGAAGCATGCGTGTCCTCTCAGTAAATGTACCTATAAGAGTCAGTGAGTTGGGCAAGTAGCACTGCATTACTTTGGTGTGAGACCCATCAGTTTTTATCGTAGTTGCAGTTGCTCAGCACGTCTGAAAAGCAGACTGCTTATGTTAAAAAACTCTGCAACGTGCATTGTGGCTTTCAGATATATTGTACCCCGGTTAGAAGTGGATGTGCTGTTTTTTACAAGTACTGCCATGAATCATTAATTTACTAGAGGGTTTCATACTTTGTTAACCCACATGAAGTAATGTGGCTGTGCATTTTAATGACTTACATTTATCTAAGCATAGATAAGCAAAGTCAAAGATTCTAAGGTTATGGGGATCTTTAAGTGTCTCACTAAGGCACACAAGATGTGCTTTTAGGCTTTCTTCATATGAGTCATCCTTACATTTTGCCTTTATCTTCACCAGAAACTTCTTTGTTTTTTATCACAGAATAGGTATAACAGGCAATTTTGGATAACATGCTGTTGCTCTTTTTCTGTGGCAATTACAAGTTATCCATGTGGTTTGGCATGATTTAGGTCTGCCTAAATTTTCTGCCAAAAGATATTAACACCCTTACATACACCTGCATGAAGGTGCTGGTATTTAAGAAACTTTATTACATTATTCTTTTTTTTTCTTTTCTCTTTTCTTTTTTCTTTCTTTTCCCCCTTACCATTTTCCTAAGGGTGTGCAAGGTTCTGTACTCTTGTTGCTGAGGGTATAAAATCCCAGTTCTGTCATCTTTTGCAGAAAAGGATCCAATAGTGTAATTTAATGCATATCTTTGATCCTCAATGGGATCTAAAACAGCACTTTGGAGATTGACTTTTCGACATAAGCTTAAAAGCCCTAAAAGCCTGAACAGTATTTACCCTGCTACAAAGCTGCTGGAATTGCTGCTGTTTCCAGAACCTTTGCAAAACAGGAGTAGGTGTGGAGATTTAAATTAGACAACATGCAAGGGAAGGAACTGAATTAGCCGTTTCTCAGCCCATTTCCCTTTCAGACAGCAGTATACATTCTTAGAGGGAAGTTGGTGTCCTGCTGCGACACCACTGCCCTGTCCCTTGGCAGGTTTGCCATCAGCAGCCATCCCCAAAGCCAGCTGTTGGAATTGCTCTGGCCAGGGTTCATACCTCCAAGTGCAACGTGGACAGATCTGCTGTCTAGAAAGTTTTGAGCACGTCCACATTTTGAATTTGTGTCGGCATTTGGGAAACTTAAGCTTCATCCAAATGTTTGTTTGTAGCAATTCCACAATCTCTACAAATTCGCCTAAGGTATTGACAGAAATACTGGGAATACCCAATATACAATGCAATACCCATAGAATTGTCTTCTGCACACCCCACACAAAGGGAAGTAGGTTCAGTCAAACCCTCTCAGGAAGATGCGTCTCCCACCAGGAGCTGGAGGGAGGCTGCCAGACTCTGATGCCCACTGACACACTGCATGCTCCTGACACTGCTTTGGGCTGATCATCTCTGGCACAGGGGCACCAAGAGCCAGAATTGCCACAGCCGCTTACAAACCGAGTGTGTGCCGATGCATCAGGTTCCACAGCAATAACTCTGCTTCTTCAGCCAGCAAAGCCCCAGCCATACCAGCATGCTTTTTAATACACTAATAGAGGTCCACTCTATCAATAAAAAAAGATCTATTTTCAGAATTACTGAGATACTTGAAAACACTAGCCTGTCCAAAAAAAAGTTTAAAAATAAATCCAAGGCATCTTAATAAAGGAAAATGTAACATAGCTGTAATAATAAAATCTGTTCCATGCTGGAGCATTTGGCTCTGAGTGGGAATTTGGCTGACTTGTGGTCACAGCTCTGCTATTTGGCTTCCATGTTCGAGCTTTAAAATAGCTCCCCAGCCCTGGGTAATGAAGAACAGGTCCGTGCTCCTCACCACTCAGCAGCCTGGATGTATCTTCTTTTCTCTCCGTTATTCCATAAATCCCGATCTAGCAGGAAGCGTGCACCGTGTTGCTCCTCATCTGGTGCTTCCCTATAGCAGAGGCTGCTTTCTGTCAGTGCTGGTTCACATCAGATGTTCCTCCTGCAATTTTTTAGACTTCCCAATTATCATTCCTTCTTTTCCCCTCACCCCCAGTTGTGAAATGAATTTAGAAACTCTGGATGACAGCGAGTTCAAGGGATGAGCCACTTCTCATTTTCCTCATTCTTGTAATTTTTTTCCTTAAAGCCATAATCTGCACGTTTTGCTGCTATCAGAAACTGCTTCAGAATCCAATCTGATTTTTTTCTTTCTCATTGAACATGTTATCAGCTTTGTTCAGTTTATCAAAAAGGACTCTTAGGCTTTCCTGTGCCCAAGTATATGCTGTTGTGGTTTCTAGTGAAAATTTATTTCCTTCTTTAACATTTTTGTCAAGACATATAGAAAACAGGAAAATTATATGTACACATTATAAATACTCATTAAAATTATAAACACTCATTCTTAAATAATCCGTATTTGAGTAGATTTGTCAAATGTGATGAATATTCTGGAAAACGACTGAAATACTTTTAAGTTGGTAAAGCAATTTGTCCAATTTTATGAGGCTGGCTAAGCCCTGCTACTTTGATTCTTTCCTGGCACCCACAGGCTACCAGGTGCAATGTCACAACACAGTACTATCAGACATACAACAAAACAATCTCATTTTCCCATATATCCTTTTTGTAAGCAGCAGAGGGTCGTGTAAACAATGAAATTGCTCTGTTGTCTGAGATTATTTACATTCTTTAGCTTGGAGCTGTTTTTTCCCTTTTCTTCAGAGTTTGTATACTGTACTCTGTCAGGAAGCGGGCAGGTTTCTGGGCTGTTTCAGCACAATGGAAAATGCTTTCTTTGTCTCTGAAGCAGGAAAATACTCTATGCCATGTCACTCAAGCATGGCAACAAGTAACACATAGTAAATGAAAGTTAAAGCAGTGAGGAATCAGTTCAGGGAGTAATGTTTCTTGGTTTGTTCTAAGTTGCAGCATAACCTGTCTGCTCCTTTTTACACCTCTGCCGTGAGTTGTCTCCAAATGAAATGAGCTCACTCCGGAGGCTCTGGCTTAGCAAAGACAAAGTGTAGTGTGTGGTTGCTCTGCTGCCTCGGTGCTGCTGGGCTGGGAGCAGAGCAAATGGGTGTTCTGCATAAAGGCCATCCCAGTAAGTTGTCCTAAGGGAGCACGGAAGGAAAATGCGGCGTAAAACTGGTGGGTTTTGTTCTGCTCTCAGTGAGTGCAGAATGACTTCGTCAAAGGTGGGGTTGTCGTGGGAAAAACATGAGCAAAGCGATCCCATCAATTGCGACAAAGTTCTTTTCTCAAGAAAGTACTTGTTTACCTATAAATACTGTGTTCCCCTCCCTGTTCTGCAGAACCTGCTACATATGTAAATACACACATTTGCACTGATCGTATCATAGAATCTAGAGCTGATATTTACAAATTCTTGGTAGTTTATCAGCGCTTTCTCTTCCCATTCCCTTTAAAAGGCCCTGTGCTATACCAGTTATGCTGTAGTGTGTATACAACACTAACTTCTATTCTATAGTTTGAATCACTTACAGTTTCTCATATTCTGAGCTGAACACATAGTGCCAATATGTTAAAGGCATTTAGGCACCTAAAGCTGCTGGCTGACAGCTGGCAGGGTTTTCAGTACTTCCCATGGGATTTAAACATCTGAAGTCTCACTAGGAGCCTCTCAGCAGTGCCAGGAAGAGACTTGCTGTACATCTGGTCTTTAAATATTTGCAGACATGTACACCTATATGTCTTAAACTCTGTGGACATGATCTATAAACATGAAATGAAACAGATGTAAATGCAAGAAATGCAGCAGCACATTATGAAAATTGCATATAGATAAGCACTGAAATAGAATTAATTTCCTTTCCCATGAAAAGCTGATGAAACTGTTACAAGATTTGTTCTTATCAGTTGACTAAGTCCCCTCAACATGAACTCATGACTGTGGGGATTATTATAACAGCAGGAAAAACATTTGTGAACTGTCATCCCTTTAGTAGTTCTCAGGAAAATATGTCTTGGAATATCTCCTAATTATGTGTGCAGGGGGAGGAGGCTTGGATCAGGATTACTATTGATGTTGGTCTAAATCATTGCTCTTTTCAGTTGTACTTTGACAACACCTTATGGGTAGAAGACCATTATTTGTGAGCATAGAGGCTTTTAGTGTGTTTAGATTTAGGCTATTCAAAGCTCACAAGACATCATTAAAAAGATTAACACAACTACAGAAGTACGATTGTTTAGAAGTCCTTAGTTTTAAACCCCCCGTTATGGTTTCAGAAGTCTACAGTCTGTTTAAATAATTTTTTTTTTCTGGAAAGTGTCTGGAAATATTTACATAAGAAAATTGGTGGGTTTATGTAATTTAGAAAGGGAATGGTAGAGATTACTTTTTAAAAATAAAATCTGGATTTTGTGGTATCCAAGGCATGATGCAGTCATTAGCTATAGCTCCAGATGCCAGTCACACACGCACTTACCCTGTTCCTTTTTTTTTCTGATGTATCTGGAACTCTGCAAAGAATAATGACTAGAAGGAGTACAGTCATTCTCTAGCAGAAACCAGTGCTACTCATTGAGTCAGGTACGTTGCTCATCCCTCAGTGGTTCAGAGAAAAGTGTAAAAATCCCTCAAAGCACTTTACTCACACAGTAATACACAGGAGAGGAAATTCCCTCCTAGCCACAGCTAACAATCAGATTATGTGCTGAAGCATGAGCAGTACAGCCTTTGCAGTGGTAGCTCAGGTGGTGCATGGCTACTGACTTTTCTAATTCTTTTTTGAGTTTCCTAAATCACCTTCTAGTATTCCAACACTCTATTTTTTGTGTGTGCTTACCAGTTTGGTGTAGGAAGCATCTCCTTCCTTTTAACTTTTGCTAAATGTGTTGGGGTTTTGTTTGTGTTCCTCTCTTACTATGGAAAAGATAAGCAAGACCACTTCTTTTTTTTTTTCTAATCTTCTTTGCCAAATTACCTGTCACATCTTATTTTGTGGGTTTTTTTCCTCATCAAAGAAATCACCTTAGATTTCAACCATTCCTTAAATGGAAAAGGTTTCACCATGCTGTTAATGATTTCTTGTCCTTTTCAATAATGTTTCTGCTCCTAATTTGGTTTTGCTTAAGGAGATGTGAGAAAAATTGAACTTCAGACATGATAATACCCAAGCATCAGTTTATTAAATGGCATCTGATTAAATCAGAGATTGACTAAAATCCAAATCAGTAAAGAGGCTTTGTACATCTGTGACAAGAAATAAGTGTAAAGGGATGTGACTGGCACTCATAAGAAAAAGGAGTCTTGTCACAACACTTAACTGTTCCTCATTTTTATTATTCCTCAAAAAGGGTTTCTAGAACATATAAAATACAGTCTTACCACAAAATGGAAGTAAAGCTGGAAAAATGTACACTTGAGGGTTTGCTGGGGTTTTTTTGCATGAAACTTATAAAAGCTATATGATAAATATACATATGGGGCTTTTAAAAGTTTGTTGATTTCTACTCAAGAAACGCAGAGTTTCTTTAAGCTTAGGCTCAACCATTATTAAATTAAAAGTACTTGAGAAAATGCATGAATGATGGATGCTACAGATACAAAAGGTTACAATTCATTTTCTTTCCAATAAACATGTGTAATTTAAAATACTAGCAGTGGTGGTTTCCTATGCCCATTACCTCAGAGAGAAGACAGGTAATTTAGTGCATACACGTAATAAATCTTTGTGTGAACCGAGACCAAAATAAGTCATCGACATTAAATGTTTAACAATGTGAAGTATTTAAATAAAGCTCTTAGCTATTTCTCCTATATAATATATAGATTTCTAGCTTAATTTGAATAAGTTCCAAGATAGAAAGTAAACTGCCTTTCAAAGTACACTCTAATATTTTACGGTCGTTAAATGTATTTTCTTTGTTTCATGCAGGTTTTGTCTGCGAATACAGATATGTCTTTAATTTCATTGGAATCTTTTTTTTTTGGTGTGAAGTAGATACATCACTTCTAGGCTTAAGCCTTTCTACTGGGTATATTTTTTCTTACTAATAGAATTGTATATATTTAAAGGAAAAATAAATAGAAAATAAAAAAATTTAGACATCACATCAATTTTCTAATCTCAGAATAATTTAATCTAATATTCATTATTCCCAGTTAGTACAAATAGCTCAAATATCAGATGGAGTAAACTGGCATCAGTCCTGCTGAGCTTTTGTACTCCAGATTTTTCATTTAGACTTTGTTCCATTTTACTAAGTGGGGTTTGTGTTTTGTGTGTTTGTTGTTTTTCTTTTTTCCTGTGTACCTTTTTTAACATGAAGGCAAGAACAGATTTTCAAATTTCTTGCCATACGTTTCCAACTGCCTAAGAACCACCCTTAGGACCCTAATTAGCACAACTATTTTTAAGACTGATTCTTCCTGTTCTTAAAATATAATTATTTTTGCTTCACCATAGAAATCACACTGCTCCACATTCTTTAAGCTCCTGAAAAGAAGCCTGCTACATTTGGCTAACAGATTCCAAGTAAGGATGTGGAGTCAGTCCTGAAAAGCAAAATTTATAATCCTGGATATGTTAGGTGTTAAATCACTTAGTCTCTCACTTTCTTGAGTAAGATTTCAGAAATTAGTATTCCTGAGTCATTCAGATTCTACCTTCAGAGGTGATTTACACCACTGCAAGACATGTCTCTCGTATTTTGCATGGCTAATTTTCTACATTATTCAGCAGGGGAGGAGGAAACAGTTGTTTGTTTTTTACAGTTTTGCAGATCTATCAAAGGCAACAAATAAATTATATGCAGTGTGTGTTTCAGAATCCCTATTTTCACAGCAAATTAAGTTCAGGTGCATTAGATGGAGTTGTAGACAGCTACTTAAATGCCAAAATATATGGTGCAATTGCCCCAAATTTAAGGATGGGCTGTACTGTAAGATTTCACATTCATGTGGGATACAAAAATAGAGCTTTGATTAGTAAATTGTTTGTAGAATTTTCCATCTGTACAAGGCTTAGAAAAAGGCCCTTCTGTGTGTGGAGTGCAGCATTTGCAACTCCAAGATGAATTAGATTTCAGAAAATTCTCAAGGGCTGGAATCCTCATTGCTTGGGTTTTGATAATATTGATTAGATAAAGTGGCTGTATAAAGTGGCATGAAAGTAGAACTTACTGTAAGACATAATATTATACTAACAAAAGGAATTCCTTCATGACCTTCCGTGTCTTTTTCATCTCTGCCTTGTATAGCTTTTTTCTACGGCTCAGCCTTAGGACTCTTTATGGCAGTGCCTGAAATCATTTTGCAAAGTGATTATCATTTAGTCAGGCATGCCGGTGGAGTCAATGTGACCCCTCAGGCAGGAGAGATAAGATTTCCAAATAAAGTTATTTTAACTGTTACTAAATATGAAATTATTGCTGTAAAATATCACAAATTCAATCTCTTTTCAGCATTGCCGTGTAACTTCATTGCAACTAATCCGGGAGCAAAACTTGCCTACAATGATGAATGCTGATTATTTGTTTTCCTCTAAGTCCTATTAGAACCTGGTCATAATTAGGCATAATTATATTCATGTTCTGAAGTTGATCTAGAAGTGGAGGGTCCGGTTGGTTGCTAAAACGGGGTTATTTTCTCATTCACCTGCTGATTCCTCAGTCACTGCCTGAATAGATAGGGAATGGAGAGGCCTGACTGTTTTTTATGTTATTGGGTAACAGTAAGAGGTGTAATCATGCAAGGCACATCTAAGTTCCTATTCCTGTTCCAATGGATGTTCAACTTGCCAAGGGATTTCAGGCCCTGGGCTATGAAAGAGTTTTATTTAGTAGGCCTTTAGAAGGAATAAAATTCTTCACTAACCCCGCCTTTTGTAAATAAAGGCTTCTTGTATTCTTCTGACACTTTTATGGGATTCTTAATAGCAGTTTTGGATTTAAATTTGACAAATTAATAATGAGATTTAATAAGACGAGAAGGGGAAAATCAGATTAAACCAAAATAAGCAGCATTCATAACATAGTAGGCTTTTCTATCTCCTAAAGATGAATTGCAATAAAGGTAAAAAAGGATAGATTCAGAGAGCAGGATTCAGATGGGTCCTGCATCTGAAATATGCAGGGGTATGTTTAAGTTGAAGATTTTTGATATTGCGCACATTTAAACACTCTTCTAAGAGTGATGATGGCTTTAGGACTCATTTTTCTCTCAGTATCTTAAAGACCAGACCATGCAGTAATGCCTCCTCCCCTCCCTGTCCTCTGGGAACCCACCCAGTAAGTGGATCCCATAGGACCTCCTGGTTTTCTTGCAGAGCAATCTACCTTTGGTACACGTGATTATAGGATGTCTAACACCACACAAAGCATGGTCACAGAGAAGAGCTTTACCCACAGTTGCTTATGGGTTAAACTGTTCAGGATGTGTAAGACCCATAGGTCAATCCTTTGCCAGAGGAGTTGATTAGTGGGAAATAAGGAGTGGCAAATCCAGAAGAAAACTGGTTCCGTTATCTTTAGATGGAAGAAATGCCAAACACATGAGCATTCCTACAGAATAGCTATCCCTCCCTTAGTGAGTCTTCAGACACACAAAAAAAATCACATCCACGGTGCTCTTCTGAAAATACAGTTGTGACCCTATGGATAAAAGCCAGTTCAATTATGGTTCTCAGCATTTTGGTTGCTTGACAGCATGCTGAGATCCGAGGGCTGTGATTTTCTTAGTATCCACTCACAGCCGTCTTCCACAAGGTAAATGCATATTGCTGTAACTTCTTCAAATTTTATCAAACCACGTGCCATGTAATGTCTTTGAAATTCAGTTCTACAGTTACTAACACCTTTTTATTAATTTTTTTCTAATAACAACGACTGCTTCTGAATTGAGTTCCTTATTATGAACAGACACATTGCTAATGTATCTGTGCTTTTAATATTGAGACGCATCCAAGCATCAAAGTGAAGTGTGTTATTTCAGAATTTTAATTGTTCCAGCATACTGGCACTTCTAATAGGTGCGTGTTCTTCCTTAATTAAAGACAACTCTTCAAGATGAGTACACTGTGCCTCGCTGATCCATGATTGCCTCAGCTAACTCCCAGTCAGCCAGTGAAGTTTATAGAAATCCTGCTAAAAACTGAAGACTGAAAAAAAAAAATCTTTTTCTTTAAACAAGAATGATTTCCCTTGGCAAGATACAGAGATGAATCACTGCCAACACTTTCCTTTAAGAGCTGCGTTAATAAAATTGGGCCAGATAATACTCCTTATTTCTGAAACATCTTTTTCTTAGGCAGCCTCATATTTCACACAGGTCTGTGGTAGGTAGCCTGACAGCAATCAAACACAAGTCTAGAGAGAGGAATGAATTTCTCCCTCCGTGCTTACAAAATGGATATTTTAGTAAATGGATGTTTCCTAAACTAGATTTGCAGAGCTCTTTTATTTTTGAAGATAGGTAACATTTTTTCTCCAGAGAACAGTTTGGACATTGTAATCAAGTCGCGTATGCCTTAATATTTGTGTAGCTGCAGTCATTGTGCAAACTTAACAGAAGTCAAACGTGTTTCCAGCAATTCTACAGAGCTCAAAATTTAGAGTCAAGTCATGGATAGCAGTCTTTTTGTGATTTACATCTTTACAGCCACGTTTACGAAAGTATCCGGATACCTTGCAGTTTTTAGCCTGGGTGATGGAAAAGCTTTAGTCCAGCTTCACAGATGGGAAGCTAAGGCACCACTGTAAGACCGTTTGACTTTCTGTATATATTAGAATGTTTCTATTGAATGTTGAAAAGTGACCAGACATACCTGCGAAACTGGTTCCTGAAATGAGAAGCAGACTTCATTATATGTCATATTGTATGGTTTCTACTGTGAATTATAATTTCTAAAATTAGTATTAGCTTCACTGACTTTTTTCCTAGTAGACATTTCATCTTTATAGAATTTGCTTCTTTCTCCTCTAGTGACAACCATTTTTCTTTACTGAAACAATTAATTTTATTTGTTCTCTTTTTTTAATACAGAGTTTTATTGATCACTTTACCATTCTTCTGTATGGCTTTCAAAGAGCCCCGCAGATGGTTAAATACGTTCTATGTGGATAGTTGAAACTGTGATTTTGTGAAAGTCAGGAATAAATTGTAGTTCAGCTTGTAGGCTGTGTAAAGCAATTCAGAGCCCTGCTACCACCCTTTGTTCTGCCTTGAATCACGCTGTTGTTCCAGTTCGTGCGTGTGTGTTGATCAGGCTCCCAACCGCGAGCTCGTTTTATTGCCACACAAACAGGGATTAGTGCTGCCGCACTCCATTTCGCTCGTGCCCTGGGTTTGAGCACTCTTTTCAAAGGTGAAAGGTTAGTAGAGTAATTCAGTGTGCCACTTCACCTGTCTCTGCCTCCAAAGAATTACTTAGTCTGTGCATTATTATTAATGATAGCAAAAGAGAGCAACACTGCTGCTCTAAGATCACTATGATGCATTTCACATATCTCATTTTCTACGTCAAGGCTCACAGTATCCTTAACATGGTCTTCCAGGAGTTCACTGACTTTGAAACAGGTGATATGTGGCTAACTATGAAAACTTCCTGAGGCAAAGTGACACATAAATAAAATTACTCACAGACAATTCATCTTCTCTTAATCCCTTCCTCTTGGAGTACTAAATTGTTCTGTGACATACTCGGTATAGCATGTCTCACACTGCCTTTGCAGTTTTCACTGGCTGATCTTTTTATAACACTCACCTGGATACCACTGAAAACAACATAAGAAAGTATAATTATATATTAAATAATTTTTAAATTAAGTTTAAGGGTGGTTTTGTTGTGAATCAAGCTGTCAGCATTTGCTGTTAAGAAAACTGGTGTTTCAGTAAAGTATTAGTTTCTGCTGTTGCCCCAGTCCTAATTTTTTTTTTTTTTTAATTTTGCCTTTTGGGACTTAAAGGTTGGTACAATATTAAAACCAACAACAATTGGATTCAGAAATCTTGGCTTTCACTGCAAGCCAATATAGGAATATATTCTGTCCTGCACTGCTATTTGCAATGAAACCACCAAACAAAATGTAGTTCCTGAAAATATAAACTTTTATTCTGGGGAGGTTTGGTTTTGGGGTGCCTGTACTGCTGCATAAAGATGACTCCAAGGCAGGTATCCTGTAGATGACATACAAAGCACATCAACTTTTTCTTAAAAAAAAGCTCAAGCACTCCGCGTTTTTTAATTGAAAAACAAACACAGCATATCTGGAAAGAGAGGCTGTCCTAAAAGAAACAAAAAAAAGTAGTGTTCCCTAAACCAAAAATTCTTCTAAATGTGTAACTGAAGTTAAAATAACTAGAAAATTACTTATTTGTTTCATGTCACACATCCTGTCCAAAGAATAGGAAACATTTAATTTTTGCTGGCTGATGTTTTAGTACAGGTAGTTCTGTAGAGCCTCTCAATGGGATGCTCTCACAGCTATGAGCAGGGAGTCGTTTAGTTCAGGAGAAGGAATGAGACCTTTCAAATTACATCTCACCTTTGGAAATTCTTCCACTTTAATTCTGCTCTTCAGCTGGAGCCCAGCTCTTTACAGCCTGATACAGAGCTGAATCTAAACCTGGACCAAGAAAAAAAGTACATTCTAAATATTTGGCTGAAGAAACTAAGATTTTTATAGGGCTGTGGTTTTTTAGGTTTTAAGGTACTCCAGAAATCTTTCTGAGAACCCACTTGTGGTGGTGTAATAACTGGCTCCATCAGCTGTTCTCTATTAAAACTGCAAAATACTGCAATGGAAATATAATTCTACTTTATAAATGCTCATAAAAAATATATAAAATGCATACAAACACCCATAATGTACGTTTTAAGTCTAAATGTGTGTCTCTTTAACCATGTTGGCATTACCGATTGGAATTTCATTGCATGTTGTGTGGTTGATGGGGAAGGCACATTGAAATCAAGCTGTTAAACACACCATCTCCATTTTTTATTTCACTAGAGTATGTTTGCTGTATTTTTAAAAGAGCATTGCAAAGCCCAGGAGATGAATTCTGCTCTGAAATTGCTATTTGCTGACATAGAAATAGCTATAAAAATACAAGCCGAGAAAAATACAGTGTAGCAATATATTTTCATTTATTTGGGGGGAAAGTAGTTTTAAAGAAGAATTATAGTCTGTCTTCTGAATGATACGGCAGTTTAACTAGCATTAAACACATCTGAAATTTTGTAGTGACCAAACCTCAGCTCATCCAAATCCCCAATAGCATTAACTCCCTAGAATTGAACTGTAAATTTGATTAGCCTTACAACAGACATGAGACACAAATGTTCTTCCTTATACAGTCGTATTAAGTGGCTGCAAAAGAAGATGACAAGGTATTGTAGAGCAGTGCATCCAACCTTTTTAAGCTAGGGACAAGCTCCAGCTCACCCAGCTCAAAACCACATAAATACAGGGCAATTTCATGAATTCTGATATAACATGAGGATTACATATGGTGAGGTGAGGAGGGATTTAGCAGCTGCAGTCTTCCTATAAATCATCCTGAAAAATTTTTTTCATAGTCAAGTTCTTTTGATTGACATTTTCCTTGTAAACTACGTCGCTGAACCATAGCTTCTGTCCTTGCCTGGATAATATGGTGCCTTTTTCATATATTTTCGTTACTCATGCACTGTCCTCTAACATGAAATTTGATGCTCTTATTTCCTGGTGTGTTAATATTTGGCATGGAGTTAATCAGAGTATAGGATAAAAAATTTCCTTTTCGCGAGTTAAAGGTCATAGAGGCATCGTAGGGCAGGTTTTTAGAAGTTCAGAGTCTGAGATTGGAAGGAACAGTAAATTACAAGGCCTTAAAGATTTCCAGGTCCGCAGAGTTGCAGCAGCTCCTCCAGTGAGCTGAGGGTGGGTGCCAGAACAGGATTTCCAGGGCTCCCTACACATGGCTATCACAGCCAGTGCCACCTGCAAACCTGCTCCCTGGATCCAGTGCTGCTGAGTGCCACACAGGATCGCAGGTTCCCCTCCCTCATCCTGGCTGGCACAGCCACCAGCACCCCAAAGGCTGGGAAGCCCATTCCTGCCCACAGGACAGGGAAGGAGTTGTGCACAGAGGGTGCCATCCCAGCTCTCAAGCCAGCCACCATGCATCTGGTGATCCAAGAGTACATTTCTCCTGCCAGGACACGAGTTGCACAGATATGCTGTTTTTATTGATTTATTGTGGGTTTATTTTAATTTCTTTCACTAGATTGTTTTGGTAACACATTTCTGGCATAGCTTTATACTCTTATCCCCTGGTTATTGTTGTCATTTCGACACAGTCCTATTTAGGGTCAAATTCTGAAATGAATCCTGATTCATTGATGAATCATGCTACTTCTTTAAGGAAAAAAAAAAGGAGAGAAAACTAGAGCAATTTACTAGTTACAGAAACAAATTTCTAGCATCAAGAATAAAACCACAGATATATACAAATGGAGAATAAGAAACAGTTTTCTGGTAGTGAGAAATGGAAACAAGGGGAAAATGTTGTTATGAATTTTGAGATCTGGCTTTTCTTTCCGTCTCTTAATTAGATAGTTTATGCAGCAGTTGTTTTATAAATACATATTTGGCCTTACTAATGGATATTTCACAATACCCCTTAAACAGTGCAGCCCAGCTGAGCACCAGGTGGTGCTCAGCCATGTGCTACATAGCTTAGGGGGGTAAATGGGGACCATTATTTCTCCCTCATACTTGGTATTTTGTAGGACTTGGATACTATAAAAAAGGCTCGTGCATGTTGGGGTTAAATCTTTTAATTGTTTTAATTAAGATGCTTCAATTTATCTTGTAATCTCAATATTATGGCCCGTCATGGCAAATTACATAGCAGTGGTGACTCGTGACTCGTGAAGTGTTGAGAGATGCGTCTCCTTGGGCCTGCTGGCTGGCTGGAGCTGCCCACACAGATGCAGGGAGAGCCCGGTGGCATTTCTGGAGCTAACACACTGTCCTTCCATCCTGTGGCACAAACGCAACATGCTGCTTCAAATTGGCCGGTGTGCCCCTGGTTGGGTGGCTCTGGTCTGAAGTTTAAATGTCCCACCTCGCCAGCTGTCCTGGCTTCCCAAACAAAGCAGTTGTGCCTCCTGATGGCTTTATGGCTTCACAGCAACTGGTAAAATAAGCCAGTTCTTCACACACCTACTGAAGTGTCCTTTTTGAAGTCCTCACAAATATCTACGTGTAACACACCTCCAGACCCTCTGACAGAGATGTGAAATAGCTGAGCCTCGCTGTCAGTAACTATTTTTCTGTTCCTTCAGTTTGCAGCCTCAAATGACAAGTGGCTTTCCCAAACTGTGGGTTTGGTTTTTTATTGAATATTGTTATAACCAATGAAACATACAGCCAAATTGAAAAAAATCAATGTCATTTCTGTAATTACTGAGAGTATCTTTCAGTAGCATTCTCTTGGCAGCTGGCTGTGGGTGCAACTGGTCCTGCTCGTGCTACAGCAAGCAAGGACCTCTCTTTGCTTCCACAGTCCTGCTTCATATAGGCAGACACCAATGGAGGGAGGCACTGGCTTGGGGGAAGCACCTGAGATGATTGGTAGTTGATTCTCAGGTCACTCAGCAGGAATTTACACACCTACAAAGCTTTGTAGACCTCAGGCATCTAACAGGGCATCACCTCCACTCTTTCAGCTGCCAAACAAAACACTGCAGAGACAAAGGCTTGAACATCTGGATAAATAAACAGCCCAGTTCTCTATATTACTGGACTTGAACAGATTTCCACACCTTACCAAGAACTCCTCTCACTGATTCTTACCCCAAAGGAAAGGAGACACAGTCCCATGCTGGGAGGAGGTGGGGGGAAGAGCCTGAAATGTGTTCTTGCTCCTGAAAGGAGATATAGATGGAACCCCACACTAGGAAACCAAACATCCTAATTATCATCCTGGATTGGGGATGATGATGTGATCCTCAGTATCCTTGGAGTTCATCAAGGAAGTTAATTTACAGTTCTGAATTTGAAAGACATGCTTTCACAGAAACATTTATCCTGCACATAAAAAAACTTTCAGATTTGAACTAGATAAACCTTTACTGCAGCACATCACTGTTCACTGACTCATACAAGGTTTTATAAAGATCTCAGAGGCATCACTTTAAATACACACTAAACCTCAATACGGACTTGTCGCATTCCAGATGGTAATGCCGTGATATTCTTGCAACCCTTCCCAGCCAGATGCCTGAGAGGCCAAACCCCACCTTCTCCAACAAGCATGAAAACCAGGATATGCTTCAAATTTTGCTTCAAAGATTCCTTTAAGGTTCAACCCATAGTCTCCATTTCTCCACGAGTCTGTGGAAGTGTTTCTTTGCACGGGGGCATTGTGTCCGAGGAGGGGGTGGGAATTTGCAGCAGTGCTCTCAAGCTCATCCCCAAGCTACCATTACGCTATGACAAGGTTTCCCTGTTGCTATTTAGGGAAGTCTTTTGTGAAGAGAAATGTTGCCCTTTCCCATTGCCTAGGTTCCCCATTTACCCTGCAGTGCTTCTCAAATCTCATTCCAGCCACAAATAACTTTTTGCTACTTAAGTGCCTGTAGACTGTTAACTTCCTCTTTGCACAGGACAAAATCCCTCAGGTAATCCCCTACATAGTTTTTCTCCTTGGCTGAGGAGTTAAAGATGATATACTTTCTAGTCAACAACTTCTAAAATGTATCTTAGACCAGATATGCTTCTTTTACACTCACGCATGTAAAAATAATCAAGTCCAGGCATCAGTGACCTCCTCTGGATATATTAAGATATTAAAGGTAAGCACATGCAGTAAGTGTTTGCAGGACTGAGACTACAGGGACATAGTACACTGCAGTCACAGTGATAACTTGTCGTACTAATTTAGAAGGTGCAAACTTTACATTCAAATCACAAGCTCTTCCTGAAAGTGCAGGTTATGCATGGAAAGCAAAAGAATTTTTTTCATGAGATATTACTCGCTAATATTCAGTGCAGTTGGCAGTCAGCCAATCAAACAAATTTTGGCTAAGCCAACATGTTTCCCCTATCATAAATTCTTATCATCAACAACCAAACAAAAAAGCCCAGATTTACTCTGCTTGACAGAAGGCCTGACATCTTGTCCCAAGAATTTCAGTGGTTAATAGTGCAAGCACCACACTCAGATCACAAGTGTACCAGGAAAGCTGATGTTCATATTGTTCAATGGCACCATCTTCAGACAAATACAAAGCTGATTATTACCTGGCTTTCACAAGAAGTCATATTCATCTGTCCTAAGTCAGGGAAGAATGTGGTATCAGTGCCTCTGGACTTGCATGGTACAATCTCAAAAGTTGCAGCAGAAATAGCAAGAGTATGGGTTCCCCTCAGAAAAGGGAAAACCTCTATACATGTTGTCTGCTTAAACTGAGAAGAGGAAAATGGTGTCTGAAAGAGAAGAATGTTGATGAAATACAGTCACTCATGGGAATGTCTTGTCTTGGATTGTTTTTCTTAGGGGACTGATTGGTTTAGATTAATTATTTGTGAAGTAATTCATAGATCCAGATCATGTCATGCAGCATTCTGGCCATATGAATGCTCAGAAAGATCCCGTAAATTAATCCCATAAAACAATTCCCGAAGTTTGGAATTAACTTCTGTTGCTTTGAAAACAGTACTTACTGCCCTAATTCCTTACATTTCTTTATGCTTTGAAACTAAAAGTATTTAAAAAAAAAAAAATTGAACCTGATAATAGAATTAGATCTCATCCTCTTCTTAGGTGAGAATATGTATACTTGTGGGAGTCTAACACCATAAGTAAATTACATCACCTGAAGGTGAATTTTAGCTCAAAATGAAATCATCGGAACGTTTTTCTGTGAGGTAGAACTTTGGAAAACTGTTTCAGTTATATGTTTACCAGACGTGTATAGCTAACTACCATCCATCTCCCCCCATCTTCCTCCTTCCGTGCTTTGAAAACAAGGCTCGTATATGCAGGCACCTTGTTCTTGCACTTAGACCTAAGAGAACTGAACGAACGCGGATCTAAAAGTAGCTTTTTCATCCTCCCGAGGCTGACGCGCGTTTCACGGTTTGTGTTTCCTTTTCAGCTGACCCCCTGGTTGGAAGCATTGCCACTCAGTACATGACTAACAGAGCAGAGCACGACAGAATGGCCAGACAGTGGACCAAGCGATACGCCACATAGGAACCTCCTCTAGGATTTGCTGGACCTGTGCAAGCACATTCACTAAGTGCATCAATAGCCCTTCCCTTCATTCTTATTTTTTATTAAATTTTGAACCATTTTGTGACAAAAGGTTGTCCTTGCTTTCTTTTTGTTTGTTTGTTTGTTTGTTTTGGTTTTATTTTTATTTGTTCTGGGTTTTTTTGTTCTGTTAACTTGAAAGTTGTTTCCCTCAAATGTAGACAGGGAATTTTGGTTATCAGTGCAAAGAATGTTGGATCTGTAATAGTATAGAGCTTTATCACAAAGCTTTGTATTAATGTGTGGGGTTGGTTTTTTTTTCCTTTCATGTGGTTTTGGGGAAAACAAACAAATTCAGAATTATATCTCGTTTCTACTTAAATGTAGTGTTTAGGGTTATTTTTTTGTACTGAAGTCTTTAATGGTGGGTGCATGCTACTGGGAACAAGTTTTGTATAAAAGCTTAAAATCAAGAATCACTGTGCATTACTAAGACTGTGTTTATCACTAGCCTTCTGTTTCCCACACAAAAGGCTATTGCATTGAACAAATTAATATGTATTTTGATTTACTTAAAAAAACAAAAAAAAAAGTGCTTGTAAATTTCTTAGGGACCTGCCACTTTTGACTGTGGATCAGTTGATGTACACTTGTATTATTAAAGCACTCAATAAAACACTGTGGCTGATAAATGCACTTCTTGCAAGACGGTGCTTTTGCGTTTATGCAGCACAGGCTGCTTAGTCCTCACGTAATACAACTGCAGGTTAAAAATCTATTTTTAGACCTGAACTATTCACTTCTCAACAAAGCATTTCTTAACTTAAAATTCTTCATTGTGTCTGTCTTCAAATACAAACATCTTCCAAATTCAAGACCTTTCTTTCACATGTCTGCGAGCAGCCTTGCTATTCAGAAGCTTCTTGCTGCATCTTTTACACTGTGGCTTCACTATATCCATCTTGTTACATTTAAAATAGTTCGCTATAAAAATAGCCTTGCAGTGAAAGCAGAATATTGATGATGATTTTATACAGCAGGCCTCATTTTGCCTTTCTCCAAGCTCTTTGACTGTAAAAGCAAGTGTTATTTAAAAAAATAAATGAAGGTTTTCGATAGGAAAATTGAGCCCATTGCACCAATCATTCCCAGCACATTCAATGGTAAGGGTATTTCTATTCAGATTTGACCTTCAGGCTAATTTTAGATATGCAGCCATGGAGGGAAAACTTCTACTTGGCTAAGGAAATGTGTGGGTGTTGTGATTTAGAAAATATATACTGTGATGCTGATAGCTGAATGTTCTTTGTGTTGCAAGGCATACTGGAAAATCCCTGTCTCATATAATTAAATGTTACAGATGCTATATACACTGCTTGCCTGCCCTCTCCCCTCTCTCCTTGCCTCTTATGTTTAAAGAAGATCTTATCTTAAAGAAGATGCATTACAGCAGGGTCACTATAAACATACAGGGAGACCCAATCCCATCACACTCCAACCAATTCAATCGTCATGAAATCTAAAGCAGTCACGGTGACACCACAGGGCCTCTACACCCACCACTGCATTGCTCAGCATTTCCAGACTCTCTTGTTTTTCTTCTCAGCCCTTTGCTAATAAACGGAGCAGACATTCAGCTTCAGTCTGCTGGTGAGTTGCCCTCTGCGTGAAGAAAAGCTGAACGTTGATGTAGTTATAGATGGTCTATAGCTACCGCCTCAAGAACCACGGGGATCTCAAAGAAATAATCAGACTCTCTTGATCAAAGCAAGTAGAGAGTCTTCTGGTGTCTGTAGAAGCCAAGTGTTTACAAGCCCAGCCGTACAACATTTCGAGGCCAACAGGTCCTAAATACAGACATGAAAGGACAGTGACATTTCAAAAACAAAACAAAACGAAACACAAAACCCAGACTTCTCTGAGCCAGAGGTTCTTACACAGTTCAAAAGCTGTGCAGTTTGAATTTGCAGGTAAGTTGCCCTCTCTGTGAAGCTGTACAGTCACATTGTCCCGGATAATATAAAACTACTGCCTTAAGAACCATGAGGATCTCAAAGAAATAATCAGCAAGGATCAACCCACATTGATTAAAGCAGATGCAGAGTCTTCTGGCATCTGCAGAAGCCAAATCTTTGCAAGTCTGGCCATAAAACATTCTCCTCTATTTGCAAATCTGCTCTATTTGCCTCCCAAGTAATTACTTTTCTTCATCTGCTAAACCTGGGAAATATAAAGCATTATTTAAAACCTGCTGTTGTTGCTGAGGAGAAATGAGCCGTCCCCAGCACAATTCAGTCTGCCAATAGAGGCCCAGTAAAAATAATGCATTGGCATAATTTCTTTTTCTCCTTTTTTTCCCTGGGTCTAGGAAATATTGCACGCTATTTTGTCTCACCTTTGCTCTTCAGATCCCCTCTAAATTTAGCTGATTCCTGCTTCTTCTTTTATGATAAATAATCTTTCTAATTTCTTCTAGCTGGTGAAGTCTGTGTGCTGTTTTCAGACAGCTGGGTATGAAGATCTTCAAATCACTTGCACATACTAAAACGTTCAAGAGCATACAGTTGGCCTAAAACCACATACAAAGGCCATCAGTTCAGCAAATCTCAGTATTTTCTCAGGGACACACAAATGTTAAAGCTGGGGCTTGTTCTTTAAAGACATCTTACAGCTGTTCTGAATTCAAATGCAATATCAAGTAAACAATGTTTAATTTCCAGTAACCCCAGCTAAATGTCACTGTTCCATACCCTTTGAGTTCAACTCAGATGAAGCAGAAATCAGGGAACTCTCCCAACTGCATTCCCCATTCACGGATTACCAAAGCGGTGCTCACATCCCCCTGTCCAACTGACCGGCTGATTTCCCTCTTCAGAAAATTGCAGAACGACAATGCTTAAATCAAGGTTCCCAAAACCATCCTGTATTTTCAGAGATAGCATTTCCAGGCTGCTGCAGGAGTGAGCAGGGCCATAACCCTTTTGATTGCATGCATTGTGGGTGATTGCAGCCAAACAGTTAAAATTCATTACAGCCAGCTGCTGTGCCATGAATAAGGCAGGAGTAATTCCTCTTGAAAGATCTTTGTTCAGGTTTTCATATTGTGAGCTGCAGATGGATGGTCATATCCCATGCCTAGGCAATGGGCAGCAGCTCACAGCCCTTCTTCTTCCCTGCTACCCTGTGCAATGATAACAGGAGAGTATAAAACACCAGGGGCGTTAGGACCCATAAACCCCAGAACTGGGTTCCTGCTCCAAGCCTTCTCAACCTTTTAAATTCTGTCCCGACACATCCTCTGGGGGCAGTGCATGCTCTAGACACTCTTTCAGCATGCTGTATGGTGTGCCTTAATCCCTCTGACTTACTGCCCTCACTCACCCATTCCTTCTTTCTGGATCCTTTCTTCTGCTTGATGGATTTATTACGCTCAGCTGAGAGGCCACCCAAGACACTGATCCCAGTTCAAAAAGCTCTTCCTGAAGTTGCCTGAGCATAGTAGCCTCTTTGACCCCTGAAGCAGATGCCAAGAATCTGCCCCCAGGCCCCTCTCCGATTCCCCCTTGCCTGAGGCAATGTCTATCAGAACAGCAAAGCAGAGGTGACTCCAGCGGAGTAGGAAGATGCCTTCAGGCAGTGCAGCAACTCCCAGCTACTCCAACTCCAGTGTTATCCTGGGGTCCCTTTTCTCTTTTCCAGTTCTCAGAAACTTGTCTCTGAAGATGAACATCCTAGCCCAGGCCCAAAGTGCTTGCCTGCATTTTGAGTTGTGAAAACTATAGCAAAGACTCATTTCTATCACCTCCAAAGTCCAAATGTCCAGCCTTGGCAGCCACAATTCCTGCACAGCCAGTTCTTCCTGCTGGTTTTTTCCATCCTCTGTTGGTCTTTCTTCTCTTCTGCTTTTCGTTCCCTTTCATTTCTCCTCTCTATCCCTTCCTCCATGACATCAGTATTACATCTTGATGCTTCCTTCTCCCTCCTTTCCTTGCCTCAGTCACAGCTCTGTTCATGGTCGTGAAGACACCATGTCTGTGACACTGGAGCTGCTTGAAATCCCCTGATTTTTAGGTCTTAGAAGCAAGAAAGAGCTTTGCATGAATTAAGTACTTCCTCATTGTGCCATGCCTGGCACTGACTATAAACTAAATCACTTCTCCCACACACATCATTAGCAGTAATGAAATCCGGGCTGGCCTCCGTAGCATGGCATCCATATGCAAATGAATTTCCTCAGCTCAAAGGACCTGCAGAGCGCCAGTGCATGGCTGCTTGGGATGCTTCCAGCAGCCTCTCGAAGGTCACAACTGGAATATATTTGGGGACTACTACTTACCAGGAAGAGTTTTATGATACCTTTAAATCCATCATTCTGCACCCTAATGCCATCATGAACTTTAATAGGGACTTACAGCTCTCTGGAATAATGAAAAGAGCAAAGCAAAACATCCCTTTCATGTCTACTTTGATTGTGAAAGAAAGTAGTCATGGACTAATGGAAGGCTAAAACAAAGACAGGGTTACTAAGACACTCTAATCCCTTGCCAGTCCTAAATTAAAAAATCCCTCTTCACGTAACAGCTGAATAAAAGACGTATTTACTTCTATAAACTTTGCAGAGCAAAATCCAAAAACTTCATTACCCAGGTGTCCTGATTGTACATGTGGACGATCAGATCATGCATTTCAGGAGAGGTTTTCAAGGGGAATGCATCCACTAGGAAGAGCTTTCCAGCACCCTCATCTGCTCACCTCAGTCAGGCTGCAGTCAGGACTCCCTCCTTGACAGTCCCTTGGGAAACAAGGGCTGGAAACAAGAACCTCGGGTCATTCCTTTTTGTCACTGCTCCTCAAATACACTTACTCACAACAGGCATTTGTTGCTGCAGAATCAGTGCTGGGGTCCCCTTTTGTGTCACTGAGGACCTTGGGGTCAGGCAAAACAAAGGGTCACACTTCAGTTTCTGTGAAATGCCTCCGTTCTTTGCAGTTGACTCATACCCTTTGTAAGGCCCTGAATGGAGCCTCTTCACATGCATGGGGCTCCTACCACACATATTTCAATATAGCCCTGCTCCTTTCTTCACTTGTCATAAATGTGGCAAAGGAAGTGCTTTGCTCACCAGCTTTGGAAACACCTTGCTGATAGCACAGCTGAGCTCTGTGCTTGCCCACCTTCAAACTCCCCTGTTTAGATTTCTCAGACACCTCTCAGTTATATGAGCATTTCTCTAGTAATCACTGCTCAGTGCCAAGGATCTGCAAAAATCCTGCTTCCTTTTGTCCTTTAGACCACATGCAGCCTTCATCCCTGCTCCTCTCTGCTGCTCCCCATTTCCTAAATCTGCTTCTTCACTCAGGCTTCAGGCACCCAAATCCCTTGTTTAGCCCAGCAAACACCAGTCACGTCTGCTCCAAGCTGCTTTCGGCCCAGTGCTCTCAGTGTGGTGCTCCAACATCTCGCTGAAGAAGGGAAAAGTCCACCCCAGCACTAGAGGTTGCTGCCATCTTTGCGAAACGAGAGATGAAAACCTGCTTTATTCTCCTTTATGTAGAAGAGCATGTAATCCTCCTGGTGCTCAGCACTTACACTAAGGTACAAATCCTCTCTCTGCAGATCTCCTGATCTCAGAGTTCACGACAGCACTCTCCTTTGGTCTTCCAGTATTGCAAGTAGTAGCAAAATGGTTTGTATTAAATGCCCTGAATGTTGAATATCTAATAAACTGAATGAAACTTCCCCCAAAAAATCGGTATGGTGCTAAGTTCGTCATCTTTTACACAGGAAACTAATTGAGTAAATTTAAAAGTCGCTTCTGTTTCCTGTTCTACTTCATTAGGTATTGTCCACCCATTACCTCTTGCTGCTGTTTAAAAAGAAAATCTTCCTGAAATCTACTTAGAATTTAAATCCTTATTGCAAAGCATCAAAGAATAATCACAATGTGTTCTGTCATAATAAGGTAATCTAATCAGAAAGTCTCTTAGAATTATTTATATACATACCTTTTAATGATAATTTAATAATTGATAGGCTTAAAGAAATAATCTCATTCTCTTGTATTTCATAATATACATCATGAAATACTATATTTCATTACCATGTACATTTGCCATTTTATCTACTTAAAATAAATGCAAATTTGAACGACTTTGATCAATAATTTTCTAGAGGAAGAAGACTATTTCTTTTGCAGTGTAGCACGTGTGGACTTACTTGTCTTAAAAATGTAATGCTATTTGTAACTTCTTCCTTTCAATTTGAATGAAAGATTGAGTGAAGTCTGTAAACAAATAGTGCCAGTAGTCACTTGAGCCCCGCTAATGTGCTGGTTGGAGCTGTAAGGTGTAACCACTCTGTCTAATTTTCAGAGGTGGCACTGAAATGCTGGAGGCAGAAAGGCAAGAGATGCAGCCAGATGTCAAGAAGAAACAAAAAGTAATTACAGAAATAAACACTGCACTCGTGCACTACAAATTTCCTCCAGCAACGTATGCATCCTTTCCTCTCCTCTTCCCTCTGCCTCTCCCCTGCCGAGCCCCCAGGAGCAGATATGTGTGTGTGTTGTTGCATTTTTAACACACATATCCCTGCTCTGGACACACACTGGCACCTCCAAGACCAAACAGGGTTTGGTTAAACCTCCAAGTGCCCCCAAAAATGTGGTGTTGGGTGAGAGCACAACCACCTCCAGTGCTGCCCACAAGGGTGGTTCCATCAGTGCAGAAGGTGAAATAAAAAAAATAACGCTAACAGGAGCTAATGGTGAGGCACTTAGGAATTCAAAAAGGGGGAAATGTCAGTGGAAACTTTCTGCAGGTCTAGCAGAAGTAAACTTGTCGGAATAAGTGAATTAAGGATCAAAATGTCACCTTCCAGTCACAGATGATTATCCCAAAGTACAGAGCAGCTTTTCCCTGTCCAGTGTTGCACTACACCATGGTAAAATGGGAACAAGCCACTTCCACCTAGTACAGAGCCCTGAAATTTATAGCCTTGTCCAGTGAGAGAGAAACATATTGAAATGTTAGTTGCCTAATTTGTATGTGCTATTACACAGTTGAATAAGAACGATTAAATTTATTAGAAATATTTAAATCTGCTAAAGTAAAATCACTCCTCAGGCTGAACTTCCTAACACTAAATACTTGTCTTTTAAAGACCTGTTCCTCCAAATAAACATTCCTGCTCCCAGAAAGCAGCAAAGCCCATCAGCAAGGAGAAAAAAAAATATCTCCGGGTCTTTATTAAATCATTTGGGTAAAGTAAAATATATTAGAGTTGGTCGTTCTCCAGGGAAGTGGTAGGGTGCTAAGTAGTGGCTGAAATTACTTCCCTTTTCCCTACAGCAGCTACCACACTGCTCCACCCTTCCTGAGCAGGAGGGACAGACCACAAGACCCATGCACAGTGTCAACCAGCCTGCTCCATGGTTAAATTCATGCACTGTGAGTTACAGACAACCTGTAGATCTGCACAGCCATCCTTGATCCACAAAGCTCAGCATGTGAAAATGTTTTTCACAAACAAGACCTTTTATATGGTAGGTAGTTTTGCCCAGGGGGGAAGATTTCAATCGTATTTTGTATCAATTCTAATATAAAACTCATCAGAAAAAAAGTTATTAACTATTTATCTGTGTCACCAGTCCTCCAAATATTTATACATGTAACTGTATTTCTTGCATATGTATGAGATCTCTCCAATCTGCTTCAGGTGGCCAAATAACTTTTCTCTGTTGTATTGCTCTTCCTTCACATTAACTTGTTTTTTAAGTATTTTGCTTGTTAAAAGTGTCTACCCTCAGTATGGGTTTACTTTAATTTCACAGAAGTACTTAAAAAACAGTCCTGCACAGATTTGCCACACAAATGTTGCAACACTGAAAATCTGAATATAAAACACCGTTTAAACCTAAATTAAATTGCCCTACAGGAATTGATTTTTATTGTCTCAGCCAACAGAAAAACAAAATGTAAAAAACACACTGAAAAGTAAATTCAATTAAGTGCTAGTAATCTGGGGTGTCATTAGCAGCATGAGCAAAGAAAGGTGTTGATTTACTACATGTTGTGTTCAGCCTGCCTCTGGTGCTCTAAGCAGCTGTGCTCCGCCAGGAGGAAGAGATCTGGAAGTGAAGGAGTGAGCTCCAGAGATTTTCTGTGGCCTGTGCTCTGGGTCTAATGGCCACAACAGGCAGCCCTGGAGGTGGAAGCTGGATGGAGAGTGGGTAAGGGGTGAAGACTTTCCGTGCTGACCAGGTCATGCATAGGAGACTACCAAAAAAGTTGGTTGCTGAGCCAGGGTAAATAGGACTTCTACTTGAGGTTAAAGAGAGCTGCCTAATGGCATGATTCCATTTCTATTTATTGAAATTTGGCTGCAATTTTTTTTTAGTTTCCTTTTTGGGTGTTTTAGACTGGTTCTCTGAGCTTAAATGTGTTCCTGTTCTTCCTCGGTTGACTCCAACTAAAGCCACGTATTCTCAATGTGTATGTAGGCAACAGTGTCATCCGAGGTTGTGGACTGGAGGTACCAATTCTTCTGACCTCTCATGTCACATGAGGGGAAAAAAAGAGAAAGGATTATGAGTATTGCTATGTATGAGCCTTTTTGCAAAAGAAAACGCTGTTTTCTTTCAGCAACCGAAGCCACAGGAGGTGCCTCAGTTCTTAGATGACAGTTGATCAAACCATAGGATGTATTTTCTGTTTCAGGTGAAAGCTTACTGTAAATGGGAGGGATTTGCCTGCAGCTTAAAGGACACCCACAGAAAGTATGAGAGACCTGCAAAGCACCATAGCTTTTAAATCTGAATTGAAAGAGAGATGATCACTGGGAGGTAATGGTGGCCTTGAATCAACTTCAGTTCTTGTGTAAATGATCCTCTGCCTCTACACTTCTCATTCATTCACGGTGAACTCAGACGGGCTACACTGTCAGTCTTGTAACTTTCGTTTTCTCATGTCCTTCATAGACTTCACACATCATTGTTTTGTCATACTCCAGATATAAAGTATACCATTACAGCTGTGGAGGTATATACATTGTTAATATTAAACTTTTTTTTTCCTTTTTTTCCTTCTTTTGTTTTCTTTTCTTGAGTTTTTTTCTGACAAGGCTAAAAAAAATAATAAAGGAACCACTTGAATAAAACCAGAAAAAGTATCTTCTTGATTAACTTGTGGCATCCAGTGAGAGCTTTCAGACCAAGCAGTAAAAGCTGACAAAGTGAAGCAAGTGATAATATAGTATTTAAGTGCAAAGTGCTGCACAACTTCAGTAGGGGAAGCTGCCTACCTGGCCTTGAAATGCCTACATGTGATAAATTCTGCCTTGGAGAAACTGATTCATTACCATTCTTTCTCCCTCCATACACTCCTTCCACAATGAATCAAGCAATTCTCATAACTATGCTATTTTCAAAGCTGATGAGAATTAATTGACGCTGACTAAAAGAGTAAACTTGGAGGCTTTAACTTTACTCTTAGGAAAGTCAAAGCAAGTTTTGCTATTTGTTTGAGCCTTAACAGGGTGAGAGAAGGAACTGCTTTTTATAATCTTGTGGTTTTCAATGTAACCCTGGCTGGTTCAGATTTAGCTTGGCCTTTAAACAACTGAGCTCTGAGTTTTACAGTTAAGTGAAGTTGTGGGGAGAACTAGGAAGTGGTGCTGATGCTAACCAGCATGGAGCTTCCTTTGGGCTCTGCTCAGCCCTTCTTATTGAAAATAGCCAGAAAGTTCCAGGGAGGCTGAGACTGAACTCTCCACATTTTCCAAAAGACAAGTCAAAACATGCCTTTGGCCCAACGTTATGGGCTCTGCTGGAAGTCTGCTAGACCCAAGAATTAAACCTCAGTTTCCCCATCCCTTAGATGTGGCACTGATTTTTCCTATCAAAAGGCTTACTTTTGTCTATTCACTATGGGCTCCTGGCCCATAAACAACAATTTTCTTTCAGTTTAATTAAAACACTTTTGTCTGCCAGGATGCCATCAAATCTATCTTTAATTGTATTGCCAGTCACAGCTCATTAGCCCCTTAGATACAGTGGTCAAGCTGAAATACTAAACAAGTAAACACTGATGAGAACAAGTTGTGAAGATATTTCATCAGTTCATAAAATGCATGAGAATGAAGATTTTTCTTCCTTTTTGAAGAAAAAAACCCTCCAGCAGTGCAGAGGTGACACATTCTGAAAAAGGAAAGCAATTAGCAGTTCTAGCCCCTATCTCTTTCAGGCTGAGAGTTGGGGTTTGACTCTGGGTTTGGCCTCAGCATTGCAGGGATCCTGTCATCTTCCTGCCAGTGCTGCCCAGCAGACCTGCTCTGGCCTGTTCTCCCTACTTATGCCATGCCACTTTGTGCAATACTCCAGTTTTAAGCACACAAGGATTCTTTTTGATCTTTTAACCTCTTCATGAGATTACTTGGTCTTTTGTTTGTTATGCAGCGAAACCATCAGTTTGCTGTCTTTTCTCTCATCGTTTTGCTTTTCCACATGTTTTGTACTATTTCCAGCACTGGTTTGCCCAATGCTGGCTAACCAAGGCCCTGTGGAGTTTGCATGCTCTGGTGAAGCACACTACTTCCTTTGCTTATTTCCTTTCCTTTACCACATCATCAGAGGTTGTAATATATGATAATGTACATGAGACATCATTTCTATTTATAGGTACAGACAGATATATATGAGGTGTGGAAGAGACAGTGCTGCATAATGTATGAGAAAACTTCTTTACAGATGAGTACTCATCTTCCTATTTAAGACCCTGTCTATGTCACAAAACACTGCTAAATCCAGACTGGGTGAAGGGTATCCTGTCAGAAATCTCAGCTGTCTACTTGCTGTAGGGCTTTGCTTTTTCTTGCCTTTTTTTTTTTTCTTTTTTTCCCTTTCTATTTATTTTTATTAGGTTCTGGCTACTTCAGTGTCTTTGAATTTCCTGTAAATAGACTTGCATCTCCTCCAGAAAGATCTGACTTAGTCCTTGGTATCCTTATCTTAAAACAGGGCTGTTAGAATGACCAGGTAGAACAGCTGCTACAAGGAGGAATAGCCGAAGTTGCGGGAGCCTTCCCTGGGAAGCACAGTTATTGCTCAGCTCCTCGATTCTCTTCAGCTTAAAGCTTTGTCTCTAATTCTGTAGCCCGGATTTTAGGGTAACAGGGATTCAAATGCATGCAGAAGCCTGAGGATATGGCTTGACAGCACCGCTTAGATCATCTAATGGCTCCCTGGTGTGGAAAGGGAGAAGCCCTTCTCACCTCCAGTCATGCATTTCCATGCTGGTGAGGACTCTTGCTGAGCTGAGTGAATTTACTGACCTCGCAGAAGCCGTGTGTGTGTGTGTGTGTGTGTGCGTGCGTGTGTGTGTGTCTAGGGAGGAGGGTCAGGTTAAACTTTGGATAATTTAGCACGGGGTGGGATTAAATGGCCGGGGCAGAGGTGGAGGGAGCAGGACTACAGGGATGAGATGTCATATTTCTGAACCTCGTGGTCCCAGCCTGCCTCAATTGAGCAATTCCACGCCTTTCTTTTCACTGGCTCTAGTGTGCATCTGACCTGGTGTCGAGTCACTCCAGCACGCTAAATCGGTAGGAAAAGGGTGCGTTTTAGGGCATCGAGGGTGTGTATCTGGCTTGCATTCCCAAATGGCTCAGACCAGGGTTAGACAAGCACGAGAGCGGGACTAAGAAGGGAGACGGGGAATGTGCAACCAGGGGTGGGAAGTCGGGTGGGATTGCAGCAGACAACAATTAAATTGGTTTAAGCTGTTGTTTTGTGGCAGCCTGAGCCAATTTTAGGGGTGGCTTAAACCCAAGTGTAAGGATACAGTTAAGTACCAAATGAAAATATTTTCTTCAGTAAATCTAAATATGAGCATTGTATAGCTGTTTTCCTTGACTTCAAAAACACTCACATTAAGCATTTTTAAATGTTGAAGGTATTTATAGTCAAGGAGGCAGCTCTTTGAGAACTGTGTCCCATTGACTGCTACTCGCTCCTGTGGCTGCGGGAGCAGTGCCCCTTGCTAAGAGGTTCCTGCTAAAATCCGTTCGATTGCCTCTCTGTTTGGATCAGGGTTATGCCAAAAAGGAGACCACATCTTCTGGAGAGCTGGCAGTGGAAACCGAGTTTTCTCTCGCAAATGTGTATCGGTAGAAATTTTTGTCACTAGCATTTCTTTGTGCGTTGCTTTGTCTGTACCCAGTTGCTGTAGAAAGGAGGAATCCCTCCCTAACTGCATCTGTGCTGGTGTCCATCAGCTCTCTGCAGCGCCTGGAGCAAGCAGGTCGACTGTGATAGCGTTCGTGGGGTGCATGTGTCAGGGGATGCTCATGTTAGGGGATGCTCAAAAATACAGCACCCTTCTGCGGCTCTTCGGTTGCCCGTGGAGCAGCCTGGCTGCTGTAATCTCTGAAGTCCAGCGTCACGGGTCCCTCTTATCTCTCTTGCCAGTGTGAATTGATCTCTGGGCAAATCTGCAAATGAATGGCTGCAGATGGGAAAAACAACCGGGGATAAATGCTTCCTTTGTGCCTGTAACTACCACAAACGCCATTAAGGGACATGCCAAAACCTTAATGAAATAGTGCTGGGTACTTTCTGCCTGTCTCTGGGGCAAGCCAAAGTGGATGGGAGCATGATGCCTTGCCTTGTTTCACCCAGGGTCTCCATCCAAAAAACAGTCATTCTCTCCTTATGCAGCGCTCCAAAAACAGTGGAGATGGCCTCAGCATCCTGCCAGGTCATTTTGCCTTGGAATCTGTTGGCCCACAAAAGCTGCTAAACATAATTACGAAGTCCCCAAACCAAACATTAATAAAGGAAGCAGCAATATCTGAGGTGCTTCATTTAGGAGTTGATTTAAAAACAAAATCCAAAACTGTAAGTGGGAATGTTTTGCTGTTTTCAGTATGCTGTGGGCCTGGATGTTGCCACGTGTTGTGGAAAAATTCGTACACATGACTTCCGAGCTACATGCAGCAGCAGTGCAGGGGGAAGCCTGGAGTGTCTGGGGCTCTTGTTACAGCAGGAGGAAAGCAGTGCCATAGGAATGAAAGCAATCCTTTCTCTGACTACTCACAAATCTATGCCATATATTTCTCCTTTTGGTACCCTATAACTGAGCACACCGAGCTATAATGAGGAACTGACTGGACAGACAGGTAAAGTAGTGCAGTTGCATGAGATCTCACCCTGTAGCTCATTATATCGAGCTTGTGCAGAATGTGATGTGTTGGCACCACGGGGATACTTGGATCTGGATTCACTCTTCGCCCTGTCTTCCCCATGGCAGCTGCAGATAGGCTATTGATCTTTCTCCTCATTAATCAGAATAATTTTGAAGAAGAAATAAGGGACTCATTTCCTATCCATTCTTCCCCTCAGTTCTTTAATTTACAAACAGCTTTATTTTGAGCTTTTCCTGTTTCCTGCCTCCTTTATGAGGCACCATTCAATGACTGCAACTTATTTAGTAGTGATATGTGACTCACAAAGTGTCTGGAGTTTTGCTTTGTAAAGCATTAAGATGTGAGTAAAAAGAGGAAGAGAAGGGCCTTGTTTTTAAATAGGATTTTTTGTGCTGTAACTTGATCAAACTCCAGGTAAATGGATTCAATTGTCCGGGGTGGAGGAGGGAAATGTACAGATACAGTCATCTTTTGGGTTTACATTTTTAAATGAAATTGAATGCATCTATCTAGGGAACATATACATCTCCCTTTACTCCAGCTTTAGAATCTTTAATTACCTTCACAGCCCCGCTGTGCAGCAATACAATGCTATTATCCTCACTTTCATTCAGCAATTTTGTTTATTTTAATTGAAATTCCTTTTGCAGACAGGAACTGAATACTTAATGTGCATTTTGCAGACATGGTTTAGCAGTGGACTTGACAGTGATGGGTTTACAGTTGGACTCAATGGTCTTAGAGGTCTTTTCCAACCTAAATGATTCTATGGTTTGTTTCTCACCCTCAAATAAGGGAAGAAGGCAAGGGAAGTAAAGGACTAGCAGAACCCCGACCCAAGCAAAGAGGTTTACAATCCTGGTAGAACAGATGGAGACTTGGTGTCTAAGCAAACTGCAGCAAATCTGCATGCTGAATGGAGAATTTTCTACTTTGCCAACAAAAAATGTGAAACAGAGAAGCCTGCCTTCTACTTAGGATTTCGCTGCCTGAATCAAAGACACATGGAAGAACTCCTATCCTCTTTGGATCGAGTGTGCATTTAGTTTCTAAGGAGAGGAGTCATATCCAGTTATTTAGCAAAATTATTTGGGCTCAGTATGATCTTGCAAAGGACCCCCCAAGCAGGCGGAGGAATGACTGAAGCACAGGAAGGGATTTGGGTGTAAGGAAGACACTGAGCAAATTGATGTAGTGAGCACTTAGGGACTTTTAGGGATCTGTGGAACTCAAATATCTAAATAACAGTTTAAACCAATTTAAATAGCAGTTAAACCCAAAAAGCTTAAAGTGCCTTTTGACTTTAAACTCCCTCAGAGCTGACAGCTGAACACGTGTGCTGCAGCTTAGGCGATATTCTAAATGTGGACTTGCGTTTCACGTCCACCACCCAAGGCTGGTAACTTCCCACCATGATTCATTATTTGTCTTGTTCTCATTTTTGCCTTAAGTTCTCTCTTTTTTTTCACTCCCCCTATTAATGAACTTCTATGAAATAAAAAAGAAGTCCCCTTTTAATCCAAATTAAGCAAGAGATTTTAATGGATTGCTGCTTTTATGGTAGGCTAGGTAGGTGCAAGGATCAGTTGCTAAACTCCCTAATGTGATACAGCAGGGTTTATATATATATATATATATAATATATATACATATTAGGAAAAACATCTTCCCTGAAAGGGTGGTCAGGCACTGAAATAGGCTGCCCAAGGAAGTGATGAAATCACGAAGCCTGAAAGTATCTGAAAGGCATGTGAGTGTGACACTTGGGGACATGGTTTAGTGGGGAACACATTGGTGCTGGGATAATGGCTGTAGTGGGTGATCTTAAAGGTCTTTTCCAACCTAAATGTTTCTATTATTTTATGTGTGTATGTATATATATGTATATATATCTATGTGTGCACCCTACAGAGGGAAGAGAAATTGTACCCATTATGGGTTTGTTTGGAGCCTTCTCTGAGTTGTTTCTTTATTAGAGCAGTGTCTCAAAAGGTGGTAGGAGTAAGGGCCATACACTTTGAGTCTTAAAGACTACACAATTTCAACTACATATACAATATTCCTAAAATACCCAGTGAGGAATGAGCCACAGAGCACAAAGCAGAGTGGGAGGGTGTTACTTAGGAGGAAGTTGTCAAGCTATTTGCTGCTGTCATATCGATGAGGCTTCTTGGACAGGTTGCATTAGGATAGCATGACAGGAGATGAAAACTCTCTTACTTGATGCTTGGGGAACTAGATGTGAGATTCCTAAGAAGCTCCCCAGAGGAAAGCAAATGGCTGCTGCCAGGAAGCACGTGTTGCACCTGGTTCTCAAGCTACGTAGCAGATTTGTAAGGCACTGTTGAGGTCACAGGCATTATCAGGAGGTGGTGGAGAGCTGTGTGCTTTTGATTCCTCTTATCAAAAGGGATTTGGGGTTATTGCAGGAGTTCTGACAGCTCAGCTGTGTTTGCTGCCTTATTGTGCCTACTGCAAAAGGTCAGTCCACCCTGGCTCAGGGAAAGGCTTTGTAGCCAGAGTCCTCCTGACAATAAACTATAAATGTTTCGTCTATCAGAAGGTGATGATGGCTTGGTATTGCACACTTTTCCTGTGGTACTAGAAATCTTGTTTTTTATATAGATGCCTCTGTCTCCAGGATTTACCAGCCTGGCATCAATTATAGACAAGACCCGACGGGCTTGGGACTTTCTCTGAATGTCTTCAGAGAAATGTTAAAATGTGTTGGGTTTTCTCACTGAAGAATTGCAGCTTATTATTCTGAGCTCATGAGAAAAAAAGTGGCGTGGATTTAAAACTGAAATCTGCCTCTACCATTGAAGGTGAAGGGTGTTCTTCCATGGGTGATCCCAGGGGATGCACACCCATGCACACCCATCTCTGCAGCACTGCTACATGCAGCTTTCTAGAAGAAAGGTGCACACATTCCCTGCCAGAGAGAGGCCTGGGGCACGAGAGAGGGGACCCCCACACTTCTGCCTGGCCAGCTTCTTCACTGATTCTTCTTTGGCAGCAGTAGCAAAGGGGCAATCTTCGATTTCCACAGCCTTCATCTATTTGTATATCCAAGACTGAAGGCTGTAAATACAGGGTCTGTTAGTCGGACTGGTGCTGGAGCTTTGTTATGACATTGTCTTCAGCATATCCAGTAGCTCTAGCAGCTAATAAAAGGATATTTGCACTGTGGGGGAGTGAGAAAATCCAACTATTAATGTCCTGGAGCCCGTGTAGAATACTCATATCAAACAGTTTAAAAGGTGGTCTCCAAGGGGCTCAAGGAGAGAGCAGGAAGTGTGCAGAGCTGCCAGCTGAGGTGGTGACATCATGGAACCAGAGTACCATAATTGTGCAACAAGCTTAAAGTACTCCAACCAAATCCATTGCTAGGCAAAATCCTGCCAGTGTTACCTGCTTTGCTAGCACCAAAGTACCAAATGCATGAAATCCGTGATACTCCGAAGAGGGGAACAGGCTCAGGTGGGGATATGGGTTGCAGAGGAGAGCTGAAGAGCAATTTGTATTTACACTCATTGCCCTAATCAGTGACCTAGGAGAGGAGATGGGGATTGCTGCTCCTTTCTGCTTAGCTGCAACTCTCTGAGTCCGTGTTCATTGCCACGCAGTGCTAGACTATCAAGAGAAGGTTACCCTGTCCTCATTCCCACCTATTCCTTAAATTTCTAGGAGGCATGGGTCTAACTCCTTTCTGAATTTGAAGGGAGAAAAGCCCAAGTCACTGTGTATCTCAAATCATTGTTTTAAGTGGAAGGCTGTCATGTTAAAAGCTGAAGGAGAGTTTCTGTGTCTTTCAGGAGTTGGCCGGGGACTATGAAACTCAAACAAGCAGAAGTGAACCTTCCTTCAGCCAACCTCCAATGCTCAAGTTTGGGGTTGGGAAAGGATTTTGGAGCCCACTTTTGTTCATACTTTCTGTGGGATCATTCTGGCAGCTCCATAGTGTACAGGCAGGGGGCCTGGATGTCTTGAGGGGTGTTTTAAATCACATTTTAGACATATGGCCTCGTGTTACACCTGTGTGAGCTGTTGCTGGAAGGGGTGATCCAGCTCTTCCTGTGCCTGAGCCCCAGATTCCAGCTCATCACTTTTTGCCTCAAATCTCACTCCTGTACAACCATAGGCAAACTTGCTAACCCGATGTCAAGAGGTTTCTGGGGCATGTCTGGAAAGAGCAGTTTTCTGAGAAATGAACCTGGGAAAACTTGAATTGGAGCAGCACTGGCTGCCAGATCACAAAATCCAGATGATGTGATGAGGACACCTCCCTGCAGGCAGCCAGTGTTAGAGAGGAACTCAGGGCTGACTCTCCTGGCAGTGTCCTACCATGGTGCTGGATGAGGAGGGCAGCAAATGCCAGCCCCAGCAGTGCCCTTTACTCACCAGTTTCAGGCGGTTCCAGAGATGGACCGTGGAGCACATAACTGTAAGCACAGTCTCATCGTAGCCACGAAGTTTCTAGCCCCATGAAGTGCAAATTATCCTAAGTGTGGTGGAAAGTGCCTCCAATTCATCCTGCAGGGAGTATTTTCAAGATCTGGCCCTGATATACTGGAGGATTTTTTTCTGCATCTAAAGGGCATGATTTCAATGAACTGGATATTGGTGCGTGTACTTAAGTATTTCTAACAATTCCTTCCCTGTGCTTGTGGAGAACGATTTTTCTTCCCCATCTGCCTAAATTCCATTTTTCTTTCCATCTGTTTCTGTTTCTAGTTTAGAGAAAATGACACAATTTTTTTTTCCTTAACACTTTTCTCAAAAGGTAGAAAATAAAATGCTCCAGCTCCAAATAAATGATTTTTTCCTGCCCTCCTTCCCCCAGCCCATTCAGTTTTGAGTGGAATGGCATATGTTGTCAGATACGCAGCAAAAGGAGAAGTACATAACCCAGAACCTAATAAAACAACAAATCTAGTGTGCCCTCCTGGTCTGCAATCCTTCAACAGGCTCCCTTCATTAAACATAAAGCCATGTGTTTCTTAAAACAGATCACATCCCTGGTGCCACAGTGTGGTATGTGTTGCTCTCACTGTATTTCATGAGGATTTTCTAATTTATAGCAGCACAGTTTTTATCCTTACAATGTTGGGGTTTTTTTAAAAGTACTCCCTCACCCCCCCCCAAAACGGCAATACTGATATCTGTGAAAGATGTAAACTATTTAAAATTGATCGAAGTAGCAGTATTTGCAACTAACCTTGACAACTCAGCTTTGTTCTTGGCAGTGTCTGCAGCAGTCGAGCTGTGTCGTACTTCTTCAGGCATTGTGGTTGCCCAGACGAAAATCCCAGTTAAGTCCTGTGTCTCTGTTGGTGTTGTTCTGGATTTACACCGGGCTACCCATGAGCAGAATTTAGCTGTGGGCTTCCATGTGCTCCCACTGCCTGGACTGTGTTTCCATGGCACAAGCAGGGATGGAGCACCCAGGAGGACTGACAAGTCACAGAGATCTTCCATTTGTATTCTGCCAGCTTGCCCCAGCTCCTCTGTTTCTGTTTCACTATTGTTTTAAAGCAAAGGCTAAGGAGGTTATGGCCATATGCCTTTAGCTGGTGCTCAGGCTTTGGGTAACTAACAGCCCTGGTGAGAAGAGGACACCAGTGGAGTTTCTTTGTATTTGATTAAAGAATGAATTATTGCAAGCAGGAAGAGAAAACCAGGCTGTCTCGTAGAACATGTTTGTACCTTGCTATTTGGATATTTTCAACAATAAAAACAGCTCTTCAGAAACAAGTGTGGTGGACTATGTACTGAAATTGCTTTTTTTTTTTTCCTTTTTATTTCAAGGCAAAAACACCATATAAAGCTTGACATGTAATTCAGGGAGGGATGAGAGATAAAATACATTGCTCTTCATTAGGAAGGTTGCTTTTCATTTACAAGCACATGAAAATGGCTTTTTACTAGCTGGACTCTTTCTGGTTTTCTATGCACAACTCTCCTAATAGGATCTCCATGGGCCAAAATTTCCACTGAATTAAATGATTGCAGCCAGATTGACTCAAGTGGTGTCTTGACCTTTTGCACAAATAGAACTTTTGCCCCTCTGTTACAAAAATATCTGCAGTGTTTATTAATCTAATAGATTTTTGAATTAAAAAAACCCACATAAATGAAAAGGGTTGCTAATTAACCACAGAGCTGAAAACTTAAAGTGGTTACTGCAGACCAAGGCTCAGTTATGCTGACATGAATGTGAAGTAATTTTACTGAAGTCCATGCTGTTACCTCAGACTTTCCCCTCTGTCTGTAAGCAGAATTTTGTTCAGTCTGCCTAATTATCTTTTATCTGGGCTTAGTTTCAGCTCAGTAACGCATCTCCACCTTTCAACCAATCCTTTGGCTTTTGTGAAAGTCTTTTTTGTTGCGAACAGTGCCATTTTGGTTTCCATTTAAAGAGAATTAAAGATCCAATTATGCAAATTAATTTTAAAAGCTTTATCGCCAGTCTTCTGGGAGAAAGGTTGTTGCACAGACTTAAAACAAGGGTTCTTTGGCTTTGAAATGCATCCTGGCATGACATCCGCCTCTGCCTCCTGTCACTTGGCTGGCAGCTGAGTGGGAGACTTTGGGCACTCCAGGGACCTGACCTGGAGGAGTTCTGTGGGGCTGCCAGCATCAGGCAGGGCACCCCTATTCTCCTGGAAAAAAAAATCTGGGTTTGACTCACGACAGTGGAGTGGAAAGGGACAGAGGAAGGCAGAGAGATGTGTTGAGGTGTGCTACAGAAGCCCCCGGAGCCCCCAGGCACATGGGGGTGACCACTGGGCTTTGTGTCTTGGCTGTGAGACTTGGAGGTTGAACCTCTGCCCTGTTCTCCTGAGGATTTAACAAGGTGAACTGAGACAAAGAAATTACTTAGGGACAGGGTGGAGTTTAGCTCAGAAAAAGCATGTTCAATCACAAGCCTATGTTATTTAGGTTTTAAAAATTATCTACTGCAAATATTAGGGCAAGATAGGGAAAAGCAGGGACACGTTAAAATAATATTTCCGAGTACCCTGTGCTCGGTGTGATGTACAGCGTTAGCTACCTTTCCACTCATTTCTGTCTGACAGGGAAAAATGTTCACATGGAAATGTAAAGCTCAGAAACTACCTGGAAGAAAGCTCAGGGGCTGTCACATAAGCTCCCAACTTCCTTGTGCCTCCTTCTGTGTATACAGCTTCTTCCTCACAGTACGCAAAAGCTGCTCAAGTAGCGGTAGAGTTGCTTCTCACTTGTTCTAGCAGGGCATGGAAAATCATAGGTTACAGAGGACAAATGGACATTGGCATTATGCGTCCACACCACGGAAACTACAAAAATATTTCCATGTTGCTGCTGAAAGAAGGAAACCAAAGGCGGGCAGGCCCAGCTGTGCATTGCACACTGGCGATGCGCAGCCTCTTGCAGAGCTCCAGAGAAGCTGGTGGGGTCCTCCCTGGGCTGATGGGGTTACTCATCAAGAGCTGTGCTGCAAAACTCCAAGTGGCAATGAAACTTCCAGGAGTTCAACTGTCTCCTACACTTAGCCTGGGAGAGAAAGGCTGAGGGGTGTGATGCCTCTGTGGTGCAGGAGCAGGAGTAGCTCCAACCAAAATACTCTCTCTATATCTGCAGAAAACCTTCACTGCACTGTGGCTCACTGTGTTCTCAGAAGTCAACAAAGGGCTCAATTCCTCCCATGGCATCTGGTGTCCCCATTGCACACTTGTCAGGCTGGCATGATGAGGACCATGCTGGCAGAGCCTTCACTGCTCTCCCCTCCTGCTCATTAACAAGCCAGTGGTCAGCAAGTGCTAAAGGAAGACCAGCTTATGGGGTGGACTAGAAAAAAATTACTTGTGGGATTGTTTTCTGGTCATAGAAATTTTCCCTTGTAGCTATATAAATCAAAGGGTTAAAAATGTAGCAGGATTTGGCAAATTTGATCCTGATGAGAACACTGCACTGGAAATGCTTCTCAAAAATGGGATGGCTCTTACCATTCTTTCTGTGGATGTTGAGTGGTGTAAAGCTTTTTTACAGATGTGAGTGAGAAGATGTTGAGGTCGCTACAACGCTATATGTGTTTGAAGTAAGATAAGGATTTTAGAATGAATTAGAATTGAAGTAAGATAAGGATTTTAGAATGGCAAGACCCTCCCCTTGAATTTTGCCTTTTTGATTCTGTCAATTTCTATAAAGGAACTGCAAAGAAAATGAGAAAAATACTTTTTTAGATGGACCTGTAACACTCAAGCAGAAAAGATTAGGCAGCATTTTCAGAAAGAATGACTCTCAGTGTCCTTTCAGTATGCTGCCTTACACACACTAGCATGCTCTGCAGACCACTATAGCAATAGACAGCTACAACTGATGTAGTAATAGCCCTCAAGACCCTGCAGCATAAGACAATGTCATAACATTTGAACAAGAAGGGTCTCAGGAGCACCTTCTACAGGGATCACTGAATGCACTACTCCAAGAGAAAACCCATTCAGATATGCTGCTGCTGGAAGGTTTGGGGTAGAGGCAGTATAAATATTTTTAATTGATTCCCCTCCTTTTGGAAAGCAAAAGAGGAGTTGGCAGTGAAGCGAGGCATGTTACAGGGAGAATGGGAAGTTTTACATGAAAAATTTTACTTCATCAGTCTAGTACCAATACCACGGAGGCTGTTGCCTCAGTGAGCATCCCCACAGGATCCCTGATAAAGCTGTTTAATATACACAGGACTGTGCTTAGCTGACTGAAGACACGATGGGAAGGTGGGGTCTCTGCTGAGCTGCAGTGTCGCCGACTGACAGCAGCTCCACCTGGACTGGAGGTAGCAGTCATGCCCTCAGGGTCTTGAGTGCAAAGGCAGTAGTGCTTGGGCTCCTCTATGACTTGTGTTATTTACACTCCTGAAGACACTGTTAAGTATCTGTCCAGTTGTTCATTCAAAGGATTCAAAAATTGCCCTGATTATAATTAAATATATTCCAGGATGAATTAAGAATCAAGACTTAAGAATTTACAGTGTTATAAGGTGCACAAAAAAGTCTCTTGTTTGCAAATCCCTGCTTCCCTTAGTCAAGTTCATGCAAAATTTCCATTACAGCTGGTGGCAGGTAGCTCCCAGTGCAGTTCCAGTACCATCCAGAAGACATGAGTGAAACTCCAGTACACTAATAGCCACTGCCTTGGGACAGCTTGCTAAGTATTTCTTACCATGAAACAACAGAATTGCCTAAATCAGGAATCAACACTGCAAATTTTTGCCTGTACAGAGCTGAAACTTAAGGCAGTGGAGAGGAGAGAATATCCAAGACACCCTATGAAGATCTAGGCTTTCTCAGTGGAGGGATGCCAGAGACTGAAGCTGAAAAATTAAGAAGTCATTTGATTCACCTGAAAGATCTCACTCTTCTCCTTGTTCTGACTTCACTGAAGTTGTTGCTAAATTGTAATAGCCAGAGCACAGGGCCAGTCAGGATCCACTTTGCTCAATACAAAAGGAGTGAGCAGAGAGAAGAGGGTCTGGGCAAACTGGGGCAAACTGAAGTGGGACATCAGAAGTCCAGAAAATGAAGAGCTGATCCAGCACAGAGGCAGTCCAATTTCTTCTGAGCATTGTTGGCACAAGCCAGTAAGGGCTTCAAACAGATGAGAGCTTTTATTCTCTAGCTTTCCTTTCAGAATATACTGTATATTAACAAATCACTCATTCATCAGTGCTTCCACTCTTGGTGTTGATGGCTTCTGTTGATTTTTTTTTTGGTGGGGCTGGACTTTGGTTTTCTTTTTTTTTTTTCAATTTTTGCATTTCTGCCCTAACAGCCCAACCACTAAAACAAACTCCAGCACAGCATGTTCGGAAGTGGTTTGAATATGCTAAAGATCAAAGGGAGATGCTACGCAGTGTCTGATGTACACTTGTTCTTAATTCAAGGTTAAAGAAACAGCGAAAGCAAGGATGTACAAAATAACCCCCATTGAGAATGCATCTGGGAGGTGAAGGGAGAGACATTCCTCCCTAGAACCCCATAAAACTATGCACATATGCTTCTCCCTATTGTTAATCCCTTTTGCTGATGGGATGTGGAGAAGATTTTATACAGTGGTGCAAAATGGAAATCTATTGCAGGAGGAAAGAGTGCTGCAATCCCAGAGGGACTCTTATGTTCAAAACAAAATACAACAATGGAGTTAATTAGCATTGCATGGTTCACAAAATCCCCTCGAGGGGATCTTTCTCTGTTCTAAATCATCACTTGTATGTGAGATGGAAAAGCCCCCACTGAGCAGGCCCCTTCCACAAACTTTTAATAGATATTACCACGGTTTTTCATCATTTGCCATTGGCTTTGAGAAAGGTAACAGCTGAGCCAGGGCTATTCAGCTGCATTAACCAGCTGCATGTTAATACAGAAATACTACCCTGCTCCTCCCTTCTGCCTGCAAACTGCCCCCGCCCCCCCAACAAGTTAACCCTTTCCTGCCAAATAGTTCTCTGCCACTGTGAGATACACAGGCAGAGGAGTTAGTACAGGTTGACAATTAAGCAAGGAAAAACCTCACTATGAATATTTGAACATACTTGTGTGCAGATGAGAAGTTATCCAAACCAGATGTTCCACCCACTGTGTTCACACCCATTTGAAGGGATAGAACTTGCTCCAAAGGACTCACTGTATCCCAGTACCAGGGAGGAGGGCAAAAAGCCAAGAGGAAGGACCTGGTCTCAGGAAACCCACAGAAATTAACAGCATGCCTCCCATCTCCCACACTTGGTATTACTCTCAGAGCCTGTTGGCTCAAGACTCCCAGCAAGCCCAGCTCTATCCTCACTGAAATTCCCTGCACCCACACAGTGCATTTCCAGTGCATATGAACACTGGAGTCTGAGCTCTGCTCACTGATAGCGTGCTGTGAGTGAGGATTAACGCTTCTCAGCTGGTTTGACTGGCCTCCAGTTGCCCTCCTGCTTTCTTTTGTGTCATGCCAAAATGGATCAGTACCTGCACATCCATTTGCAATCACATTGGCCAGATGGCCAAGCCTGCGTTTCAGTGCCTGCTTGCACTCTAGTGCAGTGCTCTCGTGACTGCAATCTGCTGGAATCAGCAGCAAAGCTCCACTCTGGAAACTACTGCGCTGCCTGATGCACCACCCCACTGCTGATCCTGCATCTCCTTGTCTCCTGGGGAGAGCCAGGAAGCCCTGAAGAAATACTGCAACACAGCAATCATTGCAGAAAGACACAGCTAATGAAGTGTTGGAGTAAGAACATGTCAGGGCACCTTGTAACTCTCAATCAGGAGCTTGGAGGTGAAGTGCTTTGTAAAGAAAGAAGTCAGATTCTGGCAGGCTTTGTGCCACCTGCCAAATTCTGATGGGTGGGGGGGGCTTTGTTGTTGATCATTCCTACTAAACTGTATTATATTATGATTGCCTCAGGTTAGTCAAGACAGCTGAATACTTTGGGACTGGTGGGGTATCTGGTGAGACCTAGCCAGAGAATTGCAGTATTCCGGGGGAAGGTAGGAGGTAAGTCCCTCCTTCCATTTCAGCACTGGATGTGTTTACTGCTTTCTATCTTAGCTAATTATATTGCCCTTCTCCCCTCACCTGGCCGGGGTTTCAGGGAACAGCCTCAATGTCTGGCCCCAAGAGCACCCCTGCTTGTAATCAAGGATCTCTGTGTAACACAGGAGGGAGAGATGCATGGAGAGGGCAGATTGTGCATGAGCATGGATGTGCAGACTGCCAGTCCAGGGCGAGGGACCTCAGTAGAAAGTGTCTGTCCTTCTTTACATTTTATTAGCATTTTAATTTAAATGGTGGTGAGACTGATGTGAAAGGGAAGGTGAAGGGTGGTGATCAATTCAAACAAACCACAGGCTAACACAAGCCCTCTTTCTCCAGCCGTGGCTAAACTATCTCACCACAAATCCCCTTCCTCCCCCACTTCCTGACTCTCAGCTGGCACACCACAGTGGCACGCCTCCATCTTCCCTTTCACGCACCAACAGCAAGGGACCAGTCCAGGGCAAGACGAAATGGTTAAGCACATCACTGCCTCGGGAATCTTCTGTTGGCCTCTCCCTGTCCTGCCACTACGCCACTACTGCTGTCACCTGCTTTTCACCCTTTCCTTCCTCTCACCCACTCTGTTACTCCCCCACTTCTCCCACTGCACTAACCTGCACATTTTGGCCAACCACCTCTGTCCCACCCTTGGCACAGCCAGCTGAAATGTACAGCCATCTAATGGTGACACAGTCCCTGAGTGCTTAATGCCGTTTAGATTTGTTACTCTCCCACTCTGGCTGAGAGCCTGCTCTGAGATCACAACCTTGCGGCGCTCGCAGGACCGATGACATAACGTTTCATGACTTTGCAGGCACACTCATAGCTCTTTATAGTATGTCCCCAAGCATTTATCACAGCACATGAGGAGACGTTTCACAGTATTCTATCTAGGCACTGCTCCTGGCCCAGAGCCTAGGCACTTGAACAGTAAACTCCTTTTAGGACTTGTGTGAATGTGCATAGAGATAGCAGGGCAAGAAACAGAGGATATAATTAACCACTGAAATTCCTCACAGTCACTGCAAAATGCCAACAGACTCTATTCATCTCTACAGAGAAAACAAAGTGGAATTTAAGCACAGGCAGGTCTCTGTTCCTGTTCTAACAGTCTTACTCTCAGATGTAAGGGGCAGAGGTGGTTCCCTCAATCTTTCAGTGTGCCCTTTCTTTCTTCTTTGGTAATCTATTGTGGAGCAGCTTATGATGAACAGCCTGCCCTAGTGCGGACCAGCGAAGCCTTTTGAAGATGTGATCTGCCTTATTGAAACTCAGCCTAGTTTCTAGGAGGAATTTGTGGAAGTGGCTCAAATCTTAGGGACTTGCTGCACAAACTACATTTTCCTTAACTGCAACACATTGCAGCCACACCACAACAATGCTACATGCAGGCTTTCTTGTTCTATTATTTTAATGCATTTCCCCAGCTCACTGTAATCCAGATTGTTCACCCAGGGACCTTTCACAACACCACTTCCTGTTGACTCAGTTTACCTGAGAGGAAATACGGGGAAGCACAGAGTGTAGGCAAGCCTGAAGCGACTACCTCCACTTCTGGGTTTGTTTCATTATAGAATAAGCCTGGAATAAACAGCAAAAAAGAAATCTGAATCTAAAAGCCTGCAGGAAGAGCTGTTAGGAATCTATATAGGATTAGTCGCATGAAACACACCGAGATGCCGAAAGGTTCAGATAGGTGCCTAACCACCTTGAATTGCTTCCAAAGGGAAGTTAAAGCCCTATTGTTTGAAATTCTTAAAACTGTCAATTAGGAAATTCCCTGTAGAAAACAGGCCTGCATTGACTAGTCCTCCAGTGGTCTTTCCCATCCTCAGCTCCTATGATTTATGTGCTCATAAATTCCTTTGTGTTCCATGCTTACCTGGAAGACTTGCCTATGGCTGGCATCCAAGAACATCATAGTGGTGTTGCGTTAGACTGTTCTTTCTGGTTTCCCATTGTCTCTTCCCTGCCTGAATTTGTATGAGCGGATATGGACCGGCTGCAATGTGTCCTCTTCAGACTGGAAGGCCACCTTTTCCCATAGGGACATCCACCCACTTTGATTCTGCCGAGTGATGGGTGAGACATGAAATGCCCTGTCCTTGCCAGCTGCTACCAGAGTATCTTCCCTTGCTGCACCTTGCTCAGGCTCCTTGCTTTCAATCCTGCTCCATTTTATTTAACGTCTGCTGTATCAGGAGAAAGAGAACTAGCCTGGGGCCAAACTGGTCTGAACTCAGAACCATTTCCCTACTACCACAGGCTTTTTGGAATATTTACTTTGCATCATTTTTCAGGATCAAGTTTTATTTCAAAGTGGCATATAAGGGAAGAGTTTGTTATTGCAACTCTGTTTCATGTAAATGCGCCCAAAACTCCTCTTTGCCATGTATACAGCAGTGCATTTGCATATCAGAAGATTTCACATAGCTTCTCAAGTTACTGTATGTTCGTAACTGCTTACAATTGCCACACTAACACTGGGGGGAAAAAGCTTTTACAAATGCTTCGCCAGACAAATCACATTTTTAAGCAGAAGCAGAACAATCCCTTTCTCTTAGAAAGATGTTTTCAATGAGGGCAGAATCAGTACACTTAGTTACAATACTGGAGTGTCAGATGTTTATTGAGTCAGCAAAGGAGATATAAAAAGAACTGGCAGGGCTCTGCAAATCACTTTGATTTTCAGTAGTGACTCTACTATGGTAAACAGTAAATAATGTAAATAGCAAAGGTGTTCTCATTCACTGAGAAATGAAATGGGAAGTCAAAATCCTTTTTTTTCCTTGTGATAAGAAATCTTTTGAAACCCTCTGATGCCATTTCTTATTCCATCAGTATCACATTAACTTGATATGTTGCTGTTAAACAGCCGCACTTAAATACATCAAATGGATTAATGCTGGCACTTTATCAGGTATAGTTTCTGTTTCTGTAACACGTCTCTAGACATATAGAAACTACTTAAAATGAGAAAGGAAGTTTCTCCTCTTCGCTGATTCAGACAACTGTGAGTAACTGGGTGATATTTCTTGAACATCCTGATTAGTGCCAGGCTGGTCACGACTGTGACAGGGCAAATAAGTTAAGTGGACTTTGAAAATTGCTCTAAGTGACATGAGTAAGTGCAGCTTCAAAGTGCTCTCGGCTGTGTGGGAAAGCAGGCAGAGGCACAGCGAGGAAGAGCCCACAGACATATTCAAGCTAGCTGCAGCTTTGCCAGGCATAACTCAACCAAAGCTGAGGTATAAACTCAGTGAGCTGTCTTGCACTGTCTTTGCTTATCTGGTATTGCTCTATGTAAATCCTCAGGCTGAAGGAAAAGGAAGGAAAGTAGTCGCTCACAGGAGAGAGTAACTTCATCATTGATAAAGGAAAGCACTGAAAGGAGTGAGTCACTGGGCCCCACTTACACGACAGTAAATAAATTCAGTGTAGTCACGTTACTTATCATTTTAGTACCAAAAGTAAGAATGAAAGCTCTTCTCTGTTCCAGTCTCATTGCTAGTTTCTCCCTTGAGCATGCAGCAGTTTATCTCTGTAGGATAAGCCACTCCACAGGCAGGCAGGCTCCCTTCCCTTCCTACCACTCTGGGATTCATGTGATTCCTACCTTAAATATATAACTCTGTTCAAATAACCTTCAGCTTGTGGGTCAGGGCCTTCCTCCCCCTGCTCTCTAGGAAAGTCACTAAATCACTGCCAGCCCTGGCACAAAGCCTGGCTCCAATTGTGTCATCCTGGTCTTGTGTCACAAGCTTCTGGGGCCGCAGCGAGGTCAGGGGCTTTGTGGTGAAACAGGAAAGGTTTCTCCAAAAGGAGAGCTGAGCCCAAGAAAAGGAGATCCTTCCATCTCCAGGCAGATTTTGAGTGCCCTGCCTCGTTGTGTGGGACAGTAAGCAATTTCCTCCCCTCTCAGCTGCTGCTGACACATGGCTGGATGGCTTCCAGCCTCCTCTGTGCACATTGTTCTGCGAGTGTTTGTCTTACCAAAGTGCAGAGCCAGCCGCACCTTGCAATTAATAAATATGTGTCAACACTCAGTGCAAGCCCGATTATTATCATTACCCCAGAATTAGAGGGCTGGCACAGCCACTGAGCCTCCTAAGGGCCTGATCCTGCCAGGTGCTCAGTGCTCTTCATTTCCACTGGCAGCTAGCAGAAGTGGAGGTCAGGAGGGAATTACAGGATTCAGCTATCCAAGAGGTGATTTTTTATTTGGTCTCAAATACTAAAGGAGATTATTCCTGTCAAGAGAGAGGAGAAAGGTAAAATTAATAGCTAGGGGCCATCCCCTCAACAGCTATAAAATAATGCCACTCACTTAACAGCAATGGATCACTGCTGATCTGCATCAGCTCAGAATGTGTTGCTGGTAAACATGAAATGGAGATTATAAAAGGAAATTCATTACAGTGAAAGCTAACCTAAAAGGCAAATACGTATGCAGGGATTCCCCTGCTGGTTACAGTGCAGCTCTGTGGGGCTTGAGTTGAATTTCTAATCCATCTTGACCTCAGAGAACTCCCCATTTTATGCTTGGAGCAGTGCTCCCCTGGTGTCAGGGTCATAGTGATGTACCTGGAGGGAGGATTTGAATCCTCAGGCCTGATTATGATTTGCACTAATGCCTCTTTTCACTGGAAGTGCTGCGACATTTACCTAACACCCTGAGCACTGCTAGAATGAAAAAGAAACCATGGAGGATGATCTTAAAAGGAGGTTACTTTCCTGAAAATGCAGACGGGACATGTTTTTAAGATATCTGCACTCTAAAGATGTCTCTTCAGGCTTAGTCCTCAGCTCTCCTTGATTTCAAGCATTCAGCACCACTCCTGCATCAATACTTCACAGAATTTGTAGAAGTGCCAAACTGGTCTTCAGGTACCTTCCTAACCTGAGAAATCCTGCCATCCTGGCAAGCAGGGGATCAGGCTGTCTAGCAGGATTTGGCTGCATCTGAAGGAACAGGTGGTTCTCATCCAAGCTGCTGTGTCAGAAGGGTGGAGGGTTGGGCTAGAAGCCTCGAAATGAGTAGAGTCCTTACAGAGAGCGGTAGCCTGGAGTACGGTCAGGTGTAGTGATGCTTCCACAAGTGCCCAGGAAAAGGTGCCTGCTGCCATTTACTCTTTTCCAGATCTGTTGGTCTGAGCATTCTCACATCATTTAGAGCAAGAGAAGGGCTGGAGTGGGCACTGGTGCTGACTTGAATGGGGAGCTATCTAAGAAATATGCAAGGATTTCTAAAACAGCTGCCTTGAAGGAGGCCTGCTGCCAAAACCGAGCACAGCCCTAGGCCTGGCAAGTGGCACTTGAATAAAACAGAAGTGTCAGCTCCTCCAAGAACTGCCATTACTCAAGCTGTGGTTATCCCAGCTCCCTCTGCCCCTTCTAATGTATCCTGCAGGCACTGCTACAGTATCAGGGCCCATTGCTACTTGATAAACACCAGAGCAGGTGAACTGTGCCCTGAAGTGGGCTAAAGTGAAGTGTATTCAGGTGCAGGAGGCAAGGCTGGAGAGTCGTGCTGTGGTTAGATAGAAGGGCTCTCTGTTGCCTCGTGTAATGCTGCAATCCTTACAAAACAGTTTCTACACCCCAGTCCAGCCTGAGGAGCACAGATAAGCACCAGACATCTCTGCCAGCTGTTGACCTGGTGCTTTGCCTCCATTCATATCTCCAGCTCATTCAACGTTTCTTTGAGAAAGTAAATCCAGGAGTTTGACTCACCATGGATAACTATTACTATTTACTGGTACTATCATCTGTGGTGATTATTGTGGAAATCAGCTCCTGCATTAGACATTGTTAAATTATCTCTTTGTTTTCCAAGGTCACACACATAACTTAGTATCAGTGGACACTTCTGTGTAATAATACCAAGAAATGGCTTTTCTTAAATAAAATCACAGTGAAAATTGTTGTCATGGTCCAGGACTATTTTAAGTCATGGACTCATGGTTCCCCAGCCCAATACCACTGTTAGAAAAGGCTTCTGAGATCCGTCAGCTGATCCAGGGGCAGTGAAATATTTAATAACATAAAATAATATAAAATTTTGATGTGTTATATGATCAAAGCCAAGATCCCCTGTGAAAGGCAAAGAGGACTATCTCATATTTTTATAACACCTATTTGCATTGCAACAAAGGAACCCAAGCACAAATCATGTGTGTATGGCTGTGTCAGACCTCCTGAGCAAGGTAGCAGATAAGTGACTTCCTGCAGAGGCTGGGTGCTGCCATGCATGTCTGTGTCCTCGTGCTCAGCTGCCATCTGCTCAGGAGAGCAGAGCCTTCACTGAGCCTCGGGGCTGACATTGCCACAATTCATAGCATAGCACTGTTTAGCCCTCATCAGTTACATTTTCACACCCATAGGCTGCCCATAAACTACTGAAAATGCAATCTTGTTTTCCTACTAAAATTTCTCCCCGTCTCTTCTTATGACTGTTTACCAAGAACCACACCCCACACTTGTTTATGGTCGAGCTGCTGCAGCAGCAATACTGCTTCTTGTTGCTTATAGCACATCTATTATTCTTTTAAACTTCTCCAGCCAAAAGGCACCTTTTTTCTTCTTTTTGATTTTCTTTTCTGTTCATAGAGTACCTGGTTATATTCTGTAGTAGAGTGGGTTTGGTGTGCAATCTGTGTGGTAATGAGAATAGCATTATTATTTTTAAGAGGGGGCTTCTTTTCCATTTTGTGGTAAGGCAGCAAGAGCAGTCACAGCTGTGAGTTCCTTTCAGCCTCTATACTAAGTTGCCTGTGGCTGATGTTGATTTGTTACTTGTGTCCTTTAATGGGAAGAAGGATTTTCCCAAAACTGTTGGCACAGCTGAAATTCTCTGTGGTGCTTTCCTGCTTCTGGATCACCTGCTCTTCAGCACGAAATCAGGTTCCTTCTGAAAACAGAAGCAGGAGGGGCTGCCTTACAGGGAATGCAGAAAGCAGGTCTCTGCAGATACTGCATGGCTCTTTTTTGATCATTACTATGTCACCCAGTGCAGACACAGTGTTTCTGCTTCAGAAGTGGGATACCTGCATCCATCTCAGCACTACTTTCTGGGACTTTCCCTCACCCTTTGCCTTGGTGTCTGGATTTGGAGAGCCTATTCTGCACTGGGTCTCAGAGCTACTGGCTTTAAGACATTGTTTGTGCATTTTGACTATGGGAGCCCATTAAATGAGTTGATTAAAGCCTAGATCCTCAAAGATATGTAGGCACCTATATCAGGTTAAGCCTATTTGATCCCAGTGGGGTTAGGTACCCCTGTGTTTTTAAGGAGCTGGGTGTAGTAGCCTGGTTTTGGGGGAGGAGCAAAAGGTATTTTTCTGCAAAATGTGCATAAAAGAATTGAAAACTGGAAACGAAGGAGGTTAGACCCTGAGTTACAGGTCTTAAGGCTATAAAACTTGTGAAGAATCAATAGTGGAAAGAAAATTATAATTTTCTTCCAGTTTCTCAAAATATACTGGGGCAAACCACGTATTTCCAACACTGACATGCCTTTTTTATCTTAATTGTTCCCTTTCCTCACTGTTAGTCTGCCAGTGACCATTATCCCCTTCAGGCAAGGACTGTGCTCTCCTTCCTGTCCACAAAGCGTTTGGCAGATCCTGGGCAATAAGTATGTGCCTTTCAGAACCAGCCAGGTAGTGCAAGGGCTTAATGCTGCCCTGAAGCCCCACACAATAGGAAGAGCACAGTATCTTGACTCTTTGATATTTTTTATTTGCCTTATGTGCTGGGGCGCTGGTCTCAGCTCCTTTTCCTGATGACTGCTGGCCTCCAGCTTCAGTTGTGATAGGTCCTGATGAATATCTGAATATCAAGGGGTGTGCTGTGGCTGTGCCTGGGCATGAATCTTATCCCAGAGTTCATTTCTTCATGTGGGAACCAGGCTACTTCCCAGGCACAATCACGTTAGAAAAGCACTTCTCCTGTCAGGAAGGAGTTGAGCCACTACTGGTGGTGGTTTGTCCCAGGCACCCTGTCACTGCAGCTCATAGGGCTGGGGGTGCTGGCTGCTGAGGAATTGCCCTCGCTTACTTGTGCAGCCACTCTGACAAAGCTCAGTGGTTAAAAGACTGAGTTTTATATACCCCTGGCAGACATAAATATGTGCCAGTGCTTATCTTTTCTGAAAACAAATGAACAGAGATGTCTGTTGCTCGACTCTCTGAGTGTGCATGGACACAAAGTCCGCAGGCAGAAACAACAGCTCCCAACAACAGCTCCCAGCTTCCTGCAAACATATTTCCTGCTTTTGCCAGGCCATGTCCAACCAGAAATGGCCTCTCACCCTTCAGTGCGAGAAGGCAAGGCAGTGCCCATGGAGCCCGTTGAAGCAGAGCTGGAGGAAGGGATGATTGAGACATGAGTGAAGAAGCTCTGCTCACGAGGCATTCCCGGCAAGGGTTCCGGTGGGACGTCTGCCCATGAACCCTGCAGCAGCAGCAGCCGCTTTCCCTGGACCTCCAGAGACACTGGGAGAATTTCCTCTTCAGCTATTTTCAGGCAGCATCTGCGTCTCTCACCAGCCATGGATACCACAAGGCATGGTGCCAAAAAATCAGCAGCTTGGCAGTTCCTCTACATGGACTCAAGAAATATATTTTGGATTAGCTGTACCATCTGCCTCTCACAGGTGTTCATCTGGGAGGATGGGGGAGGAGAAGGGCACCTGAGGGCACCAGAATCCAACAGAAAGTGTTTTATAGGGCAATACACATTGTAGCAGCTGGTGCTGATGGAGGAGGAATAAGGAGGAAGAACGGATACTAATTCCCACCTTGGAAAAATTAATAAACTTCGCAGCCCAGTTTCACTGAATCTGGGCAAATCTGAGTCTTTACCCCTTGATCTGCTGCAGGGGGCCGGGGGAGGTTCAGGGTAAGAATTCCCAGGGCTATGTACTGAGGGGAGGGAAGAAATTTTCTGGATAAATTTGGAGAACAGCTATGTGACATGTGCCTTGGTTTTGGGTAAGTGGAAGTTTGAACTAAGCATTCACAGGCCACAGGCCTGAGATTTTTGTCAGCTATGACAAAATAACTGCTATCTCTCAGCAGGCACCACAAAGGTCTCATCCTTCTTTACTTATTTATGGTTAATCATTAATATTTTCCTGGAAGTGGAACTCTACCGGTTCTCACAGAACTACAAAGCCACATTTCTAAACAAAGATCTTATTTGTGAGAAGATGAAACCCTGACAGCAGTGGATGGTTTGCTTTCCACTGCGCTACAGAAACACCGTTTCCTGTCCCTCCCATGAAAAGAATTTGTGGCAGCAATCCTTGCATAGGCTCCACACCTACAGAAACCACGGGCTGCCCACGCCAGCAGCACCAGCACCTGCTGCCTGCCTCACCTCTGGGGACAGAGGTGGGTCAGCAGGAGCTGCAGCTGTCACACCTGTGAGGCTCCATGTACCACCCATCAAAGGATCAAAGGCACCATCCTGCCTTAAAACTTTTTCTTAATCTGTTGCAAGGAGTTGATTTCCGCAGAGGCAGAGAAACAGATGCAGGAGGGTATTTCTGCTGTTTGGAGACAACCTGTTGCTAGGACCAACACCAGGTAGACCTGGTCCACATCTTGCCTGGTAGATGTTCCTGCTGTCATCCTCACTTTGTGTGTTGGACAAGTCATGAAAGAACTGGAGAAGGCCATCACTACTTCTTTCTCTGTCCTCTGAACCATTGGTCCAACATCTCCTTTAAAACCTGCAGAAGGTGCAGGAATGGTTGGGCTTCCCCCAGTGGCACCTCCACTTCCATTGCCTTCAGAACTGTTCATGGGAATGGATGAACTTTGCAGGAGCTACTCTTCAAGACATAAGGCTGCACAAGTCATGAAAGAATTGCATGGAGGGGAAGGAAAATAAACCCACTCTCGGCTCCTCATCTGCAAGCTGTTTTTACACAACAAGGCAGCACTGAGCTGGTGTGAGGAAAGAGATTGTTGTTTCATGTGTTTTCAGATAACCACCAATAACATGTATGATTGCAGCTTGCAATACCATATTACTGCTTCTATTTTCTTTAAAAGTACAAAAAGCTGTGTTGCCTAACACAAACAAGACTGGCAGTGGAGAAACAAGCTCACAGCACCTCCAGTAGCGAGGCTGATGACTACAGTATTGTCTTTCAGTATTTCCTGTTCTGTCCATCATCATCTGGATCATACTCTCTCTGTGTCATCTGACTGTGAAACAGGGCCCTTCATCATCGGACGCATGGTTTCTTAATCCCCTGGGCTGAACCACAGGGGTTTCTTTTTCTTAATCTGTGGAGCTACATGTAGTCTTTTGCAACACTCCTGCTACCACACATGTCCTCAGGAGGTGTTCCATGCGCACCTTTTTTGTGGGTTCCTACCACCACACTTCAGGCCTAATATCAAGTTAGAGCTTCTACACCAGTGGCACTGCAAATAAATCAGAGTCCTGATCCAGGCAATTTTAATTGGATACTCATGTTGAATAAATACAAGTAATAAGAAAAAAAGTAAGCTTTGCTCTTTCCAACTAAACCAGGAAAACCTTGACTGAGCTCAGGGATGATGTACTCTTGGTACTTCAGCTATTTATACTTGTAGGGTTCCAACAAGTTCTGGTTTTATTCAGAATACTAAATAGAGTTAGTGTTTGTTTCCTAGTGGGGTTTTTCTATTTTTATCATTACTTTTTTGTTCTCAAGCACAGAATAAAAATACACCAGGTGCTAATGGCTGTTTATTGGGTATGTGCAAATTGGGGAAATTGAGACTCAGAATTGCAATGACTTGTAGATTGGACAGGACAAAGGACACTGCCTGTGAGTACTGCTTGTATGTCTTATGACGTGTATACAGTTTAATTAAAGCATTAATGTCTTTGGGCACCTTGTTATTTTTAATGCTGACTTTTTGTGTCACTTATTTTTGGGATGAATGTGAGAGAGAGAGAGCAAACATCACATTAGCCCTTGTGAAAGGTGCCACCGAGTACTTAATACACATCTGTGTCAAGCAGTACAGAGGAAGAAAAACCCACCCAGATGCGCTGAGAGGAGCTGCAGAAAACTTGTTGTCCTTGGGAAGAGAGAGCTACCTGAATGCTCCCATGGTCCTGCCTGCTTTGGATGCGGGAAGGGGTCCCAGTGTGATGCAGGACAGTCTGTCCCAGTTTTGCAGCTTGGGCCTGTGCTAGCGACTCCAAGCATCTCAAGACCACACAAGCCACAGTCCTGGCTGGCTCCCCAGACGTTTGTAACAATACCTCGTGTCCTCGGGTATTTTATGGTGAGCTGCGCCTGATCTTCAGGAACACCTGTAAGTTCAACTGCTACAGACCTGACTTTTACAGAAGTTTTATAAATATATTTCATAGATGAGATTTGCCCTGTATTAGGTTTGCACACGTATCAGACAATAAATGGCATAGCTGTTGTGTTGGTCATTAGCAGATGTCACCCCAAGGTTCCAGGGTCACCACATGATATATAGACTGTTTGGGCCGGTTTCCATCCCAGGAAAAAAAAAAAAAGAAAATGATGATGTAAGGCTCAATTAATAATGAATTGGAGGACCAAAATATAATAATTGCCAATCAACAGACATTTTGGAAAACAGGTCAAGCAAATGGAATATGTTATAGCTATGTAGTTATTTTTACCAGCCGATATGTTTGACATAGTGCTTCAGCAATTTTGTTTAAATTTAACATTATACAATTTCCACAGAGTAAGCCTACAGTGGACTGGGAAACACACTACTAAGAGTTCAAAAAGAAATAATAACTGTATGACATGGTATTGAGGGGCTTCTATCAGGTTTCTGTAAGCATCAAATTAAGATCAAGGGCATTCAACATCTCTAAATTAATGCCCTGGAAATGAATATAAAATCACGGTTAATAAAATTTGCAGATGACATAAAGACAATTATTAGTACAGACCACTCATACAAACTGACCAAGAGCTTAGCAATCCTGGATCATTCTGACAAAATGTGGGTTTATGCAGTGAAATGTAAAGCAATTCATTTAGCAGTATGGAATCAAGCCAAAATTACAGACTTCATCCTGGAGAAGAATGGATCTGAAAATGATTGTAGCAGAAAAGCCATTCAGCATGGACTCCAAAGGCAATTGTGTGATAAAACATGAGCAGTCTTACTCTGGGACCTCTAAATTGATGATTACTGTGTAGGACTAAGGAAATGATTTTCTGGGTAGAACACTGGGGCGAGTTATATTGGAATACAACATCTGGTTTTGGTGTCCACAGGTTTAAAGGGTACTTAAAACAAATCCGAAAGGAGAGAAATCTTTGCAGCAAGAGATGAGAGGGCTTAGTGCTTTAGCTTGTTGTAAAGCATACTGAAGGCACTGAATTATAGCACAAAGTACCTTTGTTGTAGGCAGAAAATAGAAGGGTTCCCCAGCCTAGTGGAGAAGACTGTAGTAAGGACTAATGGCTGGAAACTAAGGCCAGGCAAGTTCAAATTAAAAAAGTAAGGGTTTTGGTTTGGTTTGGTTTTTTTTTTTTTTTGTAGTGAAGGTGGTCAACTACTGGAGCACATGACCAAAGGAACAAGTCATTCTGTGTCTCATGGCATCTTCAAATCAGGCTGTGCCTTTGCCAAATGCAAATTATTGGCTTCATTACAGACATAACTGCAAGGAATTTAATGGTCTGTGATGCACAGGAGGCTATGCCAAATATCTAATGATCCCTTTTCACCTTAACTTCTGGGAATCAGTGAATTAAAGGAATGGATTCTGGTACTACAGGATTGCTGACTGGGAGAGGATGAACTGGTGCTTTTGGCATCTGGAGAGGAGTGGAGGATGCTTCTAATAACCAGAAGATAGCTGCTTTAGTTATAACTTTACTCTTTAGTAATAATATTAGAGGGCAAGAAATTAATTTATTATTGGGGGATGAGAGTTTCCACTGCTGAATTCTTTCCTACCAAGAAGCCTGGAAACCAAATTTTCTTTATTTTCTTAACTCAAAATATATGCTTTCAATTTTTGTTTAAACAAATGTCTTCATTTGCTTAGCAAATGAAACAAATCATCTGGAGGTTCCTATTATTATCCGTGACAAATAGTTAATGCTAAGCCCAGTCCAAAGACCATTGAAATCAAAGGGAATCTCCACAGAGTTTTTTGAGTAGAAGTTTTATCAGATTCACTGGCATTCAGTCAGTCATTAAGCAGTTTTCTGGTCCACATCTGGTCAATAGAATGGACTTCTGCTACTTTGGCATAGATCTGGATGCACATCTGGGAAGCCCATCTGTGTTGGTTCAAACTCTGTGCTCAGGAGGAATTTTTTTTTTAAATAAACCACACAGCAGTTTATATTTTGCCAAGATCTGGATTATTCTGCACATACAGTATCTTTTCCACAACTAGGACAATGTTGACTTCCATCATAAAGTTCAGTTTCACAATACCAGTACCAAATTATTTGGTTTTTCAACTTTCCTATTTCCCCCAAAAGCAAGAGACAATATTCTAGAAGGCCTGAAAGGAATTCATCCCAATAGTTTTCATTTCGCTCCTATAGTAAAAATGGTTTTTTCTAAAATGATCTTTTTTGTGTGTCATACCTGCCTCTCTGTTTCATCAAACCTGTTGAAACTTGGCCTCTAGGATTACCTGAAAAAAAATCTGTTTAAGCAAAGTAAAGATCTTGGATGTGGAGCATTAGAGCCAACTCTGCTTCTGATTTCACGGAAACTGTAAGTCAAATTTTCTCACTATTACTATCAGTAAGGATTTTTTAATTCTAAGTGGCAGTTACTATCAAATACTGTATATTAAATGAGTTAGAAAACATACAATAAGGGCCCTATTGATCAATAGGTGTTTTCTATCACTCATCTGTTATTATAATAATGTTCTTGCCCACAGCTGACGTGAAAAAAAGAGATGTATATATTGCTCCATGTACATTACTCCAGTATATTGCCTCTGTGAGCCAGCACAGCATAGTAAGTAAAATAATAATGATGATGATAGCAATAGTAATAATAATTTTATATATATACTCCACAGGCAGAAGAATATATACAAGTATTAAGATGAAGAAGGAATTTACCTAACAGGAGGTTAACTGGGTGACAAGAGAATAAGATGGGTGGATCCAGGATACTTGCAGATTATATATTATAATAAGCGTCTATATAAAAATATTATTTCATTTATTTAGATGGTTTACAAAACTGTACATACCATTATATACATTTCATACACATGGAAACCTTTCCCATTGGGAAAGCCTGACACTACTTATTTTATTCTGTAATTAAGAACACCCAGTAATATTGCTGTGTTCAGGTCCATTCTAAGTAGACCAACTATGCTCCTAGTCTCTCAAAAAAAAAAAAAAAAAAAAAAAAAAAAAAGAAAAAAAACCAAACAAAGATCTATATAAACGCATCAGTGATGTACTAACACATACTGGGAATATTTTCCCAGGTGGGAATGGTAAACTCTCAGTAGATAGTAGATACTTTGGGGGGAGGGGAAAATGCAGCAGAAAGGAAGGCGAATGCTCTAAGTGGGAAGCTCATTGCGAAACAGAAAACCTGTGATGAGTTCCCTAGCCTGCCACTGATACCTCGAGGCCATGCAGATAATGTCTCTTTAGTGTCTCTGGTCCTTCTCCAGTAGTCCTTCACCACACAGCCATGTTGGGAGTCTCTCAGATGTGATTGTAGTGAGGAACCATATCGAGAGCAAGCTGAGTTAGACACGAGAGACAGCAGGATAATATCTGCCTTTATTAGGGGACAGATACTGCCTTGAAAAGCCAGGACATGGATCCCTGCTGTTAGGATATGAACAGAAGGATTATTAAATGAATGGGTGTCATAACAGAAATAATAACACTGACCTCTAGTTTTCATCAGTCTTAATGTTGTTCCCTCATTATAACAAACTATTTACCCTTTGGCCTCATTTTATGCACATGGGAATCAGATTATTGCCTCATAAAACAAAGGAGCAGTGAGATTATCACTTAAGTAATGGTCCCAAGCATGCTGTTAGCACAGTGTCACGGACTGTTGCTGTACGGCAGGGCAGCATAACCCCCTTCATTAGGGCACAGTCCCAGTAACACGGGCAGTGGAGCAAGCAGGAATGTCACGGGGCGAGCGAGCACAGCTTCCCGTTCGCCCTCAGAGCAGTCAATCCCCAGAATTTTATCCCTGCAACTTGTTAAACCTCAGAAAGCCCATAGCCATTTAAAAGTGATAGCTGCTGTGTCTGTGCCAAATTGCTTTATCAGTTCTAGATAGCCGATTTTTCACACACACACACACCCCCACACCACCCTCTTGGTATTTGCTGATAAAATGTTTGCACACTGTTACATGGGGAAATACAGAGCACTTGGGGGGAAAAAAGGAAAGAAAAAAGGCCTTGACAATTTAAGAGCTGGCATTTCAGAACGAGAATGTCAAGTAGTTTAGATCTTGTTGACGTTGAACCCTGGGGCTCTTCCTCCCTCCTTTTACTTCATGTTTAAAGCAGGCAGAGTGATCCTATGTTAAGGGCGTGTAGTCAGATACCTCTGCTGGGGATTCTTCTGACCAGCTTCAAGCACTCTGCGGTGACTGAAGTCCATGGAGACAAAGATCTGTGGATATTATACTGGCATTGTCTACACTTTCATTTCTGCCATAAGCTGGCCCCTATCCTCCTCTGCATTCATTGTCACTATTACATTTATCTGGGGAGAGAGGCCATCACAGGCTGCATATTTATTAATCATTCTTACCTGCTTCTCTTTTTGTTCTTTGCTCTTGTTCTTTCCTGCACAGGGAGAGAGAAATGCAGCAGCATATCATTGCAGAAGTACTTACACAGCGCTTTTTTTAATCCACAGATCTCCAAGTGCTCTACAAAGGTAAGTGCTAATATAACAATTATCATTCCTGTTTTTGTCAAACCAGACAAATGATGCTAAGAGAGAAGCCGAAGGGCACACAGCAGGTCAGTGGTACAGGATGAGAGAGACCTTACAGTTTCCACAGTTTTATGCTATGTGCTTCTTAAGCCAAGAAGCCCGGTGGAAAGGCCTCTCTTGTCCATAATCAGAGAACTTTTGACCAGCAGAAGACATCCTTGTTTTAGTGGGCAAGCCAGCACAGCACAATATTATCTTTACTGTAGCAATAGGGTTACTTTCTTCTCAGCACTCTGCAAAACTCCTTCCCAATCACTGCTTTCTGTAGAGATTACTAGGCTGATGGGGTAAGCAGGCTGCAAAGGGTGCATAGGGATCAGGAAATGAATATATGCATCAGGAGATTTAGAAGAGGTCACTAAACCCCTGATTATTAGCAACTACCTCTAAACAGCCCTCTCTTCCAAAGCTCAGGCCGACCACCCTGGGTAGGCAGAGCTTTCCCCAATTACACAGACACAACAGCAAAATTTTGATTTCCCTGAAGGTAGTGGTGTCTGTATAATATCACACTGCTCATTTCTAGATCTTCATTTCAGCTTTGTTTATCTTCTGAGAACAGTTATAAAAATAAAATCCAGATTTTTTTTTTTTAAAGTGCTGATGAGGATGGGAGTCTGGATGTCTCAGGGATTAGGTAATGGGAGAAACAGTCTTTGGCTTGAAGTCACCCATTCAGCTTCAGTCAGGTCAGCCGTGTGTTAGCATTTATATTGTCTGCTATCCCGAGTACTGAGAAGTTGGTGGTCCTGTTCTGATGTGTAGCTCAAAAGGAACATTTCACTTTGAATGTGAACAGCATTTATCAGCAACAAGGCTGAGGACTACAAGAGCATTGAAAATTAAGCAGACCTGAAACTTCTGGGCTATGCCAGGATTTCAGTTCACAGGAAGAAGCTGTGGATAATGCTGCACATCTCTTGCAGGTAATAGATCTAGGGAAAAACCTTCAGTGCAATCAACCTAACACCTTCTCAAAGGTGGTATTGTCACTTTAAAAAGAGGCTGAACATTAGTATTGTTTTCCTTTGATAACTGAAAGTTTCAGTAGATTCAACCAATTCCTTTTTGGCTCATACCAGCATATGAACTTCATGTAATTTTGTATATTATTATCTCCACTGAAAATATTCTGTAGTTTCTTTTTCCCTTCTGGTATAAGTACAATATCTATAACACAGTACTTACAGCCACTGCCAGCGCCTTGGACAGTTGTGAGGGGAAATGTGAATTAGAAGTGGATTTGAAAAAAAATCCTTTCCTTAATGGTACCTTTGTAACTGATTAGATTTGGTAATGGACTTGCAAATGAAGTTTAAACATTAATCTAAGAGCTCAATTAGGTAAGGTATTATGGTGCAGTAGAGATTTTCTCCATTCCCCAAGCAAGTGAAAAAACCTTGGAAATTAAGACAAAATCAGCTTCTCTTCTTTCTTGTCTTTTGAGAGGTTTAACAGAGGTTGCTACTGAATTAATGAAATATTATTGATTCATATATCCTTTCTCGTAAGAGAAATGAAAAGGGATATCACTTATAGTTCCTGAGCAATTTCATACTGCAACTGGCAACACCACTGCGGCCCCATGGGCCTGAAAATCCCCAAACAAAACAGACCTCTCTGGAGGTCACATCAGCAAGCCATCTGACTTTTCTGAATAAACTCCTCAGATTTAACTTTGCTCTGGGAATCATAAAGTATGCTTTTCAGCATGACCAAGTTACTGGACTGCATAATGTTTTCTCACAAAGGTGCAAACTCAAAAGTTGCACTTAACTGCATATTTAAATGGGAATTAAGCATATCATTAAAGTTAAGTGCGTGCTTAAGGACTGCTCTAAATAGAAATGCTTTCCTGAATCTGGAATAGCGGCAAAGAGTAATTCCTTCCACTGCAGGTTTTGAGGGGTGGAATGCCATAACCTACATTATGTGGGAGGTCAGATAGGATGGTTGGCTGTAGTCATCCTGTTTGGACCTCCAGCCTGCAAATAGGACATATCGTTGAACAAATACCAACTTTCCAACTGGATTACGTCCAAGAGAACAGTGTTTAGAATTATACAAAGGAAATAAAGACAGGCTGGGGTAATTAAACACAGGGGAGATTTTTTCCATTCACAAGCCCTAGCCATCAGTGTTTTGAATAACTTGTTCTATTAAAAAGCTATCTTGCTCCAATATATTTGAACAATCCTTTATTCTGCTCATTCTATTAAGGTTGCTCTAAAATTATTCCATTGAGTATTGCCAGCAGCTTTGAGAACTATAACACACAACATTAAGTAGAAAAGAATAAAGACTTGGCTAAAACAACACATGGCAACTCTCTTAAAAGGCACTGTCAAGGCATTTTATACACCTTTGCTTTTACTCTGCTTTGTTTATAGTATTCATCTGAGCAGCCTGAAAATTCTTGGCTCTTCCCACTGGCATTTGATCCCTTACACTGTGAAAATAGACGTCGTCTTCAGTGGCAGTGGGAGTGAGCCTGGCTCTTTCTTCTTAAGAGTCTCAGCTTGCACGGCCTACTGCTGGACTGGATCAGCAGTAAAGGTGTCCCAATAACAGCTCCTTTGCAGTTGTGTGACGAAAGGAGCGTCTGAATTGGCAGTCCATATAAACTAATGGCTGTGAGATCTTAAAATATAAACTCTTGCAAAGTAGCACCTACTATCTGCATGCAGGCATAAAAATGTCTTCTTAGTACACAAAACCCAGGAGATGTTGAGTTTGTTAAAGAACAAGGCTGTCCACTGCAGTTTCCCACAAGCTCCATCTCCAGTGAGAGACTCACCCCTCGTGTGCCTAGTGATGCCTTGCAACAAAAGGCATTCCCCAGCTGCTGCAGGTTGGATAACCTGAGGGGGAGGACGGTTCTGCCGGCTGGGACCGTTTGGCAGTGGACTGACAGCACGGATGGTGACACAGGTATACAAACCTCACAGCATCAGCTGGGCTCACGTAGTGGAGTGAGCACTGAACAACTCAGTGTAGCCATCCAAACCACCTCCATCAGATGTGGGCTGACAGCCTCAGCTGCACCACTGAGTTAGAGGTCTTTGCTGGGTGGTGCTTTGAAGCAGGGAATTGCTTGCCTCTTCCCCCATCTTCTTGCACTCTAGTGCTTTTTGCAACACATCCATCACAGCTCCTCCTTCCCTCTCTCATTGTCATTTGGCTTCCTGAAAAATAACAGGAATGTGGACCAAAGTGACTAGGAACTGATTCAGTTCTCTCTGAGGTATCACCAACACTCTGCCAGCTTTAATTACATGAAAAATATTAGTTTAGAAATGTGGGGGCTTTTTATAAGCCCTGGAGACTGGCTCTCTTCTCATCTATGCTGGCATCAACCGGGAGGATGTCAACAAGAGCTAGTCAGACCCTGTTTAAAGTGCAGCCTTAATTCCTTTCCAAATCTCCTAACAGAGTGTAGATGTCACTACAGAACTGTTGCCTGTCAGCAGTCAAAAAAAAAGCATGCTGAGGTAGTTCCTAGGACTAGCTATTAGAAAACCTGCTTTCATTAGTTGAATGACCATCATCTCCTGTCCAACCATCTTCTTTCCTGTTTCTCCACTGCCTCCTAACCCAGGCCTGGAACTATTCAAAGTGACAGTAGCTGGTGACAGAACCCATCTCTGCTAGAAAAATATTAAAATCCAGACCAGGAATGCCCCAGGGAACAAAATGGAATTTCTTGAATTCAGAAAGAAAACCAGGGCAACTAAGGTTTCACAGTATTTAGGGGTGGAGGTCAGGGGTATTTCCATCCCACTTCACAGATTTCCTGAGAGCAAGGCTCTCCACCAGCATTACATCACCTGTCTTTAAGAAGAACAGCAACAGCTGTTTAATAGCACTGTGTAACACTTCCTGACAGCTTATGACAAAATGGGAAGTGGAAATTGGGCTTTCTTTTCCAAAGATCATTGCTACTATTTTACCCACCAATTGCCTCTAATGAATTGTGTGATTCAGCCCCAAGAGGACTTGCTTGAAGGACTGTTCTCCCCAAGAGAGCTACTGTGAAAGGCCCTTTTGATAGCTTTTTCTGGATTTGACAATTTCCTTGACATTAAACCCCCTCCCTCCCTTTCTAACAAACCTGTGCATGAGTGTTGCTCACTCTCTACTTTCCTTTCCTTCCATCTTTCCATGAGAAGGATTAAAAGCCTCTTTGCAAAGATATCAGTGGAAGTTTTGTACCTTGAACACAGTTCTACTAAGATGAATATTTGAGGGAAGCCTGAAGTACTTTTTCAGTCTTTGCCTATCAATTGCATTTTGAAGTGCTGATTGAATCTGACCTGTAACAGACAACAGGTATTTAAAGAGAAATGATGTCCTGTTTCATTAAGGCTCTTGGTTTTCAAAGCACATCAGTCCTTGTCTTGAGCTGATGTAAATTTCCACTTTGATACATTTACAGGGTTTTGGCTACACCAAGGTCTTGTCCTTTGTATTTCCTTTAAATTAGTCTTGTGTCATCTCTTTGCCTCAGAAACAGAGCTCAGACTCCTGCCTTCAATACAAGGCCCAACAAATAGCCTCCCATGAGATGGGAGAGTGTGCCCATCCCCTTGGCCCCATTGTAAAAGGGAAGCAGCATGAATGATGAGTCAGATACTTCAAGTGAGGTATTACAGAGAAGCTGACGCATGGTACCCTGCCAGCAGGGTCAAACGTGTCTGAGCACTTTTCTATTTATGGGATGCTCTTGAGACAATGTGGTTGAGATTTATTTCAGTATATTTGATTCAGGACACACGTACGGAGTTGAATTTTTGTCCCCATACCTGCACTGTTTCTGTGTGTGTGCATGTGTGCATTTTTATGTGTGTGTATATATATATTGTAGGTATGTTGCTTTGGTTGGCTACTCTTCAGATTCAGGACACAAAAATTCAACAGTTTCATAATTCACTACTCACATTCACAGACCTTTTCAGCCTCCTAAACCATAACCACTCTCTACATTCTGTAAGATCAGACGACAAGGACCACTGACTCGTAATGGTGCCTCATAACAGTGAGTATTGAAGTTGGACATCATATTAGAGTGCAAAATTGCAGACAATAATCACGGCTCAAAGCATATCTCTGACATAAGCATAAATATTGCTCATTAAATATTATGGGAGAGGAATATAAAAATCTTACTTGGTCTCTCATTGAAGCAGTAAACAGCACAGCCAAAGCACCTGCTACGAACAGCTCTGTAAATCTTTGTATAACATATGGCATCCAGGAATGAAGAATTAGTTTGTCTTCCTGTTCATCTACATTTTCAGGAAAGATGTAAGTTTGTGGGAAACCAAATCTAAACCTTTCCAGAGGTGCTCAGCCATGGGAACATCAGCATCCTGTTTGAGACCTCAATAATTCTCCCTGTGACTGGAAAGCACAGCTGCTTCCAGTAGCCAACACAGTGATATAAAACATGACACCTCCATACTTTCTAAGGCAGATCCTCTGCTAAAGTCAATGAGAAATCAGCATCTGTATCAGTAGTCAAAATAAGGTCTCGGTATGCAGTTTTCAAGTCAGTTGCCAGCAGGAATTTTCTTCTGTTGGATATGTCCCTGGATTTAAAAAAAAAAAAATTAAAAAATCATGCTAGCACTTTTGTTAGTTACATCAGTACAAAACCTGTATATATACCAAGTCAAAGGCTTAGGATTAAAAACATTCATTTTGGATAGTGTTAGTTCACTGGATGCAAATGAGTACTTTCAAAACCCTAGCCCAGGCAAGATAAACTACGCTGTAGCACTCACTGAGCTGATGAAACTGAAGCCTTGCAGGCAAAGCCAGGCTTCAGACCAGCAATCACCTCCATGAAAGCAGGCAGGCAGTCATGTGCAGCTCTGCCTGCACTCCAAGCCAGCCAGATGTGAAGCAGCCAAGAAGTCCTAGGGAAGCATGTGTGTTGGATCCAGTGTGTCATATGTGCTCTTGATTAGTTTTCCATTTCCACTCTTGGAAGACATCCTTGTCCATATGTGGATTAATTATGTGTCACATGCTCCTTTTGCAATCAAGAAGCAATATCAGCATTTTCCTGCAGCTACAGAAACACCTATACATTGAAAGTCTTATAGGCTGGCATCTTTTTCTAGAGAAAAAAGGGGGGGAAGGAAAGGAGAAATAAGCTTACAAAAAAAGTTTCTTAGATTTAATTTTCTCACTGTGAGCTATGGTCTTACAGTTAAAATAATTAAACCACAAGTATCACATAGGTAGCTGACATAGGGATCCTAAATTTATACTGACCACATAAAAACTACCAGGTAGTGAGGGATGCAAAATATTTACTACAGCTTCAGTAGTCAGCACTTTTAAAAATCAGGCCACTTGATATAGGCAGCTAAACAGGCACATTGGAAGTGGTTTGCCTTAATTAGTTCCCCAAAGTTACATAGATTATTAGAAAAATAACTAAAGAAGCATTTTTATTCAGAAGGCAAAATCTAATGCAGCGTTAAACTATTAAGCGTAATTTGCATGAAACGTGGTGTGCACACACAACTCCCTCTGTTTGAACTTTACAGCCTTTCTATATAATATACTAGTAATAATTTTCCTCTTGTAATACTCGTTACGTTTCTCTTGCTTTGGGGGATATTAAGTGAACTCTTCTGTAGGCAAAATGACAACTGCAAATGAATGGTACGATTGTGTAGCTGAGTGGATAAAATACTCTAAAATATGGCACTATGATAAAGACACCTCTGCAAAGGTTGCAAATCATTTTTCATTTTAAGGTCAGTGTTCATGATTCTACTAACATTTTTAGATAGGTTTAAGAATGAGGTTCATTCTGTTTAAATGTATCACAGGACTGTATCTGTGGAAAGCTTTCTGTGCCTGCAGAGAACCTGCTCCTTTTCCACAGCTAGGGAGGATGCAACCCTCTATCTGTGACAGCTCATCAGGAAATTATTTAATTTGGCACTATATATTTTGATCTCTCTAGAATCTTTCTCCTCTAGGTCAAGAGGTAAGCTCTCTTTTACGAGTCATAGGCTCAGCTTGCACTAATAATGAGGGTCATGAGCTTATAGATAAGGAGGGGGACATTTTACCTTAAAAAGCCATCTCATGAGAGATTGCTGGATATCAAATTTGGGAATTTTCATGGATTTCATACAGGAGAATTATGCAGGCACTTAGGGGGGCCATAAAAGAAATCCCTCTCCAATTTGTCAGTACAATATTAAGAGATTGACTTTCTACAGGGCTGTCTGCACTAGGAAAACTACTGCCCACTTCAGAGACTAGCTCAGTTGCAGTACTGCACCAGCAGGCTGTGCACGAGGGCAGGCAGGGCTCGGTCTTACCACCATGAAAACCTGCTCTCACCACTGCTGTGAAACCAACACAGGTTTTCCTTGAGGCTTAGCTCTATAAGAACTGACGTTTGCTTTGTCTGGACAAATGCATTCTGAAAGCTACAATTTCCTCTGCGTTCTTGGGCAGAAATGTCTTCAGGAAGGAGCTTTGACAGGTTAGGAATTTTTCCCAGATTCTGCATTCAGTTGACTTCTCAGAGAAAAGAGTAATAACAGCAAAAGCAAAAGAAGAAAAGTGTGGTGCCTCCAAGTTTGAGAGGAATTTTTCAGAAAAGCATCCAAACTTTGAGAAACTTGATGTTGACTTGTGCTGAGCCTTGGGTCAAGCTGAAAGATGTGGCAGGAAGTTTGTTCATAAACCCGAATTCTGCCCCTATTACTCCATGTAACAGCACAGAGTTGAGTACCCTTTTCTTGAATTCATACTCAAGAGGAGAGCTTGATGAGTCTCGTGATTTTATGTTGAGACTGGCAGCTGATGCTTTTCTGTCTCACTTCTGGAAACAAAGACTTTTCCACTGGCACGGGTTTTGCTCTCTTCACAAGGCCTCTAGCACATACACAACTAAATTCAGTGCTAGTGTAAGTGGGCACAACCCTTGATCTCTCAGCTGAACTGAGGAGCCTACACCAGCAGTGAACCTGTCCCAGTCTGCCAGAGGAGAGGTGTTATTGACTACTGGGAGCATCTTACTCATCACTGCTAGCACCATAAATATATATTGAGATCCACCCTCTCCATCACTTCCCAGCAGCCGCATTGCCTCTCAACTCCCCTTTAATTCGGTTTAATTCTCCATCCTAACCTAAGCCCCAATATAAACCCCCCTTATTCCCTTCTTTTGTTTGTTTGTTTTTGCGGGGGGTGGGGGAGGAGGTGTGGAGAAAGGCCCTATGGACACCTCAGCCGCAGTGGTGATTTTGCAGCGCTGCTAAATTAAGTCGCCGATTAAAGCCGGCGCGCTGCGAGCTCCCCCTCCTGTCGCCGAGATGCTGCCGTCCCGCACGGCTCTGCTCGGGGCGGCTCCCGCTCGGCACCGCTGGTACCTACAGCAGGGCAGAAGGATACTGAAGAGGGGCTAATTTTGAAGGAAAACTCCTTTGTGCCACCAAGGGACATCTGGCACTGAAAAAGCTGGCATGTTGGAATGCAAAGCAGCTTTATGTTGTACGCTAGAACCTTCATGGGCTGGGGTGATAAAATTGTCTGGCACGGCATAACACTAGCCTTTGCTACGACATCACTTATTTCATACAACTGCTTCTTTAAGAAGGAAATAAATGCTAAAATTACAAGAAAATCCCTTGTTCCTTTGCAATCTCTGTGTCTTTCTTTGTAATTGTTTAACTCAAAGGGCTTGGGACATAAGAAGGAGAAAACAGAATTTTTCAGAGACTGTAAGCCTGCCCAAGTGGAAGAGTGAATGCAGATGAGTGTTGGAGAGGGCACCACATGCATTGTAGTCAGAATAATTTTGTGCAGGCTCTCCCCGTCTGTGTTCTCGATGCAGTGTGGCTCTGTACAGCAGGAGGAAGAGCAGAACTTTGCATGAGGCGTGAGGGATTGGAGAGCCAGACCCAGAAGTGCATCTGCTGTGGATGCTACTGAAGTTCATCTTCGCACACAGTGTCGTGAGAGCATTTTAAGAAGGAATTAAGTTTCCCAAGTGAAAGCTCTGCTGAGAAATCATTACCAGTCAGTGTTGCCAGACAACAGGCAATCACTGTGGATCTGCTCTTGGGTCTGACGTGGTTTAGAGCCCAATTACACAGTGAAGCTGAACAGAACCAGTCCAAGACCTTCCTCTCACTTTTTCAGAGGTAGGGTGTACTCTAAAGAAATGGCGAACCAGCTGCTTGAGGTGTGTAGCTGTTCCCTTGTTTACAAACCAGACCTAAAACTCATTTGGAGGGAGCGGAGGAAGTGAGAAATTGGATTCAGGCCCCTCTTGAATGTGAGCTGAGAGCCGTAGGCTAATGGGGAACAAGAGGAGCACCTTTTGAGGTGAAAATGAACCCAGGCACAGGACAATTTTACCTGTGTCCTTTTGCCACTTCCTACTCCTGGCAGGCCCTGGAAATTAATGGAAGATGGTCTAGGTCACTGGACTAGGGTGGGGAGGAGAGAGGGGTGTTGACACTCAGAGAAGAAGGCTGGGGAGAGAGGCTCACCCCTGGAGCTGAAGTGATTCATTAAAGCTCTGCATAGAGTACAATGAGTCAAGCAGCTATTCATTTAACACTGGAGGTGGGAGTAAAGAATGCAGTACTTTATTTGTGGGCTTGAACTAAAGCCTTACGAAAAGTCTGAGAGACACCAATGTGTGTTTGCACAGTTTGCAGCCCAGCCAGGGAAATCTGGCACAGCTCAGGTACCACCAGGTAGATGGTTTCTAAAAAATCCAGCTTCTAGCCTCCCCCTTCTGATCCCTACAATCCATCAAGGCCATTCATAGGGCCCTATAAACTGTGGAGCACAGTTAGACCTTGGGACAAAACGCATCTGTACCTCTGAGCAGAGACTGTGTCTGTATTGTGGGCTGCAGCTGTGGGATGAGAAATACATATATGAAGCAGGGCAGAAGGAGACCACCATACAGGCACAGAGGAACAGAGCTTTACACCTGGTGTAAAGGCTTTAGCCCTTCCCAGACCAGGGGACCAGGTGGATTTAGAACAGCTGTAACCTCCACTGGGCAGTTGGGGTGGGTGAAGGTGCTTGTGAGTACCCCATAAGGCTTCTCTCCTCCTCCTTCCCAGTATTTTCACACATGCTGGAAGCACATCTCATATGCCAGGAGCCAGGAGGGATGGACAAATTAAATTCTCACCCCTGTGAGCTGCTTCAAAACACCTTTAAACCACAAGGCTATTGAGAAGTATTCCTAGTGAGAGCCAGACCTTTCCTCTTAGTCAGAACATTACACGAGGCAAGTCTGCTGGTTTCAGTCGGACACTAATGTTACTTATTTTGGTTTCTAAAAGTAAATCAGAGTTTTAATCTTAGGCAATGAGGAAACCTTCCAGCCATCAAAGTGAGGTTTGACTCAAAAAGGAAGAAAGAACCTGGTTGTTCATAGGCAGCTTCAGAAATCAAAGAAGCCAGAACCTCCATTTCCCCATTTGCCACCTTGCCAGCGCTGCCTTGGCACCAGGCTCCTCTTCTGAAAATGTGAGTGGGTGGAGTTGTATTTGCAGGCTGGAGGGAGTTCCTGAGCTGACACGCTGCCAGATTCAGGCCTTGTTAACTGTTGCTTTCGCTGTCAGATGCTGAGATTATAACGGGAGCATTTTTAATAACGGGGGGGTCCCACAAAATTAAAAAGAGGCCATTAGACTAAGCAGCAACCCTGAAACAATCTGTAAGTCACAGTTAAGAGAGAGATAGCTGGAAGATTTGCCAAGTTCAAAGGTCTTCATTATTCATGTTCCAATAGCTGACTTGATGGATTGTCTCTAGTCTGTATCCCTTTATTCCTTCCACCTCTCCTAAAGACAAATGCTTAAGACAAATCTCCAGATGGAGGGATAGCCTCTGTAATAGATTATTTCTTATTACTTAGAAATTGGTTAATAATTTACTAATTCAATTTCACTGCTCCATCCCCCACTTCAATTAATCTTTAGAATATAGAGTAAATGCTGTTCTTTGTTCTTCCAGTACTAATGAAGAAAGAAACTAATGAGAAGACCTGGCCTTGATACCTTTCTAAAGAAGATTTAGGTGCATAGTAGTCAATTTTTTTTTCCTGCTTTTATTTACTTCTACTTTTTAAACACAAAATCCATCCATAAACCTGAAAGTTGTACAAGCTGGTTGTGAGCCCAATTTCAAGCATGCTACACAAGTCTTACTCTAGGAAAATCCCATTTCTTGTCAGAGTGTTACAAAAATCCTGCACACCTATACTTCTCCATCCTGTAGATAAATATTTTATACAGATACTTTCTACATTGTCAAATAAAACAAGATATAGCAACTTTTGTACAGCAATTCAAATCCTGTCTACCACTGTGGGAAGGTTCTTTAAGATTTTGCAGATGCAGAGAATAATTTGTTTCTAACAAATTGTTTCTGTGGCTCTGTGGCCATAATGCATTTGAAAGGGATTTTTTTTTTTAATCTCATCTGTCAGGAATTACACAAGTATAGTCAATCCAGCCTCCTGATATTCCTTGCAGCCCTGCTTCCTATATATCTATTACCTTTGGTTTCTTACTTTTCTTCTATTCTTTTTTCTTACCCGGTCCCTCCCATCAGCACTCAGAAATGTTTCCAGCCCTGCCCATAACAGAGTACCCAGGAAACGCGGGAGTCTGTGATTGATGGCTGCTTGCCTGCCAGTGCACAGGTGTGAATTAGGACACCAGTTCAGGCTCCAGCCAACAGAGTTTTGTTCTTGCAGCATGTTGTGTCATCAGTGGCAGGGGTTTGGACATAAACAATTAGGGCACTAAATGACACATTCTAGTGTCCAGATACTTTTTGCCAAGTGGCAATTCACACCTTGGGGAGGACTGAAAAAAAAAAAAGAAATCTGTCAAAAACCCTCCAAACAGCAACATATATATGCTTACTTCACCTAACTGCCGCTGATACAGGAAGCAAACAGCCTTTTTGCCCACATCTTCAAGCTTGCTTAAGCCTGTCCCACTACGGGTACAGTATACTAGCTAGTATACTAAGCCATTTAATAGAGGAACCAAAATACTGTCCATCCAATGAAGGGGAGAAAAGCTGCTGTTCAGCGTGGGAGAAATCCTATCAGTCAGGACAGGGCTCCTCCTCAGAGCAGGCTCTTGGAATCCTTTTCCCCATGAACAAGAGCACTCAGACCTGTGTCTGAGTTTGCTTCTGAGGGCTGCATAAGCAAGCAGTGGCTGGAAGGCTACATGCAGGTCTGCTACAGGCCAGCAGCACTCGTTAGTTTTTTGTCTTTCTACAGGGGTGGGAAATTCCCTGTGCATCTTATTTTCTACTTTGCCCTTGAGCATAAGAGAGGGAAGGGCTTGCTGTGTGAAATTTGCTTAACAGATTCCTAATTCTACTAAGCAAACACAACTACACACCACAAAGAGCAGGGCCACAAATATATTAGAATTGTGAATTGTCCCAGATCTTTGGCAGTAGGGGAGTAAGATTTTCCAAGTGGCTGAGTAAATTGATGCCTCCAAAAGCACCGTAACCTGATCTGTTGGGCTTGACTCTGAGCTCCCCTTATTCCGGTGTAAATCTGGAGTAAGCCAGCTGAACTCAATAGAGTTATGCCAAGGCAAAGTCAGAATCCCTCTCTTTGCTTTTTTTCTTTTGCTGTGCTGCCTAATCCCATAGCTGCAACAAAACTGAAAAATCTATATACACAAACTCCATTGGCCAGGCTATCTTATTGTGAAACCCACAGTATATCCCAACCTTATAAAAAATCATTCGAGTGTGACACTGTCATCTCTCTTGCTTTTCTGATAAGCACAGAGGAAGGGCTGCCAATAGCACAGAAACTGGAAGACAGGGAAATAATATTTCACAGCAGTGGAAAAAAACATAACGGAATGGATATTGAGGCAGCCAAATTAAAGAAACCCACAATACCTGGGTAACACATCCACAACACACAGCTACAGCACAGATGTTAAGGCAGCTAAAGAATTCCCCCAATGGCAATCTTCGAGTTGCAGAAAGCAGCAGCATTTCCACTAATGAGTTGCTTCTAAAAATTTGCTCCTATCCAATGGCTTGATTTGAAATAGATTAAACTAATGAAAAGAATCTTGTTGACTTCATTGGTCAGTACATGAGTTTTGATGAATCCAAATAAAAGGTAAACTGGTGAAATACTGTCATGATAAATAAACCCACAGTTTCCCAGATTGCAGGTGATTGCACTGCGTTGTTTGTCCTGTGTGACACTGTGTATTTAGAAGGGTGAGTGTCATCTTTCTGTGACATGGACAAAAAATAAATGGGCATCTTCTGAGATTAGCAGATGTTTAAAGCAAAAATAATAGCAGAATTTAGTAGTGGCATTGGAAAGATGTTAGTCCTGTCTCTGCTGTTTAAAAAATCTCCAAGTTCTTTGCCAACAAATTCCTAGAAGAAATGGTAATACTCCATTTCCTTATTAGCTGTTTTTAAAAAATCATATTAATATGCCTTTCATATCAGCCTACGCTGTAAAGACTGCCTGTAGTTTCAATACATAAATTCTGAGATCTGAAATGCAAATTTCATTTTTGAGGACACGACAATTTATGTGCAAATCTTCAAAGAGCAACTCTCCTTCTGACTACACCTAGCAGAGGAAGTATTCCTGACATCTGTTGTTCAGTGTCTTTCATATTTTTTTTCAACCTCAGTTTTGCAAACAAACCCTTCCAGGGTGTGGTAGAATTGCCACCCAAAGTGCCACAGAGCTGTGCAGTTTCACTCTCACCTTGAACATCGTATTCTCTATAGGAGGCATGTTCTTCTGCTTTGTTCTAAGCATACACACCACTGGATTCTTACCAGACACATGTCTCTGGGCAGGGAGACATCTTACTAAAATAGATTTATTTCTATAAAAATATCTATTGACTTAGGGTATGGTTCAGAAAAAAAAGAAAAAAAGAAATTAAAACCCTTGAAACAGGACTTAAAATTCTGCAATTATGTTACTACGTCCTGTTCATATTGTGGTAATGCCCAAAGCCCAATTATGCTGTAGGAATGAAAGGTTCATGTCCAAAGGGCTCCTATTTTTATCCCATCAACTGATGCAATACGTAGTGGTTCTCAAACTATAGGTTTCCATGGACCTGTGAGGCTGTAGAGCATTTGCTGTGTTACTGGTCTGTCAAGAGAAAGCTGCTTCCATGGACAGTCGCAAGGCACTTCAAGGAGCAGCCTGGAAGCCTGGAAGAAACAGGAAATACGGAGAAGGACCTCGTGTAGTGGCATTTACTAGGGAAGGAATGTGGGAAAGGAACTAATTGACCTTTTTGGATGCTTGGAGAAGATGGGAGAAAAAAATTTCGCTGACTGGACATACTGGCCAAAATTCAGGGAATCACTTGCAGAGAGATAAGTAAAGATAGAAAAAAGGAACAAGAAATGGAAAAGGTAAAAATCAATCACAGAACCATGGTCATACAAATATGGAGAAAGACAGTGCTTCAGGCTGTTGGGAGAGGGAAAGCAAAGAAAAAGCCAAAGGGGTAGAAAAGCTGCAATGAATTCTTTGAGAAAGAGTTGCAAACGCAGCACCAATGGAAGCTCCTCCTGTTCCAGTTCTAACAGAAATGTTGAATGAAGAGATTGGCAAAGAAACTTCATTACACCATGGATAAAGTTTCCCAAAGCATGTCTGTGCAACCAAAGAGGTTATTACATTATATAGTGTTTTATAATTATACTGATACAGTACCTTGTGTGAACACTCTAGAAGTGAGCCTTTTACCAAATTTGACTTATATTGCTCTGGAAGGGCTATTATTTGAACAGGAGACTGCATTTTAATGGTGGGACAGGAGTTCACAGATAGGGTTATGCTTGTTTAACTCTATCTGTATGGTTGTATTGATGTGAAGGGTGAAACGTGTCTGTGTGGATAAAGTCTGAAATATCTAGCTGCCCTTCAGGCCATAGACATGATGTTCTTTAGCTTAGCAAGAAGTCACGTTTCAAAGATGCCTTTTCTGATGGTATGGGAACAGAACAAAACAACAGAAGGTTATTTAACAACAAAAAAAAAAGTATTTTACAGCTGTTCAGAAATGTTTAGGTTTCCTAAGCTTATACTTCCATGTCAGCAATTGCTGAATATGCTACATGGAACTTTCGTGAACGTGAATGTGAGAAGGGATAATGAAAAAGTGTTATGTGTGAAGTTCTGGTCCATGCTGTGAACACTTCTATAACCTTTGGCATAATCTAAGAGTTACCATGGCCTGTATCAGGAAGAAAAGAAATAGACAATAATGTTCAAGAAGTCTTGAAATTAAGGGCTCTCTAGCGCTGGAGTTTTTAATAACTTACACCTTTTAGTTTTAATTATTTACATGGGAAATGAAGAATACTTTATTACTCAATAAAGATGAAAAACTATATGATTCAGGTGTTAAATATAAGTACTGGTTAACAATCAGATGCATGTTCTATTCTTTGCTTTCATGTACTGGTCAGACAAAGAGAAGAAAAGAATTGCAAACACTGGTTGCCCAAGAATGCAACATCAGGGATCTGTAAAAGTCCGAGTGATTCCATTGCTTCCTTTTGAAGGGCTCTAATAATAAGAAGGCCTAGGGAGAAAAATTGCAGTTGAAGACCACTGAAGTCTTGAACTGTAGTCAAGCCACAGAGTGAAATTACTGAGCCCTGAACACCTCTCCTGATCCTTCTCTGTTGAGAAGAACCTTTGTTAGATGAGGAGGCAGAGGTTGAAAGACTCAGTTGAAATCCTCACTAAATACATTTTCTAAGAAGTTAGGACATGTAGATTTCTTCCTCACATGGCTTTAGAAATCCACAGAATTAGAGCAGATGGGAAATCTCTCATTTTTTAATAGAAAGAATAAACTAGAATATTACCAATTCAGCATACGAGCAAGCAAAGCAGAATTTCTTTTACTAAACCATCTGAGCCAGAGATTCACTTACTGTGACACTGAGAAATATTTGAAAGCACAGAAAGAAAGGACTGTGGGTGTAAATATTATTTATAAGGTGAGAAACCCTTTTATCTCAAATATGGGGAAAATTACTTTGTCCACTTATTACTGAGTTCTTAAACAGCCCATTCAGTACAATTGACTGACATTTTATATGTCTGATTGCAGATCTGCATCTCCACACTGAGTGATTTTCCAGGGTATGTATTCCAGGGTCAATCCGTAACATTCTAGTGACCATATGATAAATACCGTCCTTTTTCATCTGATACTATCAAAGTGATAAAATCAAAGGCAGAGGCATAAACTGTGAGCATGCACTATTAATAAGCTATCCACAGCAGTTCTCCTATCTGACTATTTTGTTTCAAGACAGACACACTCCGAAGTTAACCATACACCAGAAAATGATCTCTTGGATAGCTGTGCAGGCAATACAGCTGAACAGACAAAATGCAATGTCAGGAGGTGCACTCTGTGCTGGCAAACCAGTCTTTTAGACTGGCTTTTACTGGGCTACACCTGGTGTTATGCCAACATAGGCATGTCATAACCTAACCATACTTCAGCTACAGATTTGCTCCAGAGCAGTGGACATTGCTACTGGCCACTTAGTGGTGACAAATAAAAAGCAAATACAAGTTTAAATGTCAAGTTTTACTTTCCTGCATGCTAGCAAAAGAAGAGAAGCAAAAGCAGTGCATTTGGTGCAGTTTGACCCATCACTTCTGGGAGTCCATTTGTCTGGGTCATGTTTCATCTTTCACGTCTTCCAGAGCTCTTGACAACAGGAATGCCATCACCCTGGGATCTTCCCTATGGCAGTATTGTTTGATGATAGTCCATCTACTGCTTAGCCTAGTATAATCCCTCCACTATCTGAGTCTCTTCAGAACCTGAGTACTGCTGCCAAGGAAAAGTGGTGTGTGGAAATGGAAAGCTGATGATGATCAATAAAGCAAGAGTTCCTGTAAACTGAAAAATACGCGGAAACAGGGAAAACATCTGAACTAGGGGAGAATGCACTGCCAGAAGAGAAAAAGTCAAAGAGTCTGGAATACAGCAATCCAGGGAACCTAGATGGGGCTTTGAGAAACCTGGTCTAGTGGAAGGTGTTGCTGCCCATGGCAGGGGAGTTGGAACTAGGTAATCTTTAAGGTCCCTTCCAACCCAACCATTCTATGATTCTATGAAGAAAAGCATAGCCAGCTACTGCAAAGCCCAAATGAAGCACAGAGACCACTGGAAGCACAGAGAGGCAGCATTCTGCAGAAAACAAGATCAGTCCATCAGGCACAAAAGAGGAAGTGACAAAAAAGTCTAATGAGTTGCTATGGGTGAAGTCTGGATGTGCACCTCTATTTATACTTTCAGTCTAATTCCAGATAAACATCATTCTCTTTTTTTTACAGGATGGAAAATGAAGATCAGAAATATGGAGTCAATGCTAGAGACACAGACAAGAGAAGCACCATATATCTCTCAGTCTTGATTGCTAAGTAATAGCTATAGATTGGGCAAACTGAGACAGCAATGAATCATTGTATCTTCAAGGTAAAGCAATTTTAAGACTCAATCTCATCACCTGGAAGTGAGGCAGAAGCCCCTGGAAATACATCTCGTGAAACTTCTTATGATGCTGTGAAATTGAATGGATCTAAGCATTTCCAGTTTTTCAATTACCAAAACGAACCAGACCATGTACCAGGAGATGCACAAAAGAAGCACAGTAGAGGCAGAAGATACGTACAGTTACATGCAGCTATACTTCTCCGCTTAAGCTTTTGGAATTAATTGCCAGCCAGTCTCCACATCTATAGGCGTTCAGCCAGGACTTTAACAAGGCAAAAACATGTAACAGATCTCAGGTATTTCTGTCCACACTGACAGTCTCCCAACAAAGCCTTCAGGTCCCGGGACTGATCTCAAACAGAACCAAAACCAAGTGGGAAATAGCAAGAGTCTGACAATGAGACCTAAACTTTTCCTTCACAACTAAGTCCTCTTTTGTACTGGAATAAAAGAAGAGAAAAGAAGTCTTTTTCTGCTTGTGGACCCTTTCATTCTTCTGTAAGGAACTGAAAAAGATATAATTCTAAGGACTAGGAGCTGTACTGTGTGAGAAAATTACAGCAAGGGAAGTTGGACAGCATTATTAAGTTATGGCAAGATAGTTGTGAGCGGGAAACCAACGGGTAAATTCACTACCTTGTCACACAAATAAGCTGCTTGCGTTTTCTGTTACGTTTTGTCTCATTTGAATGAAGTTCCTTCCTCTTTTGGAAGAGTTTCTATCTAGCTTTATTCAAATAGTTGTATTGTAAGTCCTGAGCTTGTTGTAACTTTTCCTTGCCACCTCACCTTGTGTCACAGGGTCACGCAAGAAGGACAAAGTGCGTCACCACAGGACTGTGTGAGGTATCAGCATGTTTCTCGCTTTGCCGCTGTCGCTTGCAAGCATGACATTACTGGCAAGCTGACATTAGGAGAGCCAAACAGATGATAATTTCTTTCTGCTCCCCACGAAAGGTCTGATGCAAAACTCACTGGAACTGCTGGAAATATAAGGGGATTTGGCTCAGACCCAAACAGACCAGTCAGAAATAATACTGAAATTGTATTTGGAACTGAGATGGTACAAAAGGACTAATCCAAGTCACATTCCCTTAGCAGAAGACTCAGAGCGATTTGAACTGGCTACCTTCTGTTGTGAATTAAGCTCAAAGCCCCAAAGGCAACTCGATTCCAGTCATCTATCTTTGCAGCCTCCTCCAAACTCAATCCAGAGGGAAAAGTGACTAATCCTATTCAGTTGCTACACTGAAGTAGTGCCATTGATTAAAAAAGCTTGGGGCACAGGGAAAATGAATAATCTGGGTCAGTTTTCCTCAGCAAGTTCTTTGCAAAACTTGGTCAAGAAAATAAAAAAAACAACTAAGGAGGCAGGAAGAGGAAGCACTGATAAGAAGGAAAGCTCACTCAATAAAGTGCACACACTCTACAGGAAAGAAATTGAAGCAGATCAGCGATATTTTGTCAAAATTCCCAAGATGGGACGAGATTGATTGGAGGAGGTTGTTCTTCTTTTTGCTGGAAAAAGAATCCTGTACTACACTCTCTTCCCGTTTTTCCATGTCTGTGCAGAGCTGAGAGGCCAAGCATGGAAGCAAGGCAAGCTGCAAAAACATTTCTGGGCGTAGAAGTTAGCCTCTTGGCTCCCTCTCTCTCCAGTACTCTGGGTATGGCATGGCTAGCACAGGAGAACAGCCCATTGCTGATCCTAGCCATGACCTAGGAGGTGAGTCATCAAATGGGAGTTGCTACTGTAACAGCTGCTCAAGCGCTGACATTGGTAGGTGCTTTCAGCAAAACCATTTTTGGGTAGGCTTCAAAGTAAATAACCGCTGCTGCTGGTTATCATATTATTACTTTGAACAGGGTTACCAAGGATTGTGTGCGACAGAAAAGGTTAATCTACAGATAACCCCCTACCAAGATTATTAATATAGCAAAAGCACCTGTGTGATTTTGTAGCAATCTTTACATTTTCCCTGCCTCTTATTACAGAAGTGGAGGGCTTTCATTATTAATATCAGTTGTCTCACTTGACTTTGCTGAAGGTTTCCTGTGATGACAGGAAAGGGCTGGAGGTTTTTTTTGTGGTGAAAATGAAGATTTTCTGTTTTAAAAGAGCTATTCCATATGAGCAGTGAAATTTGTTAAGCCTGGTCACCTTGCTCTGTGTCCTCACATCTTTTGCATTTGTCACCTGACACATAGCACCATACTGCCAGCCCCATCCTCCACAGCCCCCTGGGCCAGTTAGGAAAATGCTGACAGAGGAGCTCATTGCAGTTTTCAGGAGCTGAATTCTGACCCCGTTTTGTCAGTGAGGGGCATGAAGTAATCAGAGCACCCACCTTTATCTAAATGCCAGTTTTCATGACATTTATTATCATGGCCATGGTCAATGGTGGACATGCCACAGCTCCACGGTTACTTGAAGGTAGGATGACCATAGCTTCCCAAGCATCATTTCCATAGGTCAAACTGGACAGTTTGTCTCTGCTAGCAAACTGCTTTTGGAAGACAGTTCACTGAGGCCTAATAGATGGTACCACAGGTAATAAATACTGAAGAGGAAGGTTAGCAGAAAAAAAAGCCCCAAAATCAAAACCCACACACAGACCATTTAAGCGTGACACTGCAGTGGAATTCCTTCTGTTGTCAGGGTGACACTCGCAGTGTCACTGGGGTGTACATATCTAGCACACTGCACAGCTCAAACAGGAGAATAGGCGGCAAGTTTGGGGAGTGTAGGTAGATTGGGGATTGGCCCACGGGAAATGAGGTGCTGCTGAGATGTGTGCAGAAAACGGATGAGGGAGGAGAGAGAGGATAAGGAGAGAGAAGCAGCAGATGCAGAGGTCCAAGGAAGCAGAGAGGGTGACAGAGGAAAAGACTGTCCCTGCACGGATGTCCGCTCTAGGGGTACCTCTGGCTCAAATATTACAGGATATAAATGGTGAAAGATCAGTGCCATGACCAGATCCTTGTGTTGAGTTACAAAGTGTGAAAGTCACAAAGCTGCTGTCCCATGGAGGAAAGGCTCAGCATCCCCAGGCAGCCCGGCTGACAGCTGACCCCAAAAGAAGCCACGGGCACCCATTAGCTGACCCCAGCCTGAAGGGTTTCACCCCCACTCAAGCCTCCGCCCTTGCTAAGGAGCAGGCTCCTCCCGGGGGCCAGCTTCACAACACCGGTGCCACCGGCGGGCAGGGCGTCGGGTCCCACGGGAGCCCGAAGGCAGCACGGCAGCACGGCCGCTCGCCGCGGGGAGCGGGGAAGGCTTCCCCCGGCCGGACCCGCGCCCGCCGCTGGGGCCATGTTGGCAGCCCAGGAACCGGCAGCGCCTGGCAGCGTTAGACGGGAAGCCCGGGCTTCAGGAGGAGCCAGCCTCGGCTGCCCCCGCTCCCCCCCGCGGTCGCTACGAAGCGGAGATGTCCAGCCTCGGGATGTCCCCCCGCCCCCGTCCCCCGCCGCTCCTGCAGCTTCGGTTTTGTAATTGACCCCTCGGGACTCCCGAGGCGTCATGTCGTAACAGCGCCCTGTCGAGCCAGCAGTCCTGTGTGCCTGCGGATCACCTCGAGGTCCTCCCGTGGGAGAAAGGGTGACATACAAATTCTGATCCATTATCGCGGTGCGTGGTCGTGACAGTCCAGTGTATTTTCGGCCGCTGAAGACACCAAGTAACTCGATAGGCGATCCTTCGATAGGTTGTGGAAACTGGAGGCACCGAGCCAAATGTGCCCCGGGTGAGGTCGGTGGGAATGCTGGTCCCCATTGTCCGTTCACGAGTGGGTCCGGCACCTCCAGGAAGCGCCGCGGCTGCCCACCGGGGCTGCTCCCCGCGCCTGGGCCGGGGGTGGTGGGTCGCTCCAGCCAAATCACTTTTCTCCGTTGGGTGGACAGGGAGCGAGAGATGGACAGCAGAGGTTCGGAGAAATTAGTAAATCGCCTCGCGATTATAACACGCTAGCAAATACAACACGCCTTTTCCCGCAGACGGGCTCCCCATCAGGGGACTGGGGGAAAAAAAAAATCCCTAATACTTTTACCTCTGGAAAATTAAAGGGTCTGTGTGTGTCTCTGTGTGTCTGTGTGTTAGTGCTGTCGCTGCCAAGCCCAGAATTTTGTTTTCTCTCCCAGCATGCGTTGATGACATCACGAAGTGCCCCTTCTTTGTGTGTCAGTGATGTCACCAAATGCAGTGTGGGGGACAATGGAATCCTGAACTCCGGGTGAGGGCGAGTGGGAAGCGGCTGCTCCTGCTGCTGGTTCAGGGCTGAGCTGGGGGAGGGAAGGGAGGACACAGCTGCTGCTTTAGGGCTGAAACAGGTGAGAGACGGGAAAGCTGCCGGGGATTCCTTTTGCCTGGATTGGTGGGGGCGAGTGGGCTTTGGGCTAGGCTCTTTTTTTTTTTCTTTTTTTTTTTTTCTTTTTTCCTCTTACTGCTTTCAAACTGAGACAGGTGAGAAGTTGCTGCTGCTGCCGGAGGGACAAAGCAGGTGAGGCAGGGGAGAAGCTTTGGGGTTGAAACAGTTGTGAGAATAAGAGGAAAGCGAGCAGCCCCCGCGCCGAGCCTAATACCCCCCTCTGAGCCTTAAAAAAGCAGCCCGGGGAGCTGCCCCTCTCCCAGCCACCTGCTTCCACCGCGTCCCCGCGGGGCTTTCGCACGGAAGCAGCAGCGGAACCGGGGAGGGAGCCTGTCCCTCTCCCCCCTGACACCCCTGCAGGTTACTTTTCAGCGGGTCTCCATTAAAAACTCACGTCCCCCTCCGTGTGCCCCTTTCTTCCCTCCCCGGGGAGGGAAGGGAAGGGGGGAGGGGGAGGCCGTGGCTGCCGGGATCCCCCTCCATCCCCGGAGCGGGGGCTCCGCCGCCCGCCCCCGCCGCCCCC
>VXAZ01005984.1:53013-135285 GCA_013399875.1 Gymnorhina tibicen | reverse complement strand
TCTCGACCCTCGTAGGCCCTGGCCCTCCTTCCCCTCAACCCCCCCTGCACAGACCCTCTGCTCCCTTCCCCCTCGGCTGGCATATGCCCCTCGGTGCAGTGGGCCTCGGTGGGTCCCACCAGTGCAACCCACTCCCTGCTTAGCCCTTCCCTTGGTTTGCTCCCTTCCTGCCCGCCTCCCCTTACGGCTTCCAACACCCGATCCCACAGACAGGGGTTATCCAGCAGGCAGGGGTTTCCCCACCACAGGTCACACATCTGCCAGGGTCTTTCCTGTGTTGCCAGTGATGCCCCACTTCCATTTTAGAACTGGCGACGGTCACCCCCCCAGCCCCATCCCTTCCTGCCTCCCCCACGTGCCTCCCGGGAACCCAGGGGACCGGAGCTGTTCCATTTTTATCTCCTACACCCCTAGGCTCGATAGTGGTGGGTGGTGATGGCTCTTCTTGTGTGTGCAGTTTGGGGGAGATTAGAAAGAATTGCTTTGAGCTTCCCTGATCCTCGCAGTCGTCCTCGTTCCAGTCTCCTCTCATATCACACTTGCTTTCTCAGAGGAAGCTTTTAAAGTCTCTTTCCCCCTGCTCCTCGGTGTTACTAGTGCAGGGGAAGCTACTGCTCCTCCTGCTATGGCTGTAGGGCCTAGAGAGGAGAGGGAGACACGAGGATCCTTTAAAAGGAGCATGACCCAAACACAGAGCAATATTATCAGCAGCCTTTCTCTGTGTGTGTTTGTGTTCACTGTTTGTTCCCCACGCCCCATGGTGTCTCCTCTCCAGGTTGGGGTGTGTGGTGGGGGGGTCGCTATGTCGGATGACGATTCGAGGGCCAGCACCAGCTCCTCCTCATCTTCATCCTCCAACCAACAGACAGAGAAAGAGGCAAGCACACCTAAGAAGAAGGAAAGCAAAGTCAGCATGAGTAAAAACTCTAAACTGCTATCTACCAGTGCCAAGAGGTGAGGCTGCAGTCAGTTTTCTCACTCATTCGTTGCATCTTCCCTTCTTCCTCATTTTATTTTGCTCCATTCCCCTGCTGCTCCCATTCCTCATCTCTAGCCCTTGTGCTCAACCTTTCCACACGAAGCTGCTATTGTCTCACTTTTTTCAGTGTCGCTGCAGTGAGTGTCTGCCCAACTTCACTGCTCTCTGGTCCCTCTTCTGATTATCCCAAATATTTTCCTGGCTTTTCTTCTTCTGGTTTTATTCTGACCCTCAGCTATTTCTGCTATCTTTTCCTTTTTCCTTACTAGCATTTCTTATGGACATGGTGTAGGATTGGCATTTAGACCTTATTTTTTTCTCTGCTGCTGGAAGCTATATGGTCCCAAGTAAGGCATTGTATTTCAACACCCATTTCCCTTTCTTGTGGGTTGGAGTCTAGAGTGTCTTTTTTTCTTTCCAGGACTGATTCGGGGATTAATTAATGTTTGTGAAGTTTTGAGTTTGCATGCTTTGGGGGAGTACACTCCAGTGCAAGGGGTGTAATATAGCCCCAGATCTTTACCAACAAATACATTACTGTTATTTTTGTCTGCTCATCACCTATATTGAATTTTCTATGTATGGTTGGATGCTGACTAGAATAAATAATCCACAGCACGTCTACTTGTGGACGTTCTGCTCTAAAATAGTGTTTGCTTGCAGCACAGAGTGGGTTTGGGCTTTTTTTGAGAATAAAGTAGTTTTTATTCCAGGATAATGTGTAGGGAGAGACACCTGCATAGAATAGTAATTCCAGAACAGCTATGTCAGTCAGTTTTCTTCACTTGGACAGACTCTCGGAGCTGCTCATTTAAAAAAAAAATTGTAACCCTTTGTTACTTATTCTGTGTGTCACCTGAATTCAGCACCATCCTGCTCCAGGGAACTAAGCTGACAAATGGAAGTTTTCAAGCAAACTTGCAGTACTTCAGTAAGAATAATAAACCATCTCACTGAACAGCTTTGCCAAGCAGCAGAGAGGTTGTATCAGTAGGTGTCAAAAGTGACTGGGGTTTTATGCAAATACCCTGTCAAAGCAACTAAGTTCTCTGTGGCTTTGTAGCATTTAGGCAGTGTGGTTATTCCACATCTCCACTCAGCAGGTTTCCATGGTAAATGGACATAGATAGTGGCAAGCAGTGTTTACATGTTGTGCCCTTCACTCTTTTAAGGAGAAGATTTTAAACTGCCTCCTGTGGAAAGGCTGTGGTTCTTGTGTATGACAAGTGGCAGGAGATGCTGGCTGAGTTTAAAGGAGAAGGGAGGCAGGCTGAGTGCTGGGTGGGGAAATCTGGAAGGGAAGCCTGAGTGACAGTAATGGGACTCCAGGGAAGAGGATGATAGCTGGTTGGGCGTTTTGTGGCAAAAGCAGCGTAAGCCCAGAATAGTCTGGGCCGGGAGGACAGGGTGTTGGCTGAGCACGGTGGAGAGAGAGAGCGTCTGGAGACCTAGGGAGGGGACATGGGGGTGTTGTGTGGCTCCGAGGGTGAAGAGAAGGGAGAACTGAAGGTGGTAGGAGTGTGCAGGAGCCTCGGAAATAGATATTCACCTTCCTTAAAGTGTCCTTGAGAATGGTGCAGTTATTGACTCCCTCAGGGCTGTGGTTTTTTTTTTCTCAGGATGGTGATGAGAAGCTGGGGGAGAGAGGAGGGAGCCAATTTGGCAGTGATTGTTTCTCTCAATCCCGTAAGACAAAATTCCTTTTCAGACTGCAGTTTCCTCTTGGTGCAACACATTTGCAGAGGTTTCCCCTCATTTACAGGCTGGTTGGCAGAGCAAAGCGGACAGTCTTTTTCAGTGTGTGGTTGGCATCTTTGTGGGAGCGTAGAGCAGTGCACCTGTCTGGGTTCAGTGCACGATGCCTGTCTGCTTTTCTGCCTGTCTCTGTAACAGGGCAGGGTGCCTGTCCTGCTTAGGAGGTTTGGACTGGTGGGAGGCTGCAGCTGAGAGTGCCTCTCGCTTATGTACTGTGGCAGGCTCACTGTGACAGTTACGTCTGCAAGGCGAATGTGTTAACTGCTGTCCCACACAGTGACTTACCTTTGTTCCTTCTTGCTTTATTGCCACAGGATTCAGAAGGAATTGGCTGACATCACCTTAGATCCACCTCCCAACTGCAGGTTGGTGTCGATTCCTTACCTGAGGAGGGTGGGGGAAGGTGAGGGGCTGAAGTGTGCCTGTGTGTTGTAACTGCTCTCAGAGGCTCTGGATGGAGCAGAGGAACGGCTGTTTAGGTGGCCAGCAGTACTTTCGTGAATGCTTGCATGACTTTAAATAGTTTCCAGGTGGGGTACCTCCAGAGATTTTATGTGTTTTGACCAGTTTTCTATTTGTTTTGGGGGTTGTTTTGTTTTTTTAACAATTGCCTTTCAGTATGTTATACTGTTTTGTGTGTGGACATTTCAGAAACTGGTCTATAAAGAAGAGTGTGAAAACTTTCTCCTTGTTTGTTTTTGGTTTTGGTTTATAAATCTAATGCCTGACTGCACTAATCTTATATAAATAGGAGTCCTGCCAAGGGAGCAGAGAATAGTAGAATGCGATGAGGTTTTTAGCTCAGAGTTCTGTTGTGAACAGCAGCTGATAGTGGAAGAGAAGTGCGAATTCGTCACTCAGTGGGTACCCCACTGGAACATACATCTTAGCTGATGAAACAGAAAGCAGGGATATTCTGTTGCCCTTTATAAGCAGCTTGTTTTTAAGTATGTTTTAGAAACTTGTACTGTTTTTTTAAAACATCTAGCAGGTTGATTTGTTTCATTGCATGGTGTCCCTGAGCCTGTTTTGCATTTGGAGAGGAGACAGTAGTAGTGTAACATCTTTGGTTATACTTGCTCATCCAAGAGGAAAGAGGCTTTTGGTCTGGTCCGTTCGCTGTAGTTGCCAAAGCATAACTCTGTTCCCATCCTCTTACTGTAGCTGAGGTTTGATGTCTTTTGATGTTGGTAATAGCAGAAATCAGAGAAAATTATGTTTATAAATAACTGTTTAAATTGGTCTTTTTAGTATTGAGTTTCCCCCCACAAATGTACATGAACCTTTTTATTGATGTTTTTTGCCACTGTTAGTCTGTGGGGAGGCATTAGCACAAGAGTTAGCCTGGCAGGTCCAGAGCCACCCTTTCAGTAGCAGTCCCAAGGATCAAAATTAATTAAAGGAGGGATTGAATGTGATGTTTGACATCTAGTTTGATACTAAGAAGATTTTTGTGCTGTTGGGATGGTAGCCAATAAGCTCTGAAATCTTTAACTGTGACAATGTTGTTTTAGGGACAGTAATGACTCACCTGAATATTAAAAAAGTTCCAGTTCTTGGGCTGGAGATGTCTGTCCCGTGTGCATCCCAGCTCTGTGTCAGGATGAAGTCCACATGCTTTTGCCTCCTTCTTCCACCTTAACCTGATTTTCATGAGAAGGAAACACAGAAGCTCATCTCAGGCACTGTTACTTGCTCTCTAGATAACTGAGTCTGGATGGTTAAGATGCTGGGACTTCAGTCTGAACTTTGCAAATCTATCCAAAAGTTGTGATAGTATAAGTGTGTTAGATTGCGTGTTTCTCCTGAAGGTTTGTGTAAATAATATTAGGACAATAATTTGTCCTTGTTTCAATTGGATTCATTCACAGGTAAAGATGAACTAGCAGACTACTTGTCAAAATCCAGTATAGTTTCGGTTTTTCTTTTTTAATTACATAGACCATTGAGGATAATGCACTTCATGGCCCACATAGTAAGTTTGTGTTATTTCAGCCTTTACAAATATTTCTAATGGTAAAAATTAGTTTGTAGTACAAGTAGTGATGAATAATCTTCATCCATAGTGGATTTACAAGTATGCTGAATTGCTTTTGACTTTCAAATGAGTGACAGTGAAGGCTGGCAGCTCTTGCAAGTAATGCATGAAACTGGTGTAGTTGTTACTGCCTTATATGTTGATAGGTAGGAAAACGTGAGTGGAGGGGTTTGTTGTGTGTGTATGTGCCCAAAGGCGTTTTGGTATTGCTCATCTTGGGGTGAAGTCATCCTACTTCTGTAAAGATGGTGCTGAGAGCGAAGGAGAGCAGCTCTGCTTATGGCTAACAAGACTGCAGTTGTGCAGTCAAGCACTGGGAGTTTGCCTCTGTAGCAGTTGATTTGTTAAAAGGTAGGCAGGTGCCTATAGTCATAACAGTGAGATGAGTTTCAGCTATTGCAGTTACGGGGAAAGTTCACCTCTTGTGAAAAAAAGAAATAGAAATAGTCAATTTATGACTGTGAGGAGATTAAACAACCGAGAGACTCTGGTTGCTGTATGATGTTTAAGGTTGCCAAAATTTGTTCTTGGGAAGCCTGCTAGCAGTGTCACTGCTTTCCTTTATATTTTTTCCTTTCATATGAACATTACGGGCATGCTGTGAAGGAGGTATTAAATACATAGTTTGAGAACTTAGTTTCAATTTCCTGCCTTTATGACTTTGCTTATTCTAACCTTTCCTCTGACCTCCTGCCCCTCATATCTCTGCTGCCTTTGTGCCTCTACAGATTTTTTTCGGGTGTCACTGGAGGGGAGAGGCCAGTCTTCTCCTTTTAGGCATCTCACTCTCTCCTGCAAGTTTAATCTTAAAGCTTAAGTATTCAGAGCATTATATATGATGCCACGTACTACCTGTTGTGCTGTCAATTTTATGGGTTGCGAAAGCCTCAAGTCACATTTGAAAATGTTTGTCCGAAACTCTCTCCTGCGTTATGTTGGAAACATCATAATTTTTTTTTTTCCTGGACATCTGTTCTTACACCCCTCACCACTACCTTTGTATTTTCCCCTGTTCTATGCTCGGTGTTTGATAGAGGTTCATGGTTGGCTGTGCTTTAATTTTTGGCCTCGCTGCAAAATACTGTTCTTCTTTCAGACTTATTGCAGTAATGGGTGTTCAAGATACTTAACACATCCCAGAGCAGCTCTGCATATTGAAAGACAAAGGGTCAGGTTGTGAATGATTTTTAGTAAGAACTTAGGTTTTTTTACCACATCTTATATGAGGTATTTTTCTTCTTACAAAATATGACGTACAAGATGCAATTACAAATAGTGACAACCATTTGACATTTCAAACAAAATAGCTTAAAAACAAATGTTTCATTTTTATTTTTGTAGCTTGCAGTGACTGTATTTTCATGTGTGTAACCCACAGATCATCTGTTTAAAAAAACAAAAACCAAAAAACCCAAACCCCAAGCACACTCAACACCCTGTGATTGAGCAGCTGTGTGGTTTTTACACATATGTGGGTCATATGAGGCGAAGTTTATTCCAGAACTTCCTCTCTCCTCAGTACTTTGCTTGCTTCTGGTTTTTCCATAGCTTGCGTGTGTCCCCCAAAAGCTTACCTGGGCTTGTCTCCCATTGACTGCTTCATTTCTCATAGTCCCTTTGCCCTTCTGTCTTCTTCCTCAGGCTGTGATTTTGATTTTCACAGGCTAGTGGAGTTAGTTGTGCAGAGGTGCATGGAAACAGAGTCTGTTTGGCCTGCATTCAAAAAGTAGATTTTTGGACTTGAAAACATTTTCTAAAAAGATATATTTAATATGTGTCGAAGATTCGTGAGTTCCTGATGGGAGCAATGCTGTCCTTGTAAGTGTCCTAGTGTAATGTATGTTTGGCAGCTACTTCTGAATGGATTTTAGTCCTCTTCGTTGTTTTCAGTAGGCCAGTGCTCTGAAGGTCTTTAATTTCTGGAAGATGATTTGACTCCCAATATTAATACTGAGTTATGAAAGTTAAATGTGGCTTTCAAGTTCAGAAGGTGGTTAGTGGTTAATATGAATTGGAGAATGACTGTTCAGACCTAAAGTGTTTTAAATCTTTTAAGAGTATATCTGGTGATAAGAGTGTATCTGGTGATCTCTTCTCCTACTTTGTATTATATCAGAGTTTAACTCTTGTTTTAGAACTCAAAGAAGGTTACTCTGAACTTCTTACCTTTGGTTTTTTGTACATATTGGTGACAGAAGAGGTGTCCTGCCTTTGCTTTGGGTCTGCAGATGTCAAAATATGGTTCCATGTTGCTGTGTAGGTAGTCCTGGCTTTTGTTTGCTGATAACACTTGTGCAAAAGCTGTCTTTCTGACTCTGTGATGAAGTGTCCAAAGCTTTAAGAGAGGTTAATTAAAGCTTTAAATACTCTTTATTCGCTTTGTGCCATTTATTCAACCTCTGTATCTAAGCATCTCCTGATGGTAAATCTGCTTATTGATGTGAGGTTAGGGCACAAGTGGTTTTCCCCATTTTTAGGGATGGGGAGTTACAGCATACAAAAAAGAAGTGACTTGCCCGAGGTCATGCAGAAAGTCTCTGGCAAAGTGGGGAAATGAATGTAAATCTCCTTTGTTTCAAGCTAACTTGCTGCTGAACTGTTCTGCTGGAGCTGTGTGCATCAGTTACATTATGAGCAGGGCTTTGAATTTGTGCTTTATTGGATGTCTGGTATTGACTGTATGTAAGCATGGTAATTTAATGTTATTTTTCCCATCTGTGTAGAGGGACCAAAATGGATATTAACTAGAATTAATGTTTTTTAATCTATCTTAGCCAAACTGAAACAAGTTTGTCTCCACATGGCTCATTTAAGTCCATATAGGCAAGACCAGCTGTTATTTAAACAAAAATAATTTTCAAACCTTTGCTGAAGGAGGCATTTGCCTGCAGGGCTTACCATTGCTTCAGAGTAAAATGCTATCACAAATTCATTATTTAAATAATAATAAGATACAGTTGTGTTTCTTGGCGCCTTCAGCCCAGTTTTTGTAAATTCACAGAATAAGGACCAGATCTCCTTGAGAGTCTTGTGAAAGTTAACTGTCAGCACTTAATAAATATGTGTCTCAGTAAAGATGGTGGGAGAAGTGCTCTCCATTATAACGTATGGAATATTAATAGTTTTCAAAACTTTGCAATGTGGAATTAGGATTTCTTGGCTTGAGAGAAGTCTGCATAAAATGTGTGGCTCAAAGGCAGTTTTGAACTCAACAGCTTCGTATTATAATTAATACATTTCATCTACATACCATGCAAGTCTGGCATTTGTCTTGCTTACATTTGTTTTTTATGGTGCTTGTAATTTTTTGCAAATGTATTTTTTCAATACTTTCAACTCCAATAATGCTTTAAGTGCTTTTGCTTTTAAATCTAGTATATTATCTAAGGATGGATCGTCACTGTTAAACTCTAATATCAGAGTTGTTTTTGTTATTCCCATGTGTGAAATAGCCCTTCATGAACACAACAATATTCTAGCATACACTTTATGGTCTTACATTTTCTAAGTAACAGTGTCTAACATTTCTAATATTTTTCCTAATATGCACAGTCAAATTATGAGATCTGGAATGACACAAATGCCAGCTTTTCTTCCTTGTATAAATAAAAAATTAGTATCACCTTTAATGAAGGTGACATTATCAGCTTACAAAAGTGGTTTTAGAACTCTTTTTTTCTATTTCCTTTTGTGTTGTGTTGAAAATGTGTTTTCTGTGAGAAGTTTCCAGATGTAGGATAGGAAGGACCTTCGTAATTAGTGCTGTGTGTAGTTGAAAAATATCTTTTGTCGTACAAACTACCAGTGGTTCAGCATTCCCTCCTCGCTTTGTTTGGCACGTGATCCCTGGAGAAATAACTCTTCCTTTTGAAATGGTGTATTAACTAATTTAGAGATCCTCTGCAGCTGTGTATGGTCTAGCTTGCTAACTATAAAAATAATACATTTCTACACTGGGTGGATTTAAGTATGTGGAGGTAGCAGCTCCTGCAGGCGAAGTCCTCTGCCTGATGTACTCAGACAAAGACTGCACAGGAGCAGTTTCTTTGCTGAGGATCAATTAGTTAATATTACAGGAATTAACTTTTCTGAAGCTATTTCTGTTTTTATTTTAACTGTCAGAAATGTTTTGATGGCCAGGCTGTTTGGACACTGTGGCAGAAGCTGGCTGATGCTGTGGTAGATTTTGTTTGGCACATCCTGGCTCGGTAATTCCCACATGAACTGCGTTCTGTGCTCTTGCATGCCAAACATGGAAACGATGAATCTTGAGAGTGGCTGTGAAATTGTATCATGGCTAAGAACAAAGAGGATTGAAATCCCTTCTGTGCACACTCCCTCGTATACCACTTAATTTTATTATTTGACTTTCAGTTTTGCAGCCCTTGGAGGGCACTGTGTAACTGTGTTTATGATGCTGCATATATGTTTTATCTGACAAATTCTTATATTTCCTCTCGGTTACTCAGTCTTGTTTGGTTTTTCAGTTTTATCCCAGCACTGCTTGTCTTGATTTTTATTTTGGATATGTGTATAGCAGCAGGTTATATGTCTGGTTTTGTTTTAAGAAATATACATTATATGCGTATGATACTTCATAGACATAAATGGGAAACACTGTATGTACGCTGTTCATACTTTAGGGGTTGAATCTATCTTGCCTTTTTATATGAAGACAAAATTACCCATGGATAACTGGCTTGTCTAGGGGATTGAGGAGGGTGGGTTCGTGTTTGAAGATTTCAACAAGAACAGATTGCCAGTGACTGAGAGCCTTGTGGTTTCTGAAGAATGGGTTGGTTTTGGGAGCTGGTAACATTGCATCTGGCAGATGTTTGCTTTGGTCCCGCTGTTGCAGGGGATGGTGCTGGGGGTGGAAACAGAGCTCACCCGCACCGGTACATCAGTGGATTCACGTTATTGGTGAGTTTGTGCATAGTGAAACTTGCAGCCTCTGCCTGTACTCTTCTGTAATTGTACATGACAGACCAGCCTTCCATGCAGCACCTTTTCAGAAGCATTTAATGTACTAAAAAAGGATACCATTTTATGGGAATGGGTTAAGAGATTACTGCACACCTGTGCAGACTCACACACCATGTTCAAAGTTAAGAGCTATGCTTTCTCTGCAAAACAAAGTGCTTCAAACTAAGTTAAATTAATGATGCAGTTTAGTCATTATAAGTAGAATCTTGCCAATCTGTGCATTTATTTGAATGAAATAAATTCATACTTATTTTTCCCTCTGAGGCTTAACAGTGGAGGTCTAAATACGCACTTCATTATATTGCAAAACCAAGGAGAGAACATGTATTGTCAAGTACTATAAATAAACTACAACTGTCAAAATAAGCACGGTGCACTCAGGAATTCAGAGGGGTTTTCTTGTTTCTCTTGCCAATTTGCAAATTTCAGCAACGTGCAATTAAAATTCCAAGGTGTTTGGGGAAAGTGTAATGGTTGCAACCATGCATTTAATACATATTTTCTCTGTGTAAGGGGCTAATTGACATTACAAGGAGATGTTGCAGAGCTGTATGCTTAACTTCAATATCCAATTTGCAGTGTTCTTTATTAGCCTGGACTCTGGGGGAAGGAAGTAGGGGAAGAAAAGGAGAGTGGGGCATTCAGACTGTAGCCCAGAGCAGATGTGGTGTTTGAATCTCCCCACTCCCTCCAGTCTCTTCCATGATTTCACAACTGAAAACATGGGTCAGGTAAGATGAAATTGAGCTGTTCTGAGAACTGGGTCCAGGCCAAGTTTTGGCAGTTCATTTGTTTAAGAGAAAATACAGAGTAATTGGATTAAAGAGGCTGTACGATTAATGATGTAGAGTCCTGTTAGATTTCTTTGCTTCTGTGTTTCTGTGAATCAGTGTAGAATTTAGGTCTCAATTCCTCCAGGAGCTTCAACTTTTAGAGTCAAAAGTGAGCGTGAACCAAATCAGATCAGCATGTTGGTAGATGTGTTTTGTACTTTGTATCAGTGTAAATGACTGTTTAAAAAGATTGCTCATATCTCCCTCTGGAGCTGGAGCTGCTGGACTTGCTGGAAACACAGAGAATCTTGAACTGGTACTGAGAATTGTAAAGGCAAAATGGGGAGGAGCTTTCTGGAGCAGGTGGAATGCTAATATTTAATGCTTTTTCTGCTGTGGGAATCTGAGCAGTACATTTTGGCCAGTGTGCTAATTCCAGTGTCTTGCTGGGAGAAATCAGATAAGGGGTCTTGGTGTGTTTTCTTTTGAAGCCTAGCATCATGCAGGGAGTGGCACATAGAAGTGAAAAGACCCCGAAACATTAAAAATTAATTCTGAAACAAAAGTGTCTTTTCACAATAAGTGAATTGATGGAGAAAAAACCAACCTACTTCTGGTACAGTCTAAGAACTTTGTCAGATTTATTGGAGACAGTGATTGTTCTACAAGGAAAACTGCCAGAGTAACTGTCTCAAAGGTTTTAGATGCAGTAGGAATATCTTCACTGACATTTTAAGGTGCTCATTTAGGTGACAACTGTAATGGATTGTCATATGTTTGCAGTTTTCAAGTGGACAACTTCTAGAAAGTTCCAGTGTGTTATTTTATATTCTAAACAAGTGTAGCTGCTCTGAGAGGTGGCCTATAAATGGTGGAGAAAGTGCAATTTATTTCATTAAAGCAGTGTTTAGCTGCTGCTGCAGATGGTTTTGAAAGATTGCTAAAATGTACACAGTTTTAATAATACAGTTTTAAAGTAATTGGATCAATACTGTAGTATACTACAAAAGATCATTTTATCAGAAGTTTCTAATCAATCAGAATACTGTATTTGCACAGTATTTTCTATATGCCTTAGTAACCTTTTTAAAGGAGGTGAATTAGGTGATGCATGCAAGCCTTTATAGCTGGTGTCTTCCTTATAAGTTATTTATCAACAAGAATTGTCTAGCTTTGTTTTTGATGGGGTAATTCTTAATATGGGATTCTCATCATATTTTGTAGTGCTTTGACTTCTGGTAAAAGTATTTATGCCTCCTTACTCTCGGGTGACTGTGGGAGAAAGAAAAGACTGAAGGCTTTAAATAGCTATGCTAAGTCTCAAAATATCATGAATCTCACTGAGTTCTCCATTGCGTTAAAGTTGTGGTGATGCTTTCTTTCCTACTTTAAAATGAATTTCAACAGCACCCTTGTAACCTAGGAAATCAGACAAGAAGATATACAATAGTGACAAGAGTGACCTAGGAGATCTAAGTTTTGAATGTAACTAGTGCCAGGCCTTCAGCTGCCCTGGCTGCTTGTCTTTCAGCTGCATCCTAGGGCTGAAATCTCTAGTGAAATCTTAATGTTTTCTTTAGAGTAGCATCTCTCCAATTTTTCCATCCCCTCACTCTTCTTGTGAGGTTAATCAGATTGCAGGTATTGGTAAGACTGGGAGATGAATGAATTGCAGATGAGGAACAGAAAAGGACATAAAACCAAGGCAGCAAGATTGTACAAGGCATTAATGGAGACTATAAGGCACAGCAGAGAGACCTGGCCCATCAGGATGGCTGAGGAAATTTTGCACTGGTTGCTGGAACAGTTGCAGCAAAGGTGGAAGTAGGGACAAGACTGATGTTTTTCTGCTCCAGCAATTTAGCTCCACTTTCTGCTCCTTGCACTGTAAGGAGCAGAAGACACAGGGCATCCTCCTCTTGATGGATGGGGAGGACCATCCATGGGCCACCCTCTTCTTGGGCATTTTTGAAACAGAAGCATACAAGCCACAACAGTAGTTTTTCTGTGGTGATTGTTTTACACCCCCACCTGGGAGATAAAATATTAATTTAGTAATAAAGTGAATTCACTTATATGATCTTATAGTAGCCACAACGTACTATACCTTGAAGAATATATGTAACAGATGCCCCACTGTACCTTTGCAGACCTCCTTGAACTACTGCTTGAGTTACAACTAACTCTTGAGCTATGTCCTTCTAGAAGCACATCAGTGAGGTGTGAGGAGTGGGAAAAAAAAAACCTGGGGAAGTGATAGCAAGAAAAGGAGCAGAGGGAGAGAAAGGCAGGCAGAGAAATGGAGAAAGAGGGCAGAAAATGGAGAGAGAAACAAGTAACTCAGTCAATTGCAATCAAATAAGACTAGTATTAAAGATAGGAAGTTGCAAATTAATTTTGTTGAAGGCCCCGTGTGTTGGTTTGAAAACAAACCAGTGGGAGATCACAAGTCAGGATCTAAATTAATGGGAAAATAAAATTAGAAACAAATGAAATAATATAAGGAGAAGCACTGACAAAGTCAGATACAACCTGACACCCTGTTAGAGTGGTGGTAGCAGTCCAGATGAAGTAGCTCAGTTGGAGTGATGATCCTACAGAAGGTCTCCAGATGAAAGTCCAGTGGTAGCTTTGTCCGCTGGTAATCCAGTAGACAGGGCTAAGTTAGGCAGTTCTGAGGGCAAGTTATATCCAGGTGGGAATGCTTGGCTCCTCCCTCCTGGGTGGAGCCTCTCACAGTAGGATGAGATAAGTCCATGAGTCATGTGGGGGTTTCTTGATGGCCCATTGTCTGTTATCAGGGGTGGGTCATTAGCAGGCGATAACAGCTAATGGCCCACAGCTGGTGGTAATAGAATACTTGAATACATCTATATTTTAACCTAGGACACCCCGTGAATCTGAATCTCCCAAAGGAGCACACTTTGCTTTTGTAGCAACTGGAAGAGAAGCATGGCAAAAGCTGTTATTCGGTAGATTCCATAATACTGGAAATGCATACTCACTGAAACTGTTAAAAGGTCATTTTAGAACAGATTAGGCCCTCCTACCCAGTAGGCAGTGAGGTTCTGGAAACTCTTCTGCAGGAGGTTGTGGAGGCAGATAGTATCAGCATGTTCAAAGGGGGTTGAACAAAGTCATGAGCAACAGGTCCATAAACATACAAAGAGAGAAGTCAGGCATGTACCCTTTGGTACCCCTAAAACAGTGGCTGTGGATTCTGAGGGAGTATAAAGGGAATGGACTACGGATAGTGTCCACAGTCACCTGTTCTGAGGAGTAGGCTCTTACCGCTGCCAGGAGTAGGGTGCTGAGTTAAGTGACCCCACACGGTCTTTTTACATTCTATGTGGAATACCCGCAAAATGACCTCCTTCCCCCCCACCATTGTCCCTCATTCCAGTCCACTAACTTCAGGCTCTTTTCTATTTCCTTGTTCCAATTGACATGGCTTTTAGCCACAGAAAATGTTCAACTTCTGCCCTTCTTCCCTCTCTTCTTTTTATACTTTGCCATTTAAAGTAAGCTCTTGTTTCCTGTCACTCAGCCACTTCTCCTTGCTTTTGTGAAGGAGGATTAACCTTCATGCATTTGTGTTGCTGAATTTAGACTGTAAAGTTTTCAGAGTAAAGCACTTCTTTAATTTTTGTCAGTGTTAGCAAAGTGGTATGTAAATTTCCATCTATGTTTAAATGTTCTTTATTAATAAAGTAGGTTTAGTCTTTGCGCTTGTAGGTGTCACCCTATCCTCCCTTCCCCAAAAAAGTTCTGCTTATGTTGCAAAATTGGTTGTTTTTTTTTCCTTATCTGATAGAGGTAAATAAGTGAGTTGTTTTATTCAGCAGCTATTGTATTATCTTGAATATGTGATTTGGTTGTTTTCCGGTTTTATGCACACCAGGGTTATCACAGCTGTTACTTGGTGATACTACTGCATTGTAATAGGATAATGTATTTTGAGATATATTAGTGTTGGGGCTTTTTTCTTCCTGGATAGTGGCAGAGAAATAATGAAGTTGTCCAACAGCTAATCTCTTTCTTTGGTGTCTTTGTGCTCCTACTTCACCATCCACCTCAATATCTAGGAGGACTATAACTATTTTTTAGGGAAATATGAGTTAAAATGCATAGCTATTACATGTGTTGAGACATTCCAGTTTCAAGTACTTAGTGGTCACTATGTGTACGCTTAATGACTATAAATATTATGTTACATACAAGGTTTTGTAATGTATCAGGTATGTCTTGTACATTGTTTTTCCCACAGGAAAAGCCAATTTTCTAACCCCATAGACTGTGCAGTCTGTACTTTCTGCATTGTATTTCAAGGATTTTGCCTTGTATTTCATAGAAGAGTCTTATTTATGAGGAGATGTAAAGTCCAGACAAATAATTTAACATTGGGAATGTTCAGGTGCACATTTCACTGCATGCTAAGTAGCACAGAACTAGCCATTTAGGATGTATTTATTACCTAGTACTGGATTTCGTCAGGAAGAACTGAAAAGTAGGGATTGGATAGCAGAGGCTTTGTGTGGTAACACTTTGTAGTGGGGATACAACAAGGTGGCAGGGTCCAGCTGTAAGTGGTAGCAGCAGAGTGAAGGGCTGTGGGTAAGTGGGGATGTGCCATGACCTCTCGCATGGCTGGCTGAACAGCTGGATGAGATTTGTTACTGATTCACAGTTTGATTTAAAGAGAGTTAAGGGTGGAGTGGTGATTTGGGTTTGGATCTGGAAAGGAGAGGTATCTTTTACCTACTGAAGCCTGTTCTGTTTGCAGCAGTCTTTGTTGATTCAGAACAAATGAAAAAAAGGATGGAGCTAGAGTTGATGGCTGAACTATGACATACTAGGAAAGAGTGAAAATATAGGGTGGGATTAGATGTAATCCCTTAAAATCAGGGAACAAGAGAGAAAAAATGTATTTTGCCAGATCTCTTTCCAGTAGTAAATCTTACAGTCTCTTGCAGAGAATTGAGCAATCTCAATACTTCTCTTCTAGGTTTTCCTTTCCTTCATCATAATCCAACATGTCCCAAGTCACCAGTGTGGTGTAAGTTCTGGAAGAAAGAGCTAGAGTGCCTATTCTGGCCCATGGAGCTGGGCCTCTTTCTGCAAGCCGTCTCAGGCTTGTAAAGAGCAATGCTAGTGTCTCCTGCCTTCTTATCCTTCTGAGCTGAGCATTTTCTGGTCCCTTCTCTTTCCTGATGGTTGCACTGATCCTTCAGCAGTAAGCCATTACTTCTGTCAAAGTCTGCAGCCCATGCCTACAGGGAACTGAAGAGGCAAGGTTGTCCTGTTGACAGAAAGAAAATGTATATTAGGAATTAAAAAATAAGCAGACATAACCATTCTTGTTTTATTAATTTACTTGCAAATGAAGTAGCAGTGATCAGCTAAACTACTGAATGTGTATATAGATTTCATTTATTTATTTTTAAATTGCTGAAGTATCTGGGTCATGAATCAGAATAGCTTGATGTAAGGGAAAGAGGAAAGTGTTTTTAAAGTACTTAAATGGGCAAATGGGATAATCCTGAGTGCAAGGTAAGAGAAACTGAAATATGTCATCTTTCTTTATGTAGTACTCTTTGGTCATTGGAAAAGTATTTTATTAGCTTGAAAGATTTCTAGTCAAGAGGATACATCTAACCTTCACTTGGGAGTTATGAGGACATTTGACTGTGCAGAAGGTGAGCCTGTGTGAGCATTTGCACAGAAGACAACTGTATGCCAGGCAAATGAAAGATTCTTTGGTCAGTATTTTTACTAATCCTCCTCTCATGTACACATTGAATGTCACACCTGGAAAGTCATTTAGTTGCTGTTTTAGCAAATGATTTCTTTTCAGAGGGAGAATCTCATTTTTTTAGATACTAAAATAATGGAACTATGATGTTTGCTTAGATTGGCTTTCCTGAAAGATAATGTATCATATCCTAGTGACACACTAGGTCCAGTGTTAAATTTCAGTCCTTGCTGGAGATAGTGAATGAACTGTGTCCAGAAAGTGGGTTTGCATGTCCCTGCTTATATTACTGGAGTTCAAGGTCACCAAAACAGTTCTGTACAGTTTAATGTACAATATGTATTATTTATCCATTTTTTTCTTTAAAGTGCCAGACTGTTTACTGAACTGTGTGAGCACTTCACTGTTTTATATATAGGCAGTGACTTTCTCAGCTGATTATGCACGGAGGGTAAGCATTTTTATTGTCCTTTTTTATTTATTTATTAATTATGCTGAGACAACCAGATGGAAGAATGCATTCTCGCCTTTGGCTTCTGAAGGAAAGATCTCTATTTTTGTTTAGTGTGCTAAACAGGGTTATTTTCTAGTAAGGGTCATATAATATGATTATGAAGTTATCCTCTCTTCCAGAGGGTCATATATGTGATCTGTGGTCTGTACAGAGAAACTCACAGTTTTGACCTTTCTGTCTCTTTGGACCCATTTCTTGTTGGACATAATGGTCCTTCTAAAATTGCTTAATTGTTCCAAAGAGATCATTTGTTCTTTCTGCGTTATTGCCATTTGATGCTGTCTCTCTCCACACTGCCAAAAGTCCATGGTATATTACATTTTTATCATTATGTAAAGCAGCTGTAAAACAAACTGTGGCTGTGTACGTGTATTTGAAGTCTTTGTTATTGGCTACTTCATTTTTTCTCTTTATGTCTCAAACTTATACGTTTATAGTTTTGCCACCACAGGGAGCTAATGAAAAGCAAACATATAGACTGTTTAAAAAAAAAAAAAAGTAATGCTGCACAGATTCACGTTGCTTCCTTACTCATATTTATTATTCTGTTTCCCAGTATGAGAAAAGATAGGAAGGACATGCTGTGCTGGGGTGGTTTTTGGTGGGAGGGATTTTGTCTTTTCTTTGCATTGCTTTGGCTGTTAAAGTCCTCTGATTTTAGGAGACTTCAGCAGTTGTAGACCTAGTGACCATACAGCAAACAAAGGAAGAAGATAAATGTATGTGCAGTAAGACATTGATCTGGATGAGGGGAGGTCTGTTTAACTCCTTTTTTTAATACTTCCATTACTGCCTGTGGGCAGTCAGGCCCATGTGCATCCTTAGCACACTCAAAGGATTATGAAAAGTGATTTATGTGTTCAGATTTCTCTTTACAAGTAGTACTGAAGGAAACAAGGGCTTAAATTATCCTATATTTTTGATTCTTTCTGTATGTCTTTGAGTATGTAGTAGAATACTATGTCTCATGGGAGTAAAGTCATGACATGGATACATTTAAGGGTCTGACTTTCCTCAAAAGCTGTTTCCAGTAAGAGTACTCATTGAGATGATGAGTCTCTTGATCATTCTTTGCCCTAGTGGGAAAAGTATGTGAAACGACCACAATGGCCACTGGGCAACCTCTCCCACCATTTCTCATCCATGCTGGTCACAGCTGCTAAGACGTTTTTAATAGGTAGACTTCTTCTTAGTTTAAGCTGTTTTTCTGCTTTAATTGGGGCTTGCACAGCTTAGATCTTGCTTTCCGGTCTTTTCAGAAATATACCTGAGCTCAGTCAGCACTGAACCAGAGCTGCCTTCCCTCTGGAACCTGTGCTGGGGAGACATACCTGCTTGGTGGGGGTCTGTTCTACACGGATTAACGGAACAGAAATGATAAAGATTAAAAGATACTCAGGAGGGGAATATGTACTTGGGTTTTGCCAGCAGTTAAAAGTAAATCCCTTACAGTAAGGAGGACTCTTAAATGGTGCCTCTCAATATGTGTTTTGCAGTAGCTGAATTGTGCAAGAAGACTGAACCACTACCAAACTTCAACTTTGAAATAAATGAAGTAGATTTTAGCTTGATTTTTGTTTTGCCCGCCATTTCATTTTGCAGATTATGAGGTAATTCATAGTAATTTGCAGGTTTTAAAACTGTTAGATATTATCTGTACAACAGCTCTAGGGGGAACAGTGTTGACTCAGAACTGGTTTTTGTCAGCAGTGTGTTTAGAGCACATATATGTGTGTGCAAACACACATTTTGCATTCACTTACCAGAGTGCAGTTGAAGTTCTGAGAAAGTAGAGTTATTTTTTTCTTTACTTTTTCTCTCCTAAATGTGCAGAAGGAGCTGTGTGGAAAAGAATAACTGTAAGATCAAGTTTCCTTTTCTTCAGAATTTAATTTGACTTGTAGAAGTCGAGAGAGTAGTATGTGTTTTCATAAACTGCAAACATTGCATCACCCGGGAGAAGCACACATAGGAAAGTCTCTTAGGGGTGTGAAAAACAGACTCCAAGGATAATGCTGACTTGCCAGTTAATCCCAGTGGTATAAAGGGTAAAATCAAACTTCTTTTCATGACTGAGAGGGGATCGGTGCTGCCATAATGTATATGCTTGTCATTACTTTGTAGCAAAAATGATAATACAATTCTAGATCCGCTGTAATGGAATACCCTATAGGAGTGTGTGTGTGTGTTCACATATCACTGAACTGAGTGAGTACAGCTGTGGGGGTGTACAGGTTTTGTGTACTCAAATTTTATACATGAAATAGTGTCTGTATGATCAGAGCTAGATATAACAGTACCATTATCACACAAGTTTGTTAAAAGATATATGACATTTTTAGAAAATTCAATATGAGTGTCATCACACTCAGGACACCTCATTTTGTATTTCACCCACCTGGGTTTTCTTTTTGTATCTGATCCTGTCATCAGGTAAGAACTAATTGTACTCTTGTGCCCTTGGCTAATCAGAGTTTTTGCAGAGTTTTGACTTGGAACAATAAACTTCCTAACTAAAGTGGTAACACTTTATTTATTTATAATGTGTTTCCCTGTTGAAAATTCACCTTTAAAAAAAAAGTCTGATCCAGATTGTATGTATTGTCAACAAGTGTTTCTCTGTTCCAGAAATTTGTTTTCAAAGCTGGGCACTATAGCCGATGCCTTTTCACGTGTAGCAAATGTATGCTAATGAATCTGGTGTAAAGATCAGGGATCCCATCATCCTGCAGAATGAAGCACTGAAGTATGTATTTTTCCTCAACTGCAGTATTGTTTCTATTAAAATAAGATGAAGAAAGTTGGAATTGGGTATAGTAAGATATAGTGCAGGTTGGTAGTGGATCTGAGGGTAGGCAACCTTTGTATTTAGGGATCAGTCCTATAGTTGAAGTAATATAAAAGCTCTGTTGTTTCTCTGAATTGTTGTTTCAAGTCCTGCAATAACTAAATCTAGCAAGATTTCTACACCAATTGTAACACCAATCTCATCAGTCTGCAATCTGGTGAGTTCCCTCTGAAATCTACTTCTACTTGCTTTTACAAATTTAATGCCTCTACATGGACATCCGTGTTTAATGAAACGTTTTGATTGCAGTCGTGCTTTTGTATGCTGCAGCTTACACCCAGATAATGGTAGTTACACACAAATACAGATGTACACCCTCCCTGCAAGTGCCCAGAAGTGTCTTTGCAAAACTGTGGCATCGATCCCTTTTTAAGCTGTTCATCTGTGACCCTGATGATGGCATCTGAGAACTTGCTTTTGCTCACAAAAGAAGCTGCAACTGTTGACTGTGATTGCTTCTACAATGAGGATTAAAATAGCATGCTGAGGATGTGTGATGTCAAAAGTTTGGGTGAAAGTTCTGTTCTTTTGCTTTTTAAATTGTCCCTCTCCCTCACTGGCATCTTCAGCCGCACTCACTGCATTTCATTTGGTTAGTTTGTGGTTCTTTGGGGTGGATTTTTTGGTTTGGTTTGGGTTTTTTCCAAATATGGACATACCAGCATTGAATAGGGGAGTATTTTTTAATGCTTTTGGTATTTGTTTTCTCATCTTCTCTCATAAGCCTGATGCCTAAAGTTCATAGGTTTGAATTTCTTTACTTCCTTGCTCATCTTTCTCTCATTCTCCTAGTAGGCAGGTAAGTTTACTTTGTCTGGAAGAACACAATCAGGATGAAATACTTCAGTCATTTGAGTGCTAACTTCATGCTGCGCTGAATTCTAGTGTATGAGAAAATAAATTAGAAACATCTGTTTTCTTTTTCTCATAACAGAAGAACAAAGAGATGTTCTATTGAAATCAAAGATGGCAAATAGAAGAGCAATAAAAGGAAGGTATTATATGGGTATTTCACACATATAATTAGTCTCTGGAACTTACTGTCATGGGAAGTTATTGAGGCCAAGAACATAACAGAATTTGAAATAGAATTGGGCAGGCATGTGGCTACCATCAATGTTCAAAGTCAGTGTTATTAATTATGGTGATTTGGGAGCAATATTAAACACATGCTCCTAGATTTAAGCAAGATACCTTGAGATGTTGTACCAGAAGAGCATGGCGAAGGGGTTTTTTGGGGTGGGGGGGCGAGTTGTTTGTTTCTTCCAATTAAACTTGCTTATAGACTAAAATCTACTTGAATTCTGAGCATTACATTGAAATCTTTGTCCAATCCTGCTTGCACATATACAAGTATTTTTCTCCCTCCTTCCTCATGCACATGTGCACACCTGTCTTGTATCTCTTTGGGACCAGAAATCCTTGTATCATACTGACTTTGTCCCTTTTCATGCTCCTTTTCCACATCCCTTTCCATATCAGGTCACCCCAGAAGTGACTTTTATGTATCATGTCTGATCAGGTTGCAGGGGAATGCCTACAGAAATGACCTACAAAGTGAGCAATAGAATCCTAAGACTTATAAATGATTAATACCTACACAGAGGAGAAGCCACAGCGTTGATTAAACTTGAGTGTGCTGTAATGAGTGAAATCAGTATATTTCTGTAAAGGAAGTGATGATGGTAGCAAGCTCTTAACCATGTCTTGCCTTTTCAGTAAGTGGCACTTCAGGTTACAGAATTAATTCCACAGAGTGGAAAAATATCAGGAGTGAAGAAAGAAATATGTTAAAAGGCTAGACTGTTATAGTTGACATTTATGCCTGCAAATCTCGGCAGGACTTTAAACTGCACAGTTTCTACATGTTGGGGCTAGGAAGGAGAAATATCTTGATACGCTAAAGATTTAAAAAAAAAAACCAAACCAACAAGCCCCTCCAAAAAAACCCCAACCCAAAACCATATAACAGAAAAGCCCAAAACAAACCTACATCTGTAGATTCAGAAAGAAAAGAAAAAGGTAGTTAAGTAAGAGCTAATAGAAACAACAATTAGAAATACCTAGGCTTTAGTCAAAATATTCCTGACCTGCAAATTCTCATATTGGGAGTGTAGGAAAGGTAACTTGAATTAATCATGTGGCTTTAAACAGAAGAACCTTAAAATGTCTCCTGTAGAAGAGTTCAGCTCTCTGCAGAGCTCTGTGCTTTCCTTATAAGGTTCTACTCTTCTGTAATTTTCTGAAAACTACTGTCAGTTTAATGACAGAAGCAAAGCTTGGTGCTTGTTTTGAAGATGCTCAGCAGCAGCATTGATTGATAACAAACTTTTAGACTTTACTCTTCCATAAAAAATAGAATGTTTTGTCTTTTCATGGGATGCAGATGCAAAAAGGATGCTTTCAAAAGTGTTCTTTGCTGGCAGTGGGAATGAGGAATGCCATAATTACTGACTGGGCTAAGTGTGATGAAGCAACCCCCCAGTCCAAGTTCTTTGCAGTGATCTGGCTTTTGCAATTGCTGCTGGGTTTGTTTGGGGGGGTTGCTGAGTTCCCAAGAGGTTTCTCAGCCCTGCATTGCATATGAATTAGTTCTCTTGAACTTGATGGAATTTTTGTCATTGACTTAAACTAGCTCAGACTGATGCAGAAATGCTGGCTTTTAGAAAGAGACTTGACCAATGTATGCGTACAGGATAGATCTTTTTAACAAAGAGTGGTTTGCTGCAAACTTGGAAGTAGGGAAAGAAACTTACTGTTTACTGGCCTTGTGTTCACTAGGGGCATTATCACCTATGGTGATAATTCTTTCCATTTTGAAAAAAGGGTCATGTGAATGAGAAAAAGGCTTAATTCAAGCTCATACAAAGTAATGGCTCATCTGTCAGCTTCTGTCGAATGCTGTCCACTGTATCTAAAAGAATGTATTAGTAAAGTAGGTGGATTTTGGAGAGGAGAGATGGAATTTATTAAAAAAGGAACTGGAGGACCTCTCATGTAAAGACACAGGGATTGTTTCCTTAAAAATATTCCCAAAAAACCAAACTAACAAATGTATCATTTACAAAATCACAGAAAATGCTGAACTGGAAGGCACTCACAAGGATCATGGAGTCCAACTCCTGGCCCTGTGAAGCACCATCCCCAAGGATCATACCATGTGCCCAAGAGTATTGTCCAAACCGTTCTTGAACTCTTATCATGCTTGGTGCTGTGACCCCTTCCCTGGGGAGCCTGAGCCTTTTCCTTGTTTTTTTTAACCTCTAGAAAAAATGGACAGGAGGGTTTTTTCCTCTTCTAAGACAAGAATAAAGGCATATGGAGTGAGATTAAAAGATAGTGAAATTTAATTTGTTTACTTTTTACAGAATTAAATGGGGCACAGGGGTTCCACGCTGTATTACATTACTGAAACCAGGAATTAAGCAAGACCTCAAAAAGTCTCAGGCTTCTATGGGAGGGCAAAATCAGACAGAATTACTGCAGCTTATTCATAATACTGATTTCAGAAGGAAAACATGGATGCCTGGTGTTGAGGCTCAAGCAGTTACCACTGAGGGTGTTGCTATGGTAAGGGAAAACAGAAGACCTGGCAGAAAGCTTCTGATGCCCATCTCTGTCCCATTTGACACTGGAAGCCAGTGAGATACGAGGTGTTAAATTAGGTGGACTTCAGATCAGATCCATCCTGGTGGATCTATATTTCTTTTGATAAGCTAGTAGATAAAATTTGCTCTTGCCCTGTGATCAAAATCTTTGCAGTAATACTATCTCTAGTACACTTACGTGTGAACTGAACTTTATTTTAACATAGTTTTGTAGGGGGAAAATTGTGTTCAGAAAAAGATATCTTTGTAAGTCATGTTGTAAAAACTTTTGTGCTCTATGAAACACACATTCATATGTATGTGTGTGTGTATATATAACAAAAGCACTTCTAAGATTGATTTCCAAAAGTATTTTCTGTTATATTTTTGTCAAATTAATATGTCTCTCAGAGAATCGAGTCTTAAAGTACAAAAGAGGGACTCACTCTGGTGTCTTACTCCAGTATTTAAGATTAAGGTTGACTTTACCTGATCAGATTTCAAGTTTGTGGTATCATTAACTTATGGCTTGAAAGTTGCATGAGTTTTCTTTATATTTATATAGAGTGAATTAAAAAATCATATTAGTATTGATTAGTTTGCTAATCTGTTAATGATACTGTCATTGAGATGATTTTTTTGTGAGTGATGTGTTCTACTCTTCTGACAGGTACAAGCTCAGCAGAAGAGAGTTATTTTCAGCTATTTTACCTTAATTGGACAAAAAGTTGGCTCATCATAACCTGTAACTACATTTGATTAAAAGCCCAATATAATTTTTTTTTTTAAAAAAGATAAGTCACTTTTAATGATGGGAGTGTCAGCTGCCTTTGGAAATTGTCTGTTCTCACTAATTTGTTGAGAAGGCTGTTTGTGTGTACTCTAGGAGTTTTATTTACTGGCCTTTCTGAACTGAGGTCTTGACATAGAAACTTAAATGAAGAAATACCTGGTTTTTATTTTATTTTGAAAGTTCAGGTGGGATTGTCTAGACTGGATGTGATGTTTTCCAACATAGCATAAATAGTGTAAATATATTTAAATTGTTAACGTATTGTTGTTAGAACATCTTTATTTCACTTAGGGAAATACTTGAAATTCCTTTTAGTAAGAAAAATCAAAGTGAATGAATCTGGAGTGACTGGAAACAAATCACTTTTCTTTGTTCTTAAAGAGATTTTCCCTGCCTTCATACCTGAAAACTCTGCAATTTGTAGCTAGTGATAGATTTATTTCTCTTATGTTGTTATGTATGTAAAATTGCATCAAGCATGGGTATTAAGGCTGGCAGTTCTTCAGGTGTTTTGCCATACCACTATGTGCTATTATGCTGTTTTCATGTTTGTGCCTAATTAGAAGCAACGTGTTCAGTTCGTGTTCAAAAAATTAATAGTGTAATATTGGGTGCAAACTGCTCATCTCTCTGTGTCGGTTTTGCAGTTTCCTAGGCATTTATTTCTGTTGCTGTCTGTATGGAAATGGTTACAGCATAACAAAAGCAAGGCACAACTCTCAAAACGTACTCAATAATCTTGTCACTCTTGCTTCAAAGTATTACTTGTAACAATGCTGAGGTTAAAAGGTTAGATAATGTATGCTGCTCTCTGTCTCTAAGACGCTTGTTTCTGTGAGGTGTGCTCTGCTCCTTCTGCCTCTATTTATGAAATACAATACAAAACCTCGTTCTAGAACTATTACCAATTAAAATGTTACCACCATCCAATGAAGAAATGTGCATTTTAGACCTTTTCTTGTGAATTTCTTGGATTGCACCTGAAGTTTGTGAGGGAGATGTCTTTTAATGACTAGAAAAGCCTCCATGGCAACATACATGAAGTATTATTTAGTATCAGTGGTTTCAGGTACTTAAAGTGTGAATTTAGCATGGTTTTCTTTTTGATGGCAGCAAAAAGTTTAAATTTAGTTTAAACTAAGAATGTCAGTGATCAGCTGAAGGAGCAAGTTTCTAAGCTATGTGGGACCAGGAGTGATGTTGAGGAAGATGCCTGGATTTCTTGTGCTCCCTGGCGATTCCCTGTTCCCTGCGTGCCGTGGTCCCCTGTCAGCAGAACTTAACTGCCACACGTGGGAGTTGTCTTTCAGCTTATTAAGTTGTTGCTAAGTCATCTCTCTTTGGTGGAAATCAGGGAGGAGAAGACACCAAGTGTTGGCTTGTGTGAATGTAACATGTTTTTCATAAAAGGTGTAAGTGATGTAATGCCCTAAGTTGAAACTATTATTGCCTGTCACTGCATTGCTTCATTGTCATTAATGTTCCCTTACATTTGGGACATGCTTCCAAATAAAAAGGTCATGAAGTAAAGGTACTGGGAAGTTCGAAATTCGTCTGTGTGAGTTTTTTTTACTTTGTGTGGGGAAGTTGCTTAATATCAATTGCCAAATAGGGTTCTAGAGAAAAAAACCCGATAATTTGTTAAGGACTGTCTCTTCTTCAAGTTAAGGCATGCAAATTGACCACAAAACTGTATACTTTATTTAAGAGCTCTGCTTAGTCCTCTTGTGGCTCCTAATGTGGATTAAATTTAATGTTCCTAATACTTTGAAAAAAAATAAACAAAACTTTGGAAAGCCACTGCAAATGCCTGTTTAGGCTATACTTATGCATGTGAATCTGCTGTAGAAAAATCAAAGTTCTATTTTTCTTCTTAAGTCTCTTGATAGATTCTTGGGGGTTTTTTAAGGTTTTTCTCTCTTATCAGCTTCAAAATATTTGTATCTACTTCAGTAAATGTTGGCTAGCTATTGTGACTGGCTTGTGTTATTAATGAGAACAACTTGCAGTAGTATATAAGCAATTTTTAGTGGCTGCTATGTTGGCTGGCAGCTGTGCTGTATTACAGTGTAGGTAATCTTGTTTTACTTAAAGCAAACTCTCATCTTAGATTTCTATTTCTAGTCTGTGCATGCCACAGTTTCAAAACTCAAAGGCAGTGCTTTCAAATTACTTTGCTTTTCTGCCAGGTAATTTTGATAGTTTAGAACTGTGAAAATCAGGAAGGAGTTGCTGTGGGTAGTACAGCATAATTGAGAATATTTTGTTGTTGTTTTGAGAAGAGTAACCAAATTTTGAGCTGTTAATGGCTGCTTTGTGTAGTTTTGCTGTTAGCACACAGTGAAATAGGTTAATTCAAATGCAAGGATCTTGATTAATTTAGTGAATGGCAAGGAAAGGAGGTTTAATGTAGGTAAAGGAGAAGGGGAAGACATTGAGATTAGACTTTTTTTCCTTTCTATCTTTCATGTATCTTTACAGTATGTCTTGAAGGATGTATCTTACTTTGTTTAGCAACATAATGTTACTGGTATCAGCACTGGTATGCTGATGGGAAGCAATATAAAGATGTGAAGCCGAGATACTGGGATGGCCTGTTTCTCTGGTTAAGTGATGTTGACTCTACCTATCTGATGGGGAGGGGACTCTCTGTTGGTTGGCTGATGGATTGTTCTAATTTGTAGCACGTTTTTAGATCGAGTTAGTTGGTAAGTAGGTAGGTGATGGGAAAGGTACATCAGTTTAGGAGCACGTGGTACAGGAGCAGATTTTTTTTTTCCCTTAGGTTATGTTCTCTTGAAAACTTAGAAGTTGCATATAAACTAGTAATCTTAAAATACTGCTTCATCTGTTCTGAGTACAGACTTTAAGCAGAATTCCTGCCATTCAGTGCCAGAGGGATTGTAGTGTATCTCTAGTCTGGCAATGTATTGTCTCCTCTCTTTCAAGTAGCCCTTTTCATCCCCATGGAAGTAAGAAAGTCAGCTCAAGGAGGCAGTTGGGTGAAGCCTCAAGAACCTTGTCATTAGTTTGAGGAAGCTCGAGAGTCTTGTTTGCTTTCAAATTTCAGCATAGCAGAGGCATCTTGCCAAGTTTTACACATCATCTTTAACTTTCTGGGGCTGGTTTTTTCAAGCTGGTTTGTAGCTGCTGTTGCTTTTTCAATCTAAGTTATTTAGGGTATGCATTTTTTGATCTACAGAATTATAATGAAATCAATAGGGCAAATGGATGATAAAGTCCAAAATAAACAGTCCACTATGTTAGCTCGGTGCTGGATAGGTAGGCTTATGAAATAGATGGGATCCTCTATGGTTTTTTTCCTTAACAGGGCAAGCGACTTGTGAAGAAACAGAAGCGTCCAGATCGTGTGGGTTCAAATGTATTACTTTTACATTTTATGTACTACAGGTCTCCTAAACATTTATGATGTACTGGGTGTTTTTATCTGCTTAGTGAGACCGCCTTCCATATTCTCACACTGATGAGAACAGGACAGGAGATGGGCGTGATAGACACAAACACAGATGTAGGTCCCAGCTTGATTTTGGAATGGCAGGTTAACTGTAGTAGTTTTCTATTTTCCTTAATGGATAAAGCACAGTATTTAGGAAAGAGCCCTGTTACCATTCAGTGTAGCATCTCCAGGGCTTATGGAGGGGAAGGGGGTATTATTGAACTGTTTAGTTGTCAGAGAGGGTAGTTTCCTTTCCATGTATGAAGAACCTGCTATATCCCAGTAAGTGCCTGGAGGAAGTGGATTTGTTTTCTTTTAAGGAGTATACCACATTTGAGATTAGTGACACAAGAACTTTCATATTTGTTAGTAGTATTGATTGTCTTTTGTCTTTAATAATTGGTCTGTCAATTTGATGCTGGGCAACCAGTTTAGGGTATGCTTGCTTTACACAAGCATTAAAATTACAGAAATAAATAGGTTCACTAGTTATATTTCTACACCAATTTCCAAAAACGTGTTGGAATATGAAGAGGCCCCCAAAAAATGGTGTCGTTGCAGAAGTAGTGCATTTGTGAAACTGCCTGGTTTTGCTTACCAATTGTAAATTAAACGTCTGCGCTATAAATACATAAATAATTTGGAAATGAGGTCTGATGATGTGTAGGAATTTCTGTCCCCATGTTGGTAGTTGTTAGTCAGTAGACAAATGGCAGGAAGGAAACTGATTTAAAAATAACATGAGATTGTGTTGGCAGACCACAGATTCTACCATCACACCTTCTTGTTATTTCAAATTAAACAGTGCTAATTGTTAGGCAGGTCAGATTCTCTGTTACTCTTTCCCAGTTTGTTTTATTGTTTCTTATACAAGGTATTATTCAATGGGACATCTATGTAAAGGTCACATATAAGCTGGGACATTTTAATTCATGTAATTTTGGTCATGGCCTCAAACTAAAACTATGAGGAGAAAAGAAAAATATTTGCATACAATGAAAATAATTTTAGTGATTACTTAGTTTGACATTCTCTGTATTTCCATACTGTACATACTAAAGTCTCAGACTTTCAGAAACAGCCTCTCTGCAGTCATGTTTGACACTGAAGATGTTCCTACCTGCATGTAGTGGGACAAACTTCGGGTTCTTTGCAGTAGAGAAGGCTAGGAAGAAGCCACTGGAAAGAAAAACTGAAACCCTTGAGAACTGAGCAGATTGGATTTATTTTCAGTTTTGGAACCAATGCTAAGTGGATTAATTTCTCTTGAACCTTTTTATAAGGACTTGCTCCTAAATTGGAGTGATTATTGTTGAACTAAGTAGAGCTGCAGCACACTCCTGAGAATATCGTAAGTCTCCTCCTGACCTCCCTGAGGTCAAAACTGAGATTTTATTTCAAATCTTTGAAGCCTGGTTCAAAAATCAAACTCTGCAGTGAAATTGTTTAAGAGGGCGTTTAGTAGTAACTTCACAGTAATATTTTGCCGAGACTGAAGTATTTCAGGTAAAAGTCCTAAATTTGCAAGTACTCCATGGCATTTCTGTTCCTATTGTAATAGAAAAAGAATGAGATCTTGGCTGTGGTAACTCTTGGTTGTTGTGTGATCTTATTGCCAAATATTTTTTTCTAAATTGGAAAACATAGTCTTTTTTTTTTTTCTTCCCACAAAGAAATCCCCCTGATCAGTTTTCCTTGAAGTCCCGTAAATCCCTGCATTACCTGTTATCAGCTCCATTATCAGAGCTATTTAGTTATTTAGTTCCTTTTTTAACCTAGTAAGAAAGTAATTCACTGCACCGTTTATCCTCCAGTTTAAGCTTTGTGCAATTGTTCAAACCTTCCTAATTTTACCTTAGGCTACTTAAGGGAGAAGCTTTCCCAGATGCTAAAACAGAAATTTTGTGCATGAAAATGCAGAGAAGAATGATATTACTTCGAACTCTGTTAGAAATGTGGTGGGATTTGTAAGGCACTTACTTACACTTGTGCAATAATATTGTGACTACCATTTTAAATTGAAGACAGAAAACACAATACTTTCAATTACTTACAAGAAAAATAATAATGTTTACAGCTTTGTACTTGAAAACCATATCCCTGAACATGAACTAGGAGGAGAATTAAGTTCTATTTTCACAATATTGTGTTTGGATTGCTGTAGCGATGTTATGTTCTTTCTTTCCTCACGTAGCTCTCTACCTCCTTTGCTCCCTTCTTATATTTTAACTAAAGCCAGCTGCAGCTTCTTCTCTTGCTGTCTTTTCCCTCTATCTCTCATTGAGCCTGTAGGAATTTCACCTGATATCAATCCATCATTTTTGTGTTAACACAGAGGAGCAGCTTGGTTGTGTGTAATGACAGTGGGCAAAAATTGCTGCTGATTCACATAGGCACGTGGTAATTCAGTATATCACCTTTAATTTTTCACGGTTGCCCAGGAGTGGTTTTCTTGTGTTGTGATTTTTTTTTTCCTTTCTTTTCTTTAATTTCCATTCTTTGACTTAAAAATGGGAGACATCTTACTTTTAAACTACTTTGCCAAAAAAATAGCAATTAAATGGATGGCCCTGGGTATCCTTTTAACTACTTCTGTTTTGACTACTTGGATTTCTTCCTAATAACTGTGTAATGTTTTAATGCTTATTTTATAATTGAAAAACCTTTTTAAATTGTGTACACAGGTCTTCGGATTGTATTATAGCAGGCTTGGCATAGGGGGGTCCTGCCTATGAATGGAATGTCTCGGTGCTATAGTAATAAAAATAATAATAATAGATTTTGGTAGCTAGAGCATGTGCAGAAGGTGACAATTTATTTCTAAAATTAGAACTGTGCATTAATATGAAGGTTTTGAAGTGATGTTTGGGCCAAAGGATTAGCTGCATTTTGTTTTGTCGGTTTTCACTCTGTTCTTCAACCCTCCCGTTTTAAGACAGCTTGCTTAAAGATCTGTAGAGCAAAATTTCTTTGAATGGGGGATTTTGTGTTTGTTTTCAATGGCTAAGATAGATGAGCTGTCCTGCTTCTTTGTAAACATGGCACCTGCCTGCCCCAGTGATTCTGTATTTCTGGGGTGCTTTTCCAGTCTCTCCACCAGATTCAGCCTAACAGTGTAAGTGAGCAAATTCAGTGTGGAACCGCCTGGTGGGCTACAAGAAAAGAAAGTGTATTTACCCTGAGGTCAGGAGTGGGGTGGGTTAGAAGGGAAAATCAAGGTGCAGCAGAACTTCATGTGAGAAGGATGTGCTGCCTGCCTGGCAGCCAAAACTTCTAATGTGTTTTGGGCTTGCATCTTTGGAGAAGAAAAAAAAAGCGGGGGCAGGGAGAAAAGGGACCTTCTAACATTCAGCTATTTCCTAAAGCTGCCTAGAAAGTCTGTAACTAAGATGCACTTCCATGTTCAGCCATTAACTATTTCTTACTAGAAAATAAAGCAACAGCAAAAAAAATTTATATTGCTGTCAGTTTGTAATAGTGCAGTTTTACTTTGGAGATCATTAGATTCTCTGCCACCCTGAAATTCCCATGTGCTGTTAAGTATGTTGTTTGCTTTCTGATTTGAGCTATGTCCCTTGGAAAAGGTCATGTCTGCAGTGTTTTTAGAATTTATATTTATTTTCCCCAAGTGTGCAACTTCAAAACAGCTTAGCTGCTTGCATCAGACTCTTCATGTTTAGAGCATAGCACCTAGGGATATGGAGCAGTTGGTGTATGAGTTCATGGGTTTGTTACTTGCAATTTTAACTTAAAGGTATTGCAGGTTTTCATTAGGTGTTATTTCCTTCCTCATACCACGGAATCGCCCTTCTTCTCATCACCTTGACGAATAGCAGTCTCTAGCACTTCTAAACTACTCTGCTAAATTAGTTAGCTTTTAAAAGGAATATGTGTGCTTGGTATATCAGGCTATTAACCTAGTGTCTGTAGCATCAACTATTTTGATTTATCACTGCAGTGATCTGCTATTGTGTGTCTTCTGTATCTCGAAGAAGAGGAATTAAACTATTTGCCAGTCTGGATTTTCACTGAAGGGAGCACTTACATTATCATTTCGTCAACTCCTAGAAAGGACCAGGTAGTTTCCAAATGAACTAGCACGTTTTACAGAAACTGTGGACTCTTTCTGAGTCATTCTCCTGGAAAGTACCATCACTGTGTTCCCAGGGATTTTTATACATTAGCTATATGTGGTGAACACCAAGAAGTCCTGCCTTCCCACTGTGGTATAGGCATATTTTGAGTGATTTGCCCAGGTTGCCAGGGCAGAGGAGGAAGCTGAGTGTGTGTGTGCAAAATATCAGGGTGGTATCATGTATTGCAGACCTGTGATGGAGGTTGTATCTGGCTGGCTTAATACAAAAAAAGCCACAGGCTGAGTGTTCTTGCAGACTGTAATTTCAGCTTTTTCCATGTGTGAAAGTGTGTGTGTGTGTGTGTGTGTGTGTGTGTGTCTTCTCGATGAGCACTGAATCTCTGAGACGGAGTTCTGTGTTTACAGTTGCTCAGTACTGCAAGGCATCTGCAGCTTATTTACCTAGGCATCATTCTGCTCCCCAGCCTATGCTCCAGGCGTTTCTAATTTACCTGTTGGATTTTTAAGTTGAGAAAGAATATGGCGCCTGCCAGCAAAGAGAGGCAGGGCAAGATCCAAGTTTTTCCAAAGCAGCACAAGGCTGGTTGGGACTTGGCCCATGCAGAACTTTGAGCTTGGTCTCACTTGTGCTGAGACTTTCTCCCTGCCTTGCGTCTACCAGGAGCTAATGCCTTGCATTTTCCTGCTTCTAGACCTGGAAAATTAGATATTCCTTGAACAATACCTTGCCACTGGGAGGTTTCCCAAGGAGTGTTTCTGTCATAACATCTGTCTGGGGGATAAGCCATCATCATTGGGAATGATCAGGATCAGTTGTTACAGTGGGTGCAGTGCATCTTCACTGACTGTATCACTGTTTTTCCAAGAGAGATCTCAGTTGCACTGCAGTGTAACACATGCTGCTTGATAGGATAATAATGGGTTGGGATCTTTTCAGTTTTCTTTTGGATGTCATTTTTCACTCTGAATTGCTGGTCTTTTACTCATTTCTTTCTTTGGAAGTGAAGAGGTTGTGGGCTGCTAAGTTAATACAGAAAGTTGTTGCTCACATACTCTCATCTTGCAGTAGAAACTATTTCTATTTAATTGGTTAAAATTGCCTTCCCAGTGGTCATATTTTGGACAGCTTCAAAGTGTAGTATTAGTAGATCTAGACACTTAATTTGAGCAGTGGTGACACATATCAGGCAAGGTGACAGCTGTACCGGTCAGCCCTGTGTCCATGCATCAGTGAATTTCTTTTTGAAGCAGATAATTGCAAGGATTTTAAACAAAGAATGTCATCTTTAGCCTTTGACAGTTTCCATATCTCCACCAAAAGTTAATGCCACTGTTCTTAACACTGTGGCCAAGTATTGTCACTTTTCTATTATGCACTAGGTCTTCATGAGCTGTTTGATATTACTGATCCTAAGTTAAATCTAAGCAGTATCATACTTGAAGCTGACTTGCATCTTCCTCTTTCAGTCTTTCGCTTATAAGAAATCAGTGTTAATGTGTAAAAATTGGACATGCACAGCTATTTTACTCTGTTAATTGAATTATGAAAAGCTTAAAAGGAAAGCTTAGTACATCATTGTTAAAGCCTACTGATGTCTTACAAAGATGTTGCACTCTTAATATGGCAGTATATTACTTGTGTGCAGTGATAGCTCTAATTGGAAACCTAACAGGATACAAGAGATTTCTAAGACTATTACTAATGATAATATATTTTTTTAAGTCTGTAGGATTTTTTTATTGACAGTCCTTTGGGCTGAAGCTGGAAATAAAATGCAAAATGTTGAAATATTTCTCGTTGGTTCAGAGGGCTGTATTCGGTGCTAATCGCACATCACACTTCTTGAGTGCTGAAGTGCTCCCCGTTGGCAGTTCTGGCGATATAAATTCCAACAGTAAATCGGTGCTAACAAAGCTCAAGTACCTGTTCCTGTTCAGTAGCTCCATCTTTAGGGGAGGGAGGGGAGGATGATTGCCGGTGGAACTTGCAGTAATGACAGTGTGTCAGGAGGTTGCTAATAGGTACATAAAGAGGTGATTCCTTGGAGCAGTGGCTAAGGGTGCCCCAGAGAGTCCTTTTCAGTAAGTTTGCACAGTTAAGTTGGTGTCTTTCCAGAGGTAGAGCTTCCTGTCGAAATACAACACTTTTCCAGTCTAATGCACAAGTGGTAGCTGGAGAGTACTGACTGCCCAAATATATAGACCTGCATAGGACAGGGACAAGTCATTAAGGTGGAGCGGGATGCCAGGAGTGTTCAGGATGGAATGGCTTTTACTTTAATTTAATACTGATCTTGAGCTGTGCAGGGTTTTGTGTTCTGGAGAGAAAAATCTTTCCCTTGTGGCTGGTGCATCACCTGCAGAGAATCTGTCTTCCTTTACTGCTTTCTTACATGCTTTCCTTTCCCTAGAAGCATGCTTTTAATCATAACTTCACAATTGTTGAATTATCTAGCACCAACATATTGTGAAATTTTATTATTAGGTTAATCTGAAAAAAACCCAAAACATTAGTTTTGATAACAGAATTAATTCCCTTTCTCTCTCCTGATTCCCCTGCTGTCAAGAACATGTTCACCAGTACTGGGAAGAGCAGGGAAAAAAAATATGTCTCTGATCACTGTTATTATGACAGTTTATGTTCTTGCAATTGTATTTCTGTTTGTAAAATTGTTATTAACACTTAGTGATTACTCTGGTTCCCTGTATGTTAATCAAATGCATATTGTCACGTGTATATTGAATTTATTGTATTGCCTTCCCTCTTAAGTATTACTGCTCTGTGATTGTTGTAATATGAAAAGAGGCTGTTCTTTTCCTTCTTTCTTAGAGGAGCCTTGTTAAAAGAAGGGGGAAAGAAGAGCAAGGCTGGTTTTCATTGTATTAGGAATGTTAAGATCCATCCCCTTCAGAACAAGGGGAGAAGAAATTTCTGAAGCCATGGTACATCCATGATGGAAAAAGCTGCGTCAGCACCTCCCGTTATGCAAAAGGTTTTTCCAGATCTGGCATCTTACAAATAAAATACGTGTGTAGCAGTACAGAAGGGAACAGGCAGCAATGGAGTCCTACACCATTAATGGCTTTATAGGCTGAGCTGTACTTAGAAATACTCAGTGACACCTGGCACGCTACAGAGTGCAAGTGTCTGAGGATGTAAGTAAAACTTAATTTTAACAAGCAGACATTTGATCTCTGCAACACCTTTAGTTTGTACTGCTCGTAGTGAGCTGCTGGCAGGTCAGGGAGAGTCTCGAATTAGGCAGAGCTAATTTGAGAAAGTGCTGTTTTAATTTGATACAGTGATTTTAATTCGTCCTAAAAAAAGCAGTTCCACAATGCAAGCAATATCAACAGAGTAAGATCATGTGGCCTCATCTTAGAAATCAGTGCAGCAAAATGATAAAAGTGTAGAAATTTTTGACGTTTAAGAGTGTCATCATTAATTTGACTTCCTTCAATTATACTATACTATGTGCCTTTGTTTAAAAATAATGCAGGATATATTTTAATTTTAAAGAACAAACAAGATTTAAAAAATGAACAGAAATCCTTAATTTGTTTAGTATGGTCTTTAATGTGGTACAGTTTTATTAAGACTGAGATGGAAGAGCCATCCTTGAAAAACAGCAGGAAATTGTTCTTTGAAACTTAGCTCTTGTGTTGTATTGATAGTGTAGTACATTTAGGAGTAGTTCTGGGCAATGCTGCTCTTGTAACTGTTGAGGGAGAGAAGATGGAAACCATACCCCACCTCTAGTTTCTCAGCTTTGCTAAACAGTCTGGAACACTGATAAGTTCAGGTAAGATCTCTGAGTGTTTGAAAGCATTCAATTTTCTTTTAATCCCTGTCTCTACTTCAGGTGGTGTATGAAGTGTAACACTGAAATATTTCTTCCATATCATACTTGAAGAATGTAAGAAGTCATATTTATTTGAGCTGTGGTTGTATTTCTAAATGATTTTGTTTTTTATCTCTTAGCGCTGGCCCCAAAGGTGATAACATCTATGAATGGAGATCAACCATTCTAGGACCTCCAGGTTCAGTCTATGAGGGAGGTGTTTTCTTCCTTGACATCACATTTACACCAGAATACCCCTTCAAGCCTCCAAAGGTAAGAGACCTGTAGCTAACATCTTAAGTCATGAGTGCTAAACATGAATAGAATGCAGTGATAATGGAATGCAGCCCATTTGAAATCCACTCTTCTTAAGAACAAACTTAAGCTCAGTTTAGGCATTACATGAGTTTCTTAGCTAATGTTAACAGCTTTTCCCATCCTCTTGATAATTATTCTAGAGCTTATTTTCTTTTTTCCTGCTTCTGTTTATAAGAAGTCCTAAGCGTTTAGTGCAAGCATTGGGACAGGACTGAGAAACTGAGAAGTAAATAAACTTGAGGAGAAATGCTACAAATACTTGTTTTTCAAACCACTCGGGTACTGTAAGCATAAGTTACATGTGTTTTGGCCACTAAAGTAGTATTTAATTTTTCAGTTTTGTTGGACACTTGTGTTGTTCACCTATTTGTACAGTAACAAACTTTGTGTAGGTGTGTTATATTTGTGAAACTCTTTAAATTCCAGTGTTGTTGTGTTCCAGTGCTTCAAGGCAAATACCAGTGCAAGTGAATGTTATCCGGTGGTTCCAGTATGTGGCCACAGGAAGAGTGTTGGGTTACAAGAGGTGCTTGTGTATACACTTGGTGTTTGTCTTGTATCTGAAAGCGTTTATGTGCATGTTTAACTTTCTACTTAAAACTTGTTTGACTGATGAGATAAATGCCCATGACTGCACCATCTTTCAGGCTTTGGTCTAGTCTACAGCAGAAAGGACTTCTTCAGGCCATCAGTCCATCTCAACAGAGCAATGCTAATTGCTTACACAAGACGACTTAATACAAGCTTGCCAAATTAAGGAAACTGTTTGCCTGTTCTTGCTCACATAACTTCAGCATTTCTGGTAGTACCAACAGGTCCTTAAATTCTACCCCTAAGATAGGGCTCCAATTCACAAACAATGTGGTCTGCCTTGGGACATCTCTAGTGCTTTCCTGCTGACATCTGTCCATCTCTTTTTGGAGATTCTCTGGCAACACAGATGGTTCTCTCATGTTAGAATTTAATTCGCTTTAGATTAGGGGGTTGTTTGTTTTTTTTGTTTTTTTTTTTTTTTTTTTTTTTTTTTTTTTTTTTTTTTTTTTTTTTATTTTTTTGTAANTTTTTGTTGTGTTTGTTTGTTTGTTTAAATTGCTGAATAATTTGTTGTCCAACCAACTGTATGGAATTTATTATGTTGTGAGTCCAGTAAGCATTTAAAGAGGGATCTTTTGCTTTCCTATGTGTGCTTTGTTACACCTTTGCTTTCTATGCTACGGGTCAGAAGCATTTATCACCCCAGGCTTGTTCAGACTCGTCATAGAATCATGGAATGGTTTGGGTTGGAAGGGGCCTTAGAGATCATCTGTTCCTACCTCCTTGCTGTGGGAAGGTATGCCTTCCAGTAGACCATGTTGTTCAAAGCTCTATCCAACATGGCCTTGAACATTTCCAGGGATGGAGCATCCACAACTTTTCTGGGCAGCCTGTTCCAGTGCCTCACAATAAAGGATTTCCTCCTAATAGCTAATCTAAATTAACCCTTTTTCATTTTAAGGCCATGACTCCTTGTCCATGCCCTTGTAAAAAGCACCTTTCCAGCTCTCCTGTAGGCCCCTTTAGATACTGGAAGGCTGCTCTACGGTCTCTTTAGAACCTTCTCTTCTCCAGGCTGAACAAGCCCAACTCTCTCAACCTCTCTTCATAGGAGAGGCGCTCCAGCCCTTTGATTGTCTTGATGGCCCTCTTCTGGACTCACTCCAACAGGTCCACATCCTTCTCATGGCTGGGGGCCCCAGAGCTGGATGCAGCACTCCAGGTGGGGTCTCACAGGTGCTTGTGATTGCCCAGATACAGGTGCAAGGACCTTGCACATGGCCTTGCTGAACTTCATGAGTTCACAGGCCCACCTCTCTCTGTTTCTCCTAGGCTACCTGTCCTTGCTTCCACTTTCTGTACAGTTCCTTTGTGTGTTTGAGTTTGTCCGGGAGCTTCTTGTTCATCCATGCAGGCCCTTTCCCCTTCTCTGACAGATGGATCCAATCAGTGCCCAGCAGACCAGCAAGTCTTATGCCTAAGTAGTCCCAAAGCAAGTCTCATGGCCTAAGTAGCCAAACCCTCGACTGTGGCACCAGTCCCATAACCATTTGTCGGTTTGCTAGATATGACCAGCCCTTTTGAACCCTTTCCCTTTGACCAGGAGGATTGATGAAAACCTGCCCATGCTCCAGAGTCCTTCGTTCACTCCCAGGACTGCCTTATTTGGCTTCAATGTCTTTTCTGATACAGCGGATCTTTCCAGTCTCAGAGCAGCAAAGTGGTTCTGCAGGGACACCTCAGGCTTTGGGGAGAAGTCTCTTCCTGCAGGTCCTTGCCATGGCAAGCTTCCATTCTTCTGCATTATTGGCCCCCCCTCCCTTCCCTGTGTGCCTGTGGGAGTTTCTGGCTGTTTGGCTGTGGGTCCAGTGCAGACTGTGCTGGGAACCAGCTGTCTAACTCCTCAGCAGCCCTGATGCTACGCAGGCTTCTCACTGCCTCCTACAGCTCAGCCAGCAGCTGCAGGAGGTGGTCCTCCACCTGGGCAACACCTTTTGCAGACAGGTCTGCTGCCTGTCCTGCCCAGGAGAAAGGTCTTGGCACTGCCTGCCGTCTGAGGTCCGCTCTGCAGCCTCTCCTTCAGCAGCTCCATCTGAGTAGAAGTATCTGCCACTGGCAGGGTAGATGGTACAAACTCCCCAGCCAGAGTTACAGCTCTTGCTCTCAGATGTGTGCCCACCATGCTGTTTCAAGGGTCAAGTAGGATGCCTTGCAAGACCATCCTGTAACTACCAGCGCTACTGAGACAGCCCTGTACACCAAGTTCCCTGATGCGGAACCAAATAAACAGTTGTGTCATTCCAGCTCAGCCCTGCTTTCTGCTCGGTGTTTCTGACTGGGATCCCTTTGTCTTTATCTTTGGATCTCTACCCTCACCCAGATGAAAAGAAGAGTGGGATTAAAAAACCAAACAAATAGGCAACACTTATTAAGGCCTTAAAAGACGAGTTCAATGGTGATTCACTGTATTGTAGCAGTTTCATTTAAATGGAGTCTTTTATCTAGTGAAGTCCAAGTTGGTTTACAAACCACAATATATGTATGGAAGTAAAATACATACAGCTTCAGTCTCTTTGAGATGGGATATAGGAGAAAGCATGGTGGTGCTATAACAGAACATACTTGTTCTACTTGGGCACTTCAGTTGAAATGAAGAACCTTCTTTGAGAACCAAAGCTGCTCCTGTATTAAAATCTACACTAGTGTTAATGGTAATGTGGAAAATATGATTATCATATTGCTCCTGCTTTATTCGTGCTATTTTGTTGATTTCAGATTGTCCAGCTGCTTGCAGTAGTGAGTAAATATTGTCTGTGGATTGTGTTTAAGTGGTAGGCTAATGTAATTACAATAGCCTTCCTATAAGTGCCTTTTAGGGCAAGAAATAAACAGCTAGTTGAAACAAAACCCAGTGTGTATCACTTTGATGATGAGCACTCACAGAACAGTAGTTATTTTAGAATAGAGTAGAATGTAATTTTAAAAGCCTTGATCTCGGAAAAGATTAAGCTCTGTAAGGAAAAAGGGCTAGTATCCCTTGAATCTTCCTTGGTAAGCCCTGTAAGACCAGTGGAAGAAAACCTCTATGGCCTCTTCAAGTCTTTGGTAACTCCTGTGAGGCCAGTTCCTGCTGTGGTGGCCTGCACGATGCTGAAGTGCCTGTAGTTCAACACATTTCATAACCTGAAAATGAAATGTCATTAAAGGATTTACTTTCTTAAATAAAATGAGGTGAAAATGGTCATCCTGGCAAGCTTCCAAGCCCTTAGGAATATGTGCGAGAGAAGGTGTTGAGGCGTAAACACTGACAAATGCCGTGTGGTTGATGAGCATCCTAGAGATGTGTGGTGAAAGATACACAGGTGCAGCCTTTGAGGACTGGGTCTAGCTCCATCTGAGGGTTTGATTCAGTATTTTGGAGCAAATGTTTTTGGAGAGGATGTTGCTGTAGGAGAGCCAGAAGACTGTGCTAGAAGTGATACTTAGATTCCTGTGAGGATATTAAGAGGGACTGCACTACTGTGCTTGAGGTTGGAGAAATGAAAGATCTTAAAATTTGACTTGGAAATGCGTTGCATGGTACAAAGAACTTCAGTGGGAGAAATCTGATACAGGGACAGATACTATCTTTTCATGTTCTAAATATGTACAATGAAGTTCTTTTGCATTTAACTGAGCGTTCTATACAACACCTTGAAAATGCTAGTGTTAATCTGTTCCCTGCTTTTTATGTTTTCTCATTTTGTGTTGTATTCTGGTTTTGCCTGTGTTTCAGATAGCAAATGAGTCAGGCACATGCTGGGTGAGCCTGGACTTAGGAGAATCCAATAAACAAGTATAATTAGAATTTGAGAGTTCAGTATTTGTACTATTACAATGGACATTTTCCCAAGAGTTACATTATAGTTGTGTTAGATTTCATTTACTGAGGAGAAAACAGTAACTTGCGTTGACCTGGTGTGTGTGCTTTGATCATTTGTATTAATAACCTCTAACCACTTCCTTCCACCCACTCCTATTCTGCTGCTTGTGTAAATTAACCTCTGCTATCACTTCAGGGTAAGGTTGAGATTAGCTTCTTTTATGTCTTTTCAAAAGCTGTTCTTAACTCCGTGTAGTTACTGCATTAATGTAATCTCAGGTGGGACATTTCCAAAGGATTGTTCAGTTACACTATATTTTTCTGCTATTCCACATGCTGTTCTCTTCACTACCTTCTAAGTAACTCAGTTTCTTTTGATTTTGGTCTGAATGTACCAGGTTTATGTGAGAATTTTTTTCCTCTTTAGTGTGTAATGAACATTTACTTTAAATATTTTTGCTTGTTTTCAAGTGGGCCTCCAATTTCTCCCTATTCCAGTTCCATTTGGGTTCCCTGCACTGCTGGCTTTTGTGCCATCAGCAAAAATGGTAAATGACAAGCAGCAGGACTACATGTGTCTAACACCATCCTAGTTCTGAGTTGAGGCTGAAGTGAAAACAAATTCAGATTTTTTTTTTCCACAGTGCTTGGTAGAGTTCCTCTAACTGGAGAAAACTGCTTTTAGTGCCATGGATATATCCCTTAAGGATTATATCTTAAGTTGCGTTAAGGAACCAGGCTGTTCTGCAAGTATAAGGGAGTCTTCTGTCATTTTCACTTTCCCCTCCTTCACGAAAAATAATTAAAAAGTAAATCTTGCTCTTACAGGCAAACAGCATTCATGCTTTGTTATCAGTTATTAGTCAACAGAACTGAGAGACTATCTACACAGCATTTAGCTTTTGTGTTGAGAATCAGGATTAATGATTTTCAGTCTTTACAAATTAGACCTGTTGACCTCTGGTAATTTGGTCCTTATTGTATTAACTTGGAAATACTCCGTGCTTCCCCTTCTGGAAGTGTTTAATCTGCCAGAATTGTTACCTCGCTTACAGTTAGAAACCTTCCTGGAAGGAGACCAAAGGTGCAGGTCAAACACAGAAATACTGAGCAAGCAGCAGGGCTGGGCTGAGGGCTGCTCAGGAACCCAAGGCAGAGCCATTGCCAGCAACTGTAAATGCCACGAACATGTTTTGCCCTGAATAGTATGGGTTGGGGCAGGTACTGCAGAGGCAGATCCGCCCACTGCTCAGGCTGCTGCACGTGGACTTCCACATGACTGTAGGGCGTAATTGCTGCCTTTCCTCCAAAATTAGATGATCTGGGAAACAAAGGTCATTTAGGTTTCTTGTCTGCTATACCTCTAAGGCTCCCTAGGCAGATAGCATCAGGAGTTCTTGGTTTTGGAGTGGCAGCTTGTTGCAGAAGGTGTGGGAAGGTAACACATCTCTGCTCTCTTGCAGTCATTTTGCTATTTTCCCCATAACGTGCAAACGTGCAGGGATTTGGGGTTTCCTTTGTTTGCTTCCTGTTTTAATCCAAAATCCAAGCAGCTCACAAGAAACAAAGCACAAAATATCCCCAAGCATGCAGTGTGGGTGTCTCCTGTGTGACAAGTAACCGCTTTTGCAAGTCCAAAAATAGCCCATGTGCTCTGTGCATCGGGAGCGTTCTTGGAAACACTGCATGGATTCAGTGCACGGGGACATGCCAGTCACCAGGGTTCTATAGCTGTGTCACCCCATCCCGTGCCTGCTGCCCAAGCCTGTGAGAGCGAGGGTCGCAGGCAAATTTTTTGCATCAGAAAGGCAGTAGAAAAAATGAGGATTGACTGGCAAGTTTTATGTGTGGGCTGGTCCCATCTCAAGAGAAAGCACTAGTGTGTTCTTGTCATACCACATGCTTACTGGGTGTGTTTTGCAAATACTCCTGTGACCTATAAACAGACAATAAAATTTCTAGGTGTGGATAGCTGACAAATTTTGAGGATTTCGGATGTGAACCCACCAGCTTTTATTCATGCGCATAATCTTAACCCATGCAAATGGCACCAATTTGTTGCTGCTGTTGGCTCAGTGAGTCAGAGTAAGGCCTCTCTGCAGGTCACATTGTGTTCCGAGAATGGCTCCTGGTGCTTGTGTTTCCCTTTCGGATAACTTATGTGGCAAGCTGCCTAGCTCAGTCACATCACGAATATAAGTAAATCTAACTAACTTCTCCTTGACTGCTGAGCCTCTTAGAAGTGATGGAAGCTGTCATTCCAAGTGCCTTGGCCTGCCTGGAGGATTTTACAAATCCCTGGAAGCCCAGAAGGAGAAAAATGCTGGTGTTAAGGCCCCGGTCCCTTTTGTCACTGGGAATAAAAAGACACAAATTAATTTAAAAAAAAAAGTGGGGAAAAAAATTAAACCCACCACAACCTGGTTTTTGCATTAACCGTGGAAGTTGGCTCCTGAGACTGTTAGTCATTTTTGTTTTAAATCCGGCTCTTTTTTGTTTCCGCCGCGAGAGGGCGGCGGCGGCCCGGGGAGCCCGGCGTGGGTCAGCCCGGGACCCGGCTCGGCCGGCGCGCCCGGGCGCTGCTTCACTCCCTCGCTTGGTGCTCCTGTCCTGTCCCTCCCCACAGCCTGTGGCACCCCAGCACACCTGCTCACACCCCTCTCTTGCAGGTAACGTTCCGGACAAGGATCTACCACTGTAACATTAACAGCCAAGGCGTCATCTGCCTGGACATTTTAAAAGACAACTGGAGTCCAGCATTAACCATTTCTAAAGTTCTCCTCTCCATCTGCTCCCTCCTCACAGACTGTAACCCCGGTAAGTCCACCTGCCGCCTTGCACTCCTCCCAGCACCTAAATAACGTGGCCCTCCTCATCCCATTGGTATGGCCAGCTCGGCTCCAGCCTCTGGTGGAGCACATTTCCCTCTCCAGGGCAGTCAGAGAGGGGCTGGAGGTGGTGGAGGGGGATAGACCCTACCAGCCTGCTGTTTGCTGTGTCTTAGGCTGACCCATGGGGAAACAAGTGGTCCTCCTGCACATGAAAACTCCTTCCCCTTCCAAACCCAGTCTTCATTGGTCTGTAGGGCTACAGTAATCCAGTAATGGAGCTTGAAGAGCCACAAACACAGTTCTGAAAAAAGGGGGGTTGACCTTTTACTTTCCATCATCCATTTAAAACCAGTGACCAACTATGCCACACGTGGTCGTCACTGCTGCTCTAACCCACCCACTGTCCACACTAATTAACAGGAATATGTCTTCATTTCCAAAGTCATTTTACAGGTTGCATTTTTATATGTCTAAAGATGAGAGAAAGGCCACATTTCACACTGTACTAAACTTGTTGGAAAAATTAAACCCCTTCTTGAGATGTGATCTTTCCTTGAAGGCAGCTTTATATTGTTACAAGTATACTTAGCATGAGTATCTCAGGCACTCTTAGAAGGAATAAAATAAACCTGAAATGCATGAATTGGTGAAAACCCTCTGTAATGCAAAATATGAGTGATTGCTGTGTCTTAAACTCCTTAAAACTTTATTGGCATTTCACTCTATTAAGTTACAGATCAGTACATCACCATAAAACCACGAAATTAGAGAAGATACAGATTATCAATTCAGTATGTTTAGATTGTTACAGTGTACCTTACCTGTGTGTTTGCCTCCTATTAAATTCACGCTTCAGCTTTATTTAAAAGTTTTTATTTGGTAACTTGTCTGAATAAGCTGTGTGTTTCCTTTTCAGCTGACCCCCTGGTTGGAAGCATTGCCACTCAGTACATGACTAACAGAGCAGAGCATGACAGAATGGCCAGACAATGGACCAAAAGATACGCTACATAAATTGGATTTTCGTCAAACTCTTACATGATTTGTCTGTGATGGAAAGAGCTGCTTATGATTTTGAAGGGGTGGGGGGAGGGAGGGTGCTGGTAAAGAGTAGGGTATTTCTATAACAGATTTTATTCAGTCTTTTATTTCCTAAGATTTTGTTGTTGTAACTTAAGGTATCTTGCTACAGTAGACAGCTAGGATTTGGAATAGCATACTTTAAGACTGTAATTAGTTCAGCAATATTAGCTCACATATAGTACCGAGAAGAATGTAAACTTCTTAGATTTCTTTGGTTTTCAGTTTGCTTGCAATATGTAAAAGATTAAAACAGCTTAATTTTGTACAGGTACATAGGTTGATGTTTATGTAAAAGTCCTTTCAAGACTCTACACACTGTTTATGCTTTTTGTTTGTTTGGGCTTGAGGGATTTATTTTGTTCTGGGTTGAGTTTCTTTTTTTTCTTTTTTTTTTTTTTCTTTTTTTTTGTAAAAAGATGTTGGGATTGTTTTTCCCTATGGAGGGCACATTGGTATTTAACAAATCCTTTTTAAAGACTGTCATCTCATGATCTGTGATATGGAGAAGTGGATATATGGCCTCATATATGAAATGAGAAGTAGTTAATGTATTATTTTATAAGCCAATCTATCTTTGTGAAAAGAATAAAGGGTTTAATCAGGACTTATGGTAACCTGTAGTGAAATACCTTAAGCTGTTTAACTGTAAGGTGTGGAATAGGAGTCACTCAGTGGATTGGTTGTATGTTGTGGGCTACTTAAGTCTGCATTTGTTACTGTGCTAATAAAAAGATGTTTAAAAAAAAAAAAAAGAAGAAGAAAAGATTTCTGCTTAGTCCCTTGCTTTGTCATTTTGCCAGAGTGGTGTCTCTGTACACTTTGGAGGATTTATGCTATGGTTAAGGACAAGGGAGACCTGCAAATGAGTGCTCTGACTGCTGCTATTTTAGGAAGACAGTTCTAGACAACCATACAATGAATGACAGCATAAGACCTTCACACATGTTCACTAAGTGTTGTGCAGGCACCTGGCCGTGAGGAGGTAACTTGCCACAGAGTCCATGACAGTTACTTTTTAGCTTAAGTTTTCACAGCGTTGCCTGTGCAGGACTGGCATGTTGTTTGAAAGTACAACCAGAAAAGTGTAAGCCACCTGGAAGGGAAAGAGGCAGGAAGAAAAGAATGTCTTGATGCTTTTCTGATGGAGTGGTCTATTCACACCTGGAAGAGGAGAAGGAATCGTGTCCTGGTAAGCTAGCAGACAACACCTTAAAGGAGTATAAAGGAGACTTAATCTGTAGATCCTTTAACTACCTATAAAGATTATCTCCTAGAGACATAGTGTTTACATTGAGGTATGTAGCAACAGGGCAGTTAGTTGTGGATATGGCATTTCTGACCACTCCCTTAAGGTAAAGGCCGGAAGCACAGATTCATTTTCACATGGCGAGTGCTTCACCTTGCAACATTCTTGTGAGTGCTGTGTGGTCATCTGCGCTCAGATTTGGTACTTTAAGATAAATTCTGTATATATTTCATTTACATCTCTTCCTATCTAGATACAGAGCAAATCTAACTTGGTCCAAAGTAATCTGTTAATTAGAGGTGTCCTTTCCTTTGCTGGGTGGCTGTGGGTAGTAGCACCTTACCCTGATCGCCTGAACTGCCGTCTTTTGACAACAGCACATGTTTTGGTGTATGAGCTCCCTCAGCTGTTTGCCTGTTTGGTATATAGCTACATCACACCAGGAGCATCTCTGGTAGTCTTTCCTTCTCCTCTACTGAGTAAAGAGGTAATGGCTTAATCTCAATAGGTTTTTGCCAGCTTCTTGCTTTGTGGCACCAGGACATGTCAAATTAACTGTTGTAACTGGTGGGGGTGACTGATTTGTACAGTGTTTATTCAGCAGGGTAGAGACTTAAGAGGAACAGAGAAAAATGGTTTAGTTTACTAATTTGTTTTTCTTCTTTATAATAATTTTTCTCCATTATCTTGTGAAGGGACTCTAGGTTTGCAGAAGGTAAGTGATCCTAGTGACCTAGAACAGGGTTTGAGTCAGTGGAACAGTAAGAACAAAATATGTGTTCTGCTACTACATTATACTCTGTACTTTGCTTACTAACCCTATGTAAAACTCTACTACAGCAAGTTTCATTTTTGCTCAGTACCAGCCACTGTGTGCACATTGTTTGCAGAGGAGATGCTACATTTTCCATCACTTGTCAGTAAAACACTACAGTATTTAGAAAAACATCAGAATAAGTTTATGAAAGAAAACAGTGGGTGGTGATTTTTTTAATCTGAATGCCTCAAATGATATAAATTCTAAATTTAACCAAATCAAAGAAAATGTGTTTGCCTTTATGTAACCTGTTTGGGAAAATGGCCTTGTCATTTAGAAGATCCTTTTTCTCTTGTCTGTCTTAAAACATTGTCAAGTCCTGGGAAGCCAGGGGAGTGAGTGAGCAAGCTACTACACGTGCACTGCACAGCCCTGGCAGCCTACAGGTGACATCAGTCTTGGCAGTAGAATTGGCACCATGTCTGCAGCATGCAGAGCTGGACAGGAACCAGTCATCCCCGTTCTTTCCATCTCCAGGCATTTTAAGTTCATTCTGACTTGTCAACCTGCACTCCCTTGGCTCAAGGGTCAGCTTTAGTGATGTGCTGTTAGTAGACGTCTTCACTCATTTTGATTGATGCAAGGCTGATTCAAGTCCCTTCCAGAAGCAGGGTTCTGCAGAGCTGAAGAAGAGGAACGTGACCCGTTCCTTGGTAAGGGGTTGCAGCAAGGAGGTGAACCACCGCTGCTCTGAAGTCACCTCCACTTCCCAAGCGTTCAGGCAGATACGGAGTCTTCTGGGTAGGGAGAGGCCTGGAGTGCACGTGTGTCCAGTAGGAAATGAGTGAGGAGGGAGTGTTGTCCTGCAGCATCACCGGGGACAATGACTATTACTGGCCAGATGAGGGGAGGTCGTGCTATAGTGCTTACTCAGCTGCAGTGTTGAAATGGAAACAATTGTATGTTCCTAGCAGGGCATTACAAGAGCTTGCTCATTCATAATTGCTCTCTTATCTTACTCCTTGGCCACAGCAATTCAAACTATATTGAGCAAAGCACATAAACAGTTTCAGTTCCTACCTTCATTATAATGGTAGGGATTCCTGCTTAATTTTTAGTGAAGTGTACTGCTGCTCTGACAATAATAATGCTGACAGACTTTAGTAATGCTGACAGACTTTATTAATCAGTACTCAGGAAGAGCAATACTATAAGCTTAATTGTGATCACTAAGCACACTATTTAGCAGTTATGATATGACAGTGCAAATATTGCTTGTGGTTTTGCTGATTCACAGTGAAATTCACAGTATTTGTTCAAAACAGCATTAATTCAGTGGAAAATGCAGAAATGGGGTACTTCACTCCCTCTCCCTGCTCTTGCCTTCAAATATAAAGAAAAGCTAGCATCAATTAGTACAGGAGGTTGTACTGTGCCCAAACCTGGGCCCTGTCTCTGGGAAAAGTTGCTCATTCTGTCTCTCTGTATATCCTCTTTTGTTCAGTTTACTGACAAGCTGACTTGGGACAGCAGATTCCTGCAGCACAGGTTTGCCAGTGTTGAGTCAAATACAGCACGTGCAGTTACGCTCCTGCAGCTGGACCATGTGCAGCCCAATTAAGACTGCGATGATTTGTACAGGTATTTCTGAACATTTGCCACAGGGATATCTCCAAAAAGGCAGCCTCCTACCCTCCTTAGCCCCCACTTGCATAGTACAGCACTTTGTACCAGTTGTTATCTGGCCTAGGGAGGGTGGATTGCTGCAGCTTGGCTGAGCAGCCAGGTGAGTGTGCCCTAAGCAGAGCCCAGCAAGACCTCCTGCATACAAAATGGATCCGTACAATTCTCAGTAAAATTACCACCTATGGGAATGTGACTGATTTGTAGTGGACGTGCTGGAACAAACCCACGTACAGCTATGTTGTCCTTAGGTTGCTGTTCAATTAATGAGTGCTCTGAGGGCTTTTCTGGTTTCTACAAATGAATTCCCGACCTGAAAGCACTGCTTACTAGACTTTGTTGACAAGGTTCATGTTGGGGTAGATGTCTTCTACTATTTCCCAGAAGATGTGGGGGGTGTTTTTTTATGATTTTGTTGGGTTTTTTTCTTCCAGATGCTAGCAGAACATCAGTGGCTAAATCTGGTAATTGTTCCTCCTGCCCTATACCCTTTTCCTACAGCAAGACACAGATCTCAGCCTCTTGCAGCATCAAAAAGCCCTGTGTCCTGTTTAAAGTCAAGGTAAAAGAACTGTTGCCATTTCACACATATCACCTTTCCAAATTGAATGCTTTATTGCAGCTAATACTTTTTGTGACTATAGGCTATAGATCTGCAGGGGGATTATATACTGGTAAGCTTGTTATTTGTCCCTCACCATGGCTATACCCAGGCATAGTAAAAACCCCTGCTAGAGAGGTATCCATCTATCCCTTCCTCCTCCATAACTCTGGTTGCAAAATAACTGCTCTCATAAAGTGCTTTTTGAGGCTTTTACCACCAGCAGCTTTTTCAAGCCAAGTCTATGAGAAGGAAGGATACCTCTTAGATATAAGCTTGCTGATTTTATTGCTGAATGATATTATTGCTTTAAGTGAAACTGCAAGAGGCAAATGGCATAAAAAGGACTTAGACTATGACCTGGCAGCAGGAGACAATGCTAAGCTAGTCTAGTTATCACAGTTATTCCCTTTGCTCTTCCTTCCAGGCAAGGGAAATGTTGATTTGTTCTGGGACTGGGACAGTTTGCTAGCTAAGAAGGTGAAGGGTTCAAGCAGTGTTTTCCGATCTGTCACAGTCACTTCCCACAGTCTCACTTTCTCGGCCCTTGCCCATTGCTGTGCTGCTTCTGTTTCCACTTGCCTTTGGTCCAGGAGGTCAGTTTTGTTTCCCAAGACAATAACTGTAACCTACAAACCAAACAAGAGGGTGAGCTTTATACCAAAACCATCCACCAGTCACAATCATTTTAAACAGCGGGCAAGTAGTAACACAGTTCAGACTTGTTCTGTAATTTAGCACTGGTACAAGGTAAGTTGCATGTAGTTTGGAAGATCAGGGTCTGGGATTTGAATTAGCCTCATCTACTTATGGGTTGGAAGCTTGTTTTCATCATAGGATATGCAGGACTTCCTCTTCTCGACTCCCCACTCCCCACCCCTGATGATTGCTTGAAGGGAAACAATACCCAAGAGATCCAAAGTTAAGCAGCCCTATTCTCCACTTACTTGGCAATTGAGCTGCCCTAGACAAATGATAAGAGCGTGACATCCAAGTAGGTCACAGCAGCAGATGCTTGAGAGATGAAAAAATGCACAGCAGCAGAGAAAGCCTGTACCCCACAGTGGTGGATTTTGCCCTGTTTGTTTCTTTCCCAAGCCCCATCCCTCAATATAAATAAAGCCAACCGTGCCAGCAGCCCAGGCGGGCTGGGCTGTGGGGCCCCTCTCCCAGCTCAGCCCTGCCGGCTGCCCAGCCCTAGGCACCAAGAGCCACGCGAAGGACTGAAGGGGACAGTCTGCTGAAAGGGGCAGATAAGCACCAAGAGCGTCCTCTGGGGAGCAGTTTCAAGAGCAGCTGGCTAGCTAAGGAGAGCAGCACAGCGGTATCGACTCAGATCTGCAGCTGTAAGGATCCATCAAGTGACTTGTGTATCACCCAGACAGTCCAGGGTGGCTGAGCTCAGTAAGTATATGAAGCCTTCCCAGTACTTCAGCTCTAGGAAGTGCCAAAGGCAGTGCTGGCCACATGAAGCTACTGCTCCTTCTTATTTTAAGTTAACTGTTTTCTATAAATGTTTTACCAGCACCAGCTCTTAAGGGAAACCATGCCTACATTTTTAGTTCAAGGTCCTTAGTCAAACTCTGTTTTCATCTCTGCACTAGTGGTTTGACAAAGATCAAGTGATAAAGTCCTCTCTTGCTTATGATTTGTGGGGTTTGCTGTGGCCACACCTGCTTGCTCTTTCCTGTTCATCAAGCTAACTCTGGATTCCTTCTACTTCTTTCCAGCTAGAGATGTTTGTCCTGTTCCTGTGAGGTCTGAGGCTTCCTTTCTTTTCAACAGCAGTCCAGGGTGTTTGGAAAAATGCTGTTTAGGGGGGTTTTTTCCCCCTCTGTGAGGGCTTTGAAAGAAGCTGTAATCTTCATGTGTATTTACCGCTGAATTTTAGCTGTGGCAAAGCTCTGTTAGTATAACAGAACAAAATCTCTATTTAGTGTAAAATTTGGCCAGGCTTTAAGGTGCATGCTGGAGAGCCCCCACAGCCAGCAGAGGCAAGGAACCAGCCGTCAGTGCTTTCTGTCATCTGCCACATAACAGGGGACTGTGCCACTCAACAAGTTGAAGTTCTGCCAGCTCAGAAGCACCCTGTGTGGAGACACATCCCCAACTCAATAAAGAATTCATTCCAGCAGAGCCCAGACTTTAAGTCATAGAATCATTAATCTGGTGATTAACAGTTACCTTAACGTAGGACTCCTGGTCTCACCTTGTACATCTCAAAGCCTATTTTTTATGGAAATCACAGGAAAGAAAACTATTTTATCCATCTTATTGTGGCCACCACTTTTTTAACGATGTTAGCTTCAGTCAAAAGCACAATTTTAAGCTCTCCAAAAGGATGAGCAAACTGACTGTTTTCTAAAATACCTTCACACAATGAGAGAGGAGAGTTCTGCCAGGTAACACAGAAGAGCAGGACATAGATCCAGTTGGGGCTGTGACTCCCTCTCCGCATTACAACATGCTGTATAGTAACAAATCAGGGCCCTCACAAAACACACCGCCTGGGAAAAATTTCCTGCTTGTCCACCTTTCCTTGCCCTGCAGGGGAGTTATGCTTGACTCCTGGATCCCTGATATACGTGACAGTCTGCAGCTCACACCAGCCCTACCACCTAACATACCTCTCCTGTGACTGCACATTTGTCTGCAGTCAAACTTGAGCCTGCCTTCCTCCACCACCCTGTGTGCTGTCAGTACAAAACAAGTTACATTTTTGCAAAGTCTCTCCCTACCATTATCCAATTAATTCTTCATGCATTTTTTTCTTTTAAACAGCATAAAACAGGTGTTTGGAAAGCTGCAGGCTAAAGACATTTAACAGGGAAAACTACTCGAGAATATAAAGATACTGTAGGAAAAGCCATAATGCTAATGCCACATGCAAGTTATATTTGTTTAGCTAAGCTGGAACACTGTCAGCTGAAAACACTAGCTGCTTTCTAAGGGAAAATAGAGCAGTCATTTCACACAATTGAATTGATTCAATATGGTTGTTAAAATACATTAAAGCTGCTTTGCCAATTGACTAATGTCTGGGAGACCCATTGTCAATTACACTAGTTTGTAAGCCATCAAGTACATGAATACAAAACAAACAAAGATAATGCCCTTCGTTATATTATTCTATGCACTTGACTTCCCCTGTACAATATCTAAAAAAACATATGAGCTGCACTGCTGTAGACCATATGTTTTATTAGTCATAAGTGTCCTGGCTGGTGCATTCAGCTGACTGACTTTTAGCTGTAGTAGAGGAAATAAGGACAAGAAAAAAAAATAAGGGATTCTTTTGCATGACCTGCATGGCATGTGAATTAGGCTTCCTTGGCATGAAGAGGCCTCCTTTTTGCTGGGTTGCCCAAGGCTGTGGATGCATCCATTTCCCTTTGTACACAACGTTTACAGAAACAAAAGCTGGGCTTTGCGACCTTAACTTCCTATCGCTGACACAGCATTTAGCCAGCCATGCATTTACCTCCTTTTTGTCTCTGAAGATGTCAATCTCCTTTTTGAGCAGTTCAACTCTTTGGAAGGCTTCGAGGCTGGTCACAGCGTACACCAGAACGAAGCCGTCAGCCACAGAGAAATAGTGCTTGGGCAATTCCACGCCCTCCTGCAGACCCCTGGTGTCATAAAGCCGCAGCTGCTCCTTCACGCCTCGGTCTGTCTCCACTGATGCCAAATACACATCTTCCATTGTGGCACCCTCTTCTAAGCCTGTTTGAAAACAAGCAGGAACGTTCCACTGCTGTAAGAACAGCCCCACTATAAGAATTCTTTGCAGCACAGCAGAATTGTGCCCCACAGTAGGTTTCAGTGAGTGTTTTACAAGAGTGACTTGACCAGGCCTTGACCTTGCCTGGCATCCCCATGGAGGGCTGTATTCATAGATGACTGCACTAGCTATTTCCAATAGTGACACTGTAAATACATTAATACGTAAGCACATGATTATGCCTGTGAAATTAATCTATACAACATGCACATTCAGGATAAGATATATGCTCTCCTCCCAAGTTTTCCAAACTCCAACCACCCAGTTGTACCAGTTCAGTGCCAAACATGCTGCAAAACGAGCCTGCCCAAACATACCCTTTTGGAACAACAGCCAGGGAACACCAGACAGTCAAGTACTAACATCTTAAGCCTATTTCTTTGCCTCATAATGAGCTGGATCATACTGCAGAAGCAGGAGCCAAAGGAATCATTCTGTAAATGACTGTGTATTGGTGGTACAACTAACCAATAAGTGAAAATAAGCCAGAAAGGGAAGGGGATGTTTTCAGGCAAACAAAAGTTGCACACTCTATTTAATCAAATACACAGTGAGCTTTTTCGATCCCCTAGGGATTTAAAATGACTCAGATTTGCTAATAGGAGAAAGTTCATTTACTGCAAGGCAAGAGCATGCACAAGATAACAAGCTTTCATATATGTATCACCTGTTCCACCCTGACTATCTGCATACTGGCCCTCCTTCCCTCCTCCTCTCCCCAAGGTAAATGTGAGGTAATTCAAGGCAGCTTGCTTTGAACTAATTAAAATTATTTTTTCTAAGCCAAACCTGAGAACACATAAATCACGTTAGCTTTGTGTTCCTCCTGGATGCAGGTGTATAAGTTTACAGGTCGAAACAACTTATGTATAGTGTAGCTGGGCCACTTCCAGAGCTGGTTTTAAGTATTCATACAAACCCTCTGCAACCCACGTTTTTGCCTCCACTGCACTCCTATATACAATTGTTTGCTGTTGCAGGACTACAATAATGAGTCCTGCTTTATTCTCTTTGTCTGCCAAAAAGGGACCATTTTAGTGCATTGTTTAAGAAAACACAAGGGATTATCTGGCCTATGAAAATAAGGATTTTGCTATATTCAGTGACACTATTCAAAACACTTCACATTGACAAACAAGCTAAAGCATTCCACCCACGCTGATGGTTTCCCGTGATGTATGCAGCATTCCTGTGCAGGCAAGTGGCACAAGCTGTTCTTTTTGCCCCTCTCTGTGCAGTCTTCATAGATCAAACCCTTATTAGGTTTCCAATGATTTAACTTATCTTGCCTCCAAATATAGCCACACTAATGTGTGGGAGCAAAACTAAGAACAGAAGGACAAAGCAAAGGTTAATAAAAAGAAAGAAGCACAAATGCATTGTGTGTGATTCTAGAATGTGTTAAAGGGGCATTTTTAAAGACTGAGGTAGTAACTAAGAGTCCTTTCTGGATATAACACTGTTGTTTAAACACAACACTATATTCTTGCTCTGCCTTGTTGCATTGTACAGACAGGTCAAGAAAATATCTAGTATCAGTAAATACGGCTTTGGCAAGAAGGAAGGAACCATAAGTACCTAAGTTTTCTTTTTAAAAAGCAATGAATAATATTACACATTTTTTCATCCTCTAAATGCTACACTGTAATTCAACAGCCTCTAATATATCCATGTTATCCTGAGACAATCTCTTCCTAATGGCATTAAAAGCAGCAGTGAAAAGTATGTCTTTTAACATCCTATTTAAAAAGGAAGAGAAAAATTTAAGACCTGGGACTTAACTCAGCAGAATAGAGCAACAAATTTTGATGTCAAATAGGAGGGGCACTTAGGAAGGAGTTCAAATTAATGCACCAGTATCACATTCCAGAGGTGAAATTTCACCTACATGCACTGGGGGAGTGAGTATATGCAAGTAGTTTCCTAACTAAACACAGATAATTTTTAGAAATACCTGTGTTACCTTATTCTAGGCCCTGCTCCTAAAGCCCAGACCATGTACCAGCCACATCTTGCTGACCATGACGTTTCCACTCCTTGTTAGTACCATCCCATTCAAACATTTCCTAGGTCTCCACTCAAACAGGGGTCAGGCAAGTTGCTGTAAGAGTAGCAACGCTAGTCAGTGTCCTAGAAAGGTGCTGGGACCATCCCATCCTCCCTGCCACAAAGATCCTGGTTCTCCTTTCCTTCACTGGCATCCCCAGGCATCCTTCCACCTTCTCTACCTGGGTGGGCAAGGGCAGCTTGTGCTGGGAAGTCACTGTCCTGCAGACTGTTGCCAGCTTGAGTAGGTTTCCCATGGAGCAGAGCACTACAGTGGGCCAGCTTTCAGGTTCAGAAATTACAGGGGTGAAGGGGAACTAACAAGATTGTGCACAATGTCATGCTTCCTTTGAAAACTAAAGATGTAAAAAAGTTGGAGAGGGAAAGGAGGAATAGACAGAAGTGATGCCACTCTCTAGCACCTACTTAGCTGGTGCAAATCTTAGGAGAGGCAGAAAGGTCTCTGTTTGTTACCGACCGCTGCCACAGAGGAACTGCAACGGGAAGCCTCAGTCATAAATTGGGTGTTGTTCCAACCCCTTGTGGCTTCCCAATGAGGTGAAGAAAAGGCTCAATATACTAACGAATACTGCACACGCAGGCTAGGCACAGCAGATAGATTGCAAATACCTAAGTAAATCAAAATTTCAAGATGGATGGAATTTTGAAAGTTCCCAGCTGGATCTTGAACATTAATGCAGTACAAATTTTGTGTCTTCTTGAGTACTTTTGAGGATCTCCTGTGTAATCTCTTTTTCCCTTTTTCCAGAGGAATTCAGCAAAGAGCTCCTAAAACCTGCTATTCCTTATGTTTGTAAACTGCAGAATAACAGGCTTTGCTTATTTTGATCTCACATGACAGTGTATCAGAGGATCCCTGATTTGGGAAAGAGCTGAACAGACCTCAAGAGGAGCTGATCTGTTTAGATTTAGCTGCTAGGGAAGTACTGGTCCCACCAACAAATAGCCAGGTTGTGACCCTCAGTTACATACATTCAGTTCCATTTTCATCTATTTCTAAAATGCAAAGCTGACTGCACCTCTATCACGAGGTAGTTTTAATTTAAGAAGCCAAGATGTAAAAAAGTGTCTCTGCCCATGGCAAAGGGGTTGGAAGGAGATGATCTTTAAGGTCCCTTCCAACACAAACCATTCTATGATTCTACAAATGCATAATTAGGTTAATTAGCCTCCAGATCTAAGGTGTTTAGGCCAAAACCCCAAATCCCTCCAGCTGGAACAAGTGAGGCAAATTCTCTCATTATGGCTTCTACCACAGTAATATATGGTGTTTTCATTCCTAGCTAGTAAGACGATCTGAAGTAGCTGCTTCTGAATAACCTGACCATACCAGCTATTTACACAGCCAGGAGGTAGACGTAAGTTTGCTACAAGGGAGAGTTCTCACCTCCTCTGATAAGCTTTACCATAGACTGAGAGGCCAGAAATATTTTAAGGGCAGAAGGAAGACTCCTTTCTGCACCATCACTGAACAGGAATACCATTTAAGGAAAAATACCCATCCTCTTTACAGACATGTCCCATGCCAAAGCTAAGCCAGCAAGTCTTGTGCTAGCCTGGTCAAGACAGGTCAGGCCAAGCAGTGCCACATACCACAGGTATTTAGTGAGACAATCCTCTGCTGCCAGTCAAGGACCCTTTTCATGACAGAGGAGATAAGACTGGACCCTCGTTCTTCAGGACAGCAAGAGAAGGTGGAGGATTTGGACAAACACAACACTTAAGTCACAAAAAGAGAGATCATCCCAGGTACGAGGCAATCACAGAGTCATAGAATAGTTAAGGCTGAAAAAGACTTCTAAGATCATCAAGCCAAACTGTTAAACCAGCACTGCCAAGCCCACCACTCAACCATGTCCCCAGGTGCCATATCTGCATGGTTTTTGAACACTTCCAGCAATGGTGATTCCACCACTTCCCTGGGCAGCCTGCTCCAATGCCTGAACACCCTTTTAATGAAGACATTTTTCCAAATATCCAATCTAAACCTCCCCTGGCATAGCTTGAGGCCATTTCCTCTTGTCCTGTTGTTTGTTATTTGGGAGAAGAGACCGACCCCCACCTGGCTACACCCTCCTGTCAGGTATCTGCAGAGAGTAATAAAGCTCCCCTTTGGAGCCTCCTTTTCTCCAGACTGAACACCCCCAGCTCCCTCAGCTGCTCCTCATCAGAGTAGTGCACCAGGCCCTTCCCTTCACCAGCTTAATTTTCCTTCTCTGGACACAGTTCAGCCCCTCAGTGTCTTTCTTGTAGAGAGGAGCCCAAAACTGAACATAGGATTCAAGGTGCTGCCTCATCAGTGCTGAGCACAGGGGGATGATCACTGCCCTGGTCCTGCTGGCCACACCATTCCTGATACAGGCCAGGCTGCCACTGGCCTTCTTGGCCACCTGGGCACACTGCTGTACCTGTATATGTACTACATACAAATGTGCAATCCTTAACAACTATTGTCCTGACCTATGGCAATGTAGTCCCTACACCACTCAAAGCTAAATCTGCATCCATGTCAAACATTTCCTTTTGGTTTTTTTCTAATTCCTTGTATTAGTTTAGCGAGAGTGTCTGCCATGCAATAGCTACATTATTTTACGTGGCTCTGAGAGTGTCTCTCATCTATTTATCCTCTCCTTTCCCATCTTGGGACACAAGGCAAACTCCCTTGCAGTTTAAAGCCTAGCACAAAATCCAATACCAGACATTGTTGCTCACATGCTACAGGGACACAGATACTCCTTTTTTGGGGTATTCCTTCTTCCCGAGTATTTCTTCCTCTTTGACCTCAAGCAATCTTAGTGCCCTTGCAAGAGTTCTAGCTGCTGACCATGTAAGTAACAGTGGCACTTAGGGACTTCATCCATGACAAGCCAGGCAGACCTGAAGGTGCATGTTTTTCTAGGAAAAGAAACACAGTGCAACTGGGTTTACAGCACCACCACAAAGCACACAGCCAGGAGCATGGGCTCAAAGCCAAGGGCTTTACATAGCAGCGTGAAACCTCCAAGGACTCTAATCACTTCCCTGACACCAGCTGTGCCATCACTCCTTTTTACAGGAAAGCCAACAGGAGGCACGTGAGCATTGACAGACTCATGGCTGATTTACAGCCAGGAGGAGACCCCTGTAACAGTGGCTGTGACACCTCGGAGAATGGCAGCAGACCTTGTGCTCTGACCCTCCAACCAAGTTCTAGCATGCCTCTTGTCACTGAGAGGAGGATGTGCCTGCCATCGGAACGGAAAGACTCCCCGTGTTGGCTCGGCCGTCCTCCCCATGGCTCCCAGGCCCCTGGAGTGGCCGCAGAGCTGCTCCTGACGTCAGTCAGGAAGCACAGGTTTTGAAACAGCTTGTGTCCATGTTGCCATGCCCGGTGAGCTGCCTTGCTGCTTGGCTCTGAACAGACAGGCTTTCAGCAAACACACTAGTCCTTTCTTGCCTCCAGCCAACAAGGCCAGCAGCCAAGATGTACATGTCAGCTCTCTGGAGCTTGCAAGCTTTAGGAAATGAGGATCAAGATCCTGTAATCATGTTTCAGGTATGGAAGGGCCACCCCTGCAAGGGTAGCACCATTGTGCAGTTTATAGCAGCTCAGCTAAGGAGCAGTCAAAGACTCACCACTCCTCAAACTCTGTCCTTGCATAGTGAGAGCCTCACAATGGGATCCTGCCTCTGCAGTTTGGGAGTTAAATCAATACAGAGTGGAACAGTAGCTGAAGGTCTTCTGGAAACCATTTCCACCAGCCCATACTCCAGGCACCCTCTGCCACAACTGCTAATGTGCTGAGGAATAGGCAGGGAGGATGGTGAGTACTCAGCAGGACTGCCAAAAGCACCAGCTTATCTGTCCACCCCCCAAATGTGCCTGATGGCCTACGTAGGGAATATCAAAATTGCTGGGTCATGGCCACTCATCTCTTGAGGCTGCAGCGGCTCCCTAATGACACTCTCCATATCTTGATCTTGACTCTGCTACTTGCCCTCTTTCTCTGAATGTCTTAGGAAAAAAAGATTTGGCCAAAATCACAGAAAACAGGAAACTACCTTCTTCCTTCTCCCCTTGCACTCCCCATCCGCTATCAGCTGCTCCTTCCCTTACCAGTAACTCCAAAAAGTAAGAGCAGAGCTGCAGGCAAGGAAAACAGATCTTTTTAAAGGTAGGGGCTGGGGGAGGGGGTCTGCATTGCTCAATGGCCAAGCTGGAGCAGAGCATTTGGGAGTGACAGAGGGACACCCACGGCTAAACCCCAGGCACGAGGCCTCCCTCTGGTTATGTCAGCCAGTGTCCATGACGTTGTATAATCATGTACATGGCTGGCTCCATAAATAGCTCCTCTGATCAGCAACACCCGAATATCCTTCCTGCCTGGCTTGCTAATAGGAGGCAGGAATTAATGCAAGGCAATACGATTTAAGTAACGTGGCCTTGCTTATGCTGCTCGGGTGTCTCTGACAGTCACCCAGCCCGGCACAGAGGAGAGGCAGGTTGGTAGCAGAGGGAAAAACCTTCAGCCTGCGGGTTTTGCAACCTTCACGTTGAAAGCTACACGGGGCTACGTGCCTAGCGCTTGGTAGGATGCTGGAAACAGATGTTGCTGCAACATTAGAGGAAATCCTCCTTTTAAACACGGGTATTAGCACACAGTTCTGTATCACGCTTTGCCAGCAAATTCCTCCCATCCACACATTTTAAAGGTGCAGTGCTGCAAAGCACCATGCTAGAAATCCTCATGTTTATCCAGCAACTTATCCCAACGTCTAATTTACCAGCTCAAGAAAAAAATGCAAAGTGACTAAACATCTGTCAAAGCCCTGGTGCCACCCCTTGTTTCTAGGTGAGGCAGGAATAATTTGTCAGCCTGATGATCATTGCCCTTCGTTTCAAAGCCAAATGTAGAAACAGAGGGAAACATGCAGGCTTTGCCTTTGTTCCCTTTCTTTTGTGCGCAGCAAATATCAGGCATCTCCTGTTCCTCTGTCAAGTCTATTTTCCCCGTGAGGATTTCTTAGAGAGCGGAGACGCTTGGCCTTCGAAGTTCAGCACAGAACGTGGAACCTAAAGCTGAGCTGTTTTTCTTTCCAGAGCTTTGATTAAATGTTAGCCAAAACCAAGCAAAACAAAGCTTTAAGAAGATGAAACAAAAGTCTAAACAGTGTCTACACTCGTCATGTGACAGCTATTTATTTTTCAGGCATCTATGGCATCTTTGAGGGAACGAGATATTTCTTTTGTAAATAGGCAGCAGGCACATCACCTGCTTTCAGTGTTTGTTTCTTTTTAAACATTCTCATGTTTTATTACCGGGAACATCATGGAACGGGTTCTTCTCCAAGGCTCTTTTAAAAATCTGTAAGTAAGGGACTATGAATTTTAAAAACAGCCCAGAGATGCCACAAAACCACATTAATTTCCTCCTTCACCTCAGTGCAGTTCACAGTCCTCGATTATTGGTGTTTGGGGGCCCACACAGAACAAGATGCTAGAAAAGGAGCCTCCCCCCAAAAGTAAAAATGTCTCACCAACAGTATGCTTTCCATAGAGAAGCTGCTCCAAAATCGCAGTCTTTCCCACTGAGGCCATTCCGCAGACCACCACCTTGTAGCCCTTTCCCATCGTTGCCGAGGGCCGGTTCTGCAGCGGAGCCCTGTGCAGACACGGGAGGCTGTTAGCCTGGCACGGCGCAGGGACGGGCACCCGGCAGGAGCGAAGCCCACGGAAGGCGCAAGGCAAAGCGCGAAGCAGCGGGGGCACAGCTCCCTCCCAGCGCTTGCCAGCGACTGATATTTTTAGGACTAGCGTTTCCTCCCACACCATTTTTTCAGGTTTTAGGCTGCTGCCAGTGGTGCTGATGCTTGCCTGCAGCCTCGACACTTGTCCTGTCAGGCTTGGGGAGACTGGGAGCACTGGAGCATGCACACCCCAGGGCAGGGGCTGTGTTTGTTGGCATGTGTGTGCACAGCATTATCGGGCTTCCTGGGTTTGCAGTGGGCTTGATGGTATCTCATGGTACCAGGATGGCTTCTGGAAATGCGAGAAAATGGGGGTTCCTTCCCTTTTGTTTCACTCACAGAAAGTTTCTAGCTTTTACAGACTAGGAACTACAAAACAGGAGTGTTAAAGGCAGAAGCAGAGGAAAGCAAATGCAGAAGCAGGTTTTTTCGGTCTGCTTTAAATCAGTTTGGATGGGTGGGGGTTGGTTCTAGCAGGAGGCATCCAGCAGCCAGGGGCACTTCCCACTGCCAGTGAGCCATGGCAGGGCCGCAGGCCCTGACTCAGTTTGCTGTTTGGAGCCATTTCCCACAGAGAGGGCTGAAGAGTACCTTTTCTGGACCAGGAGGGGCTGGCGTTGTCCTGCTTCAATTCCAGTTTAACCAGGTAATGCTTCACAAGCCAGGGTGCTCTGAAAAGCATACACTGAAAAACAGAAAGGTCATCCTGCAGCCACAGGTATGGAGGCAGAAAGGACTTGCAGGCTGGGAAAGCCTAACTCACAGAATCATAGAATGGCTTGGGTTGGAAGGCAGCTTAAAGATCCTCTCCTTCCAGCCCCCTGCCATGGGTAGGGATGTCACCAATGAGACCAGGTCCCTCAACACCCCATCCAACCTGTGCCATGCCATATGCAGGAGGGATGGGAGCAGGGACAGGAGCAGATCAGTGGGTAAAGCCAGGGTTTGCAGAACCAGGGTGCCCTCTCCCTGTCCTCCACTGAAAAGGTTTTAGGATTGTTTTTAGGGCTTTGGTTTTGCCCTTAGGGTTTATTATTTAGAATAGAATAGAATCATTAGGTTGGAAGAGACCTTTAAGAACATCTAGTCCAAACATCAACCCAGAACTACCACTGCAACCACTAAACCACATCACCCAGCACCAGATCCAGACACCCTTTAAACCCCTCCAGGGATAGTGACCCCACAACCTCCCTGGACAAACTATTCTAATGCCTGACCGCCCTAACAGTGAAAAACTTCTTCTAATATCTAATCTGAGTCTCCCCTGTCTCAGCTGAAGGCCATTTCCTCTGGTCCTCTCACTGCAGTCACAGTAGAAGAGACGACCCCCACCTCACTACAGCCTCCTTTCAGGGAGTTGTAGAGAGGGATCAGGTTTCCCCTGAGCCTCCTCTTCTCCGGGCTAAACAAACCCAGCTCCCTCTGCCGTTCTTCATAATCTTACGATTTTTTAAATTATTATTATTTTAGAGCCTTTTTTAAGGCTTCTTTTCAGGGTTTTAGGCAAAGTCCCCACCCCAATCCCTAACCTGGGGCTCTTATGGGGGCTAGGGGGAGGGGGTGTCTCAGGGTATGCCGCATCTCGCCAAGCCCCTGCCCCAGGTCCAGCCCCCGGGCGGGCCGTGCCCCACTGCCCTGGCCCCAGAGCGCGGCCCCGGCCCCAGGGCGCGCCCCCGGGGCCGCCCCCCCCGCCGCGAGCGCGCACCTGGACAGANCCCCCCCCCGACGGACTACATTACCCATGAGGCAACGCTGCCGCCGCCGGAAGTGCGGTGTGGCCCCGAGGGTTTGTGGGAATTAGGGTCCTTCCTTTCCGGTGCTCGGCGCCATCAGGTGAGGGCCGGTCCGCGCGCGGCCTTTCCCTCAATCCGCGGCCATCCCGGGATCCGAGCGCCCATCCGCCCGTCCCGCCGCCGTGCCCGCTCGGCTGCGGGTGGGATGGCGCTGTTCCTGCGGCGCGGCGCCTCTGGGAGGCCGGTGGAGGAGGGCCCGCGGGCTGCGCCTCGGTAGGGCGGGGAGGGGAGCGGGACATCCAGGGTGGCCCTGGCGCGACAGAGCGGGCGCAGGTCGGTGACGGACGGCGCGCCCTGGTTTGCTCCGGGTTTGCGGTTTGTTCGTGGGGTTTCTGTGCCATTATGCAGTGAAAAGATGGGGTGGCTGGGGGTGGGAATGGATGAGCTATAGCTGGGCAGGTTCCATCAAGAGGGGTATCCAAAATCACACACGAACTGTGGCGTGTTTTTAAATGTAAATAAAGTGAGCCGCGTGTGTCTTATGGTGAGTTGGGTGGGGGCTTGATGGAGTTCAGGTACATGTGCTGATTGTTGCAGATGTGTAAGACCTCAGGTTTTTTCGAAAAAAGCAGTAAACATGATTAAAAAATAAAGTAATATTTGATTTTTTAAACGTCTTCAACTTTTAAGACAATTTCAGCTCGGGACAGGGACTTTGTAATAGTCATTACTTTCTTAAGGCCAAATTTGACCTGTACGAACTTTGTGTTGAGACCTTGCTCTGCTGAAGTCAATACAAACTGACCCCGATGGTGTTCAGCAGAAGCAATTGAAAAAAAACCTTTAAAAAAGCCCACAAGGCATCTATGGAGCAAAACACAAATGTCAGCAGCAGTAGGACACTGAGCTGTGACACTTCTTGTTTTGTATGACATGATCAGTACGTCCCATTTTACTTAAAGCCCAGTTTCAGCAGATGTGGAAGAAGGCCTTGTCTCTCCTGAGATGTGGCAGACACCATGTGAATAGCTCTAAGGAAGCAAAAGTCCCAGTCCAATTCATTTCTGAAGCAACTGTTAAGCTTCCACTTACTAATGAAACTGTTAAGCTTTCACTTAGAAGCAAAATCTTACTAAGGTAAGAGTTAACAATAAAAGCCACACTCCTCGCAGTCCTGTAGTTCTTTATAGATTTGTATTTAAAACTCGTTTCAGGTGTTAATTGTTGGGTTTGATAGTGTCAGATGTAACACATTGAAAATTTCTCTGTTGAGGAGTTTAACACTTCAGAATATATAAAAAAGAAGGAAATTGCTGGGAATGGTGACTGCAGTGTGTCGTGCTGAAGGCTGCCAGGTGTGATCCACGTTCCCAGATGTGCCAGTGGTACAAAGAAACTTGAGAGCTCCCTGTCTTTCAGCGCTGTGCCATGTGTGGTTTTGTGCAGTGCCACTGTTGGAAGACGTTCAAGCTGGGAGTTGCTTCTGGTGCACTGTTTTCACTGAGCTCTCTATCCAGCAGGTAGACATGGGTGCCTACAAGTACATCCAGGAGCTATGGAGGAAGAAGCAGTCGGACGTGATGCGGTTCCTGCTGCGCGTGCGCTGCTGGCAGTACCGCCAGCTGTCGGCCTTGCACCGGGCTCCGCGCCCCACGCGACCGGACAAAGCCCGCAGGCTGGGATACAAGGCCAAGCAAGGTAATGGCACGGAGAGGTGAAGCCCGTTTGCCTCACAGTGGAGTGACACTGGCTTCCTTCAGTGACAGCAGAATAACAAAATCTGAAACTGAAGTATCCCCCAATAAACTGAAGTGTCCCGCATGAAATATCATAAATGTTCTGAGTCGGTAGCAGTGCCCACAGCCTGAAACCTTAACTTCACTTAAATTTTGCATCTGTGCCTTCTGTGGCCGTTCTGGCAGGTGAGGATCAAATGGACTTTGGCCTCAATTTTTGTTCTTGTGCAACGTTAGTGCTGCAGAATTGAGCGATGTTTTTAGTATCCTTGGGTTGGGGGGTGTCCTTTCTCCACCCAAGTTTTGTCATGTGTTACTTGGACTTTTTCAGGGTGACTGAATTGTGACCTTCTAGCACCTGAAAAGAGCTACAAGGGATCTGGATAGAGACTTGCACAAGAGCATGTAGTGACAGGACAAGGGGAAATGGCTTAAAACTGAAAAAGTAGGTTTAGATTAGATATTAGGAAGAAACTCTTTACTGTGAGGGTGGTGAGGCACTGGAACAGGTTGCCCAGAGAAGTTGAATACCCCATCCCTGGAAGTGTCCAAGGCCAAGCTGGGTGGAGCTCTGAGCAAACTGGTCTGGTGGACGGTGTCCCTGTCCATGGCAGGGGGGTTGGAACTGGGTGATCTTTGAGGTTCCTTCCAACAAAAGCCATACTATGACTGTTACAGCTGCATGCACTTGGGCAAGATGATGGAGTTTGTGCTGTCATTGGACTACAGTTACTGGTCAGGGAAAGAAATGGGAGAACTGGCCATCCATGTGTAACTTGAGGAAATCCAGTTAAAACCCCAGTATGTTTATTCACTAAGAAAATAAAAAGCTAAGACTTGGCACTTCCGTCACTGTTTATCTAGTTTCCTCATTTCTCAGGGACCAAATTTCAGCAGGGTTTGTAGATGGCTTGTGCTTCAGTGCTTTGCGACTGCTGCCATCTGAATTGTGGGGTTTGGGTAGTGGTTTTGGTGGGGTTTTTTTTTATGATTGTATTACTATAAAGCTGTAGCTGATCTTAGTCTGTTTGGGACTGGATAGTGGAAAGGTCCCATAAGCTCTGGTTTGGAATCAAAAAATAGTTGCAACAGGGTATCGCTCTCCTTACTCAGTTGTAATTAAAATAACAAAAACATCTTGTATTATCCACCTCGAGTTGTAAAAATTGGTATAATGACGTCGTGTTGCAGCATTTCATGTAAATGTGTGGGGATTGGAAATACAGTACAGGGATGAAAATTGCTACTGGGATTGTTCCAGGTCCTAAGTCGCCATTTGTCTTAGGTTACGTTATCTACCGCGTCCGTGTTCGCCGTGGTGGTCGCAAACGCCCAGTCCCGAAAGGTGCAACCTATGGTAAACCTGTGCATCATGGTGTTAACCAGCTCAAGTTTGCTCGGAGTCTTCAGTCTGTAGCAGAGGTGAGTATTTTGGTTACTGCTCACAAATTTGGGTTGGAAAGTTTTAGTATGTAAAAGCTGAAAATACTCAGAGACAAAAAAACATAAAACCAAACCAGCTGCTTTGTTAACAAGCTGGGTATAAGATTTTGAATAATGGTGGCAGGAAAGCACCAGAATGTCTTTAAAAGCTCTATTGAGACAATAAAAAAACTATTCAGACTTTAAAAATGGGGTCTGTGGGAACCACTTGGGTGGTTTAGTTAAGTTCATAGCGCATACTTCTAAAGTATGCCACAATACTTGTTATGAAAAACACATAACTGGTCCAAACCACAGTAAAATAAAGAGCTAGGCATGAGAAATAAGAATTTGCATGTGCTAAGGTGTCTGACTTGTCAGTAAATCCCACTCCTGTGTTCCCTGCCACGTGGTGTGGATCACCAGCTGTAAGTGATGGTCCTTTCACAAAGTACATGTGAGATCCTGTCTTAAAGCCTGTAGCACCTGTTGGTGTAGTAGTAGCGCTGCACAGCATACTTGGCTGTATTGCAGGAGCTGAAGGCAGCATGCCAGAGACCTTCTGCTTCTTTATAAAAAACTTTGGTACCTCACAAGCACACAGGTTGGTGGTTACCTTATTTGTAGGTGAGATATTGTTACTGAAATATTCAAAATGTAAACTTTGATTTGATGAGATCTTGTAAGCTTCATTGCTGTCATGGTAGTAGTCTGGAAGAGATAGAGTTCTCACCTTAAAAAAAACACAAAAACTTTTTCAGTAGGTTAGAGTTAATACCAGGCTGCATTCTCAAACAAGAGACATTGAGGAAGAAGGGAGAGTGTCATTGCCTTTCCATCTTGAAGCAGAAGACTTTTTTGTTCTTGGGACTTTAAAACTATTTCTGAGTAACTTCAGCAAGTAGAATATGGTGGGATTTTTTTTTTCAAGGAAAAAATATCAATGGGACATGCGTATTTAAAAGAAACACAGGTGATGAGTTTGAATTAAAAATGCAATTGTTTTCAGTGCTCATGGCATTCTTTTCATATGTGTTACTCCCAGATAACTGATGGCTAATCACATGCTCACTTACGACAACTATGGAAGAGGTTATTTGCCCTCAGTTTTAGCTTAAAGTTTTCTGAATCTGACAACAATCTTTCCTGAAGACTTATATTTTTCAGAATACAGAAATGCAAAGCCTCGGTTGGAGCTCCCATCCTAGAATAGAAGCTGATGGAGGGTGGTTGGTGTTCTAATGTTTCATACAGGTGTTGCTCTTACGCTAGAATAAAGCAAGGACTTGAAAAAATATTAGTCCATATGCAGTAAATAGTCAAGTGCTGTTTAGGGAAGCCTGTGGTAATAGGTTAGGATTACATTGGGGAAGAAGATGAACGGGGTCCAGTGGTTCATGCGTCCCCATGATCGTGATCAAGTCCTACAACTAAACACACTTAGAGTGTTTTAAATAAGGAGCATTTTTGACAGGAGAGGCAGATGGGGTTGCATAATTCCTATTTTTTGCTTTGTTTTGTTTTCTAAACTAAGATTGTGTCTTTCCAACCACAAGTGAGGATAGGAATAGCAAGCACTAATATGCCAGCAGTGGTACAAAGATTTGTTACATCAGCTACTCCTTTACTCCTACCAGTACAGGCTTAGTCTCTGCAGAAATGTCTTTCTTCCCTGTAGCTTTGGATGCGCAAATTAAGCAGTCTTTCATAACTTCCCACAAAAGATTGTTCCGTGACCCCAAGCGCAGCTCGTGCTCTTCATCTTCACGTTGAAGATTTTTAACATTGTGTATTTACTGACTGGGTGCTTCTGTGTACACGGAGTTCTTTCTTTAGTCAACCAAGCACCTTCCTGCTCATGGTCTTTAAAACCTGTTTCATTCAGGAATCCAAACAGCCTTTTTTTTTGTAACACAGCATTCTTTTCAGCTATTACTTTTCTTGCATCTTTGCAACTGAAAGGGGATGAGCTTTTATAGGAAAAGAGGTTCTCTTGGGGAAAATCGAAATTTTATGTTTGAGTTAGTCATCTTTCTGCATGAAGGGTGTGCTGCATCTGTGGTTTTACAGCCTTTTGCATTTATTTTTTCCTCTAGGAACGTGCTGGCCGTCACTGTGGGGCTCTGAGAGTCTTGAACTCGTATTGGGTGGGTGAAGATTCCACTTACAAGTTTTTTGAAGTGATCCTGATTGATCCCTTCCATAAGACCATCAGGCGGAACCCCGATACCCAATGGATCACCAAGCCCGTCCACAAGCACAGAGAGATGCGTGGGCTGACGTCAGCTGGGCGCAAGAGCCGTGGGCTTGGCAAGGGCCACAAATTCCACCACACCATCGGTGGCTCGCGCCGTGCGGCCTGGAGAAGGCGCAACACCCTGCAGCTGCACCGCTACCGCTAATTCTTGTAAACGTGGCCGTCTAATAAAGCTCATGCAGGTTGTTAAATTTAACAGTGCTTCTGCTGCTTCTTGGGTCACGTGGATAAGTGTAGAATTCTCCAGGAGTTCAGATGTTTCCACATTTTGACAGGCTTTTGAAAATGTAATTTGATACTTGTGAAGATTGTAGGCCCTGAGTATAGAGTTCCGTGATGGGTTTTACTTTTGATAACGTGGAAGGACGTGTGCAGTGTGTATTGAAAGCCCAAGGGCTGGTCCATGTTCTTTTTTCTTTTGGTGCGAGTATATTTAGTCACTGTCTATAGGCTGGGGCCTCTGCGTCCTGTGCTTAGACTTGAAGGCCAGCTTTGATCTTGTGCAATGAGATGTAAACTGAAAGTGCTCATTTATTTTTTATAGGTGATTAAATACTAATGGCAATTTTATTTTTCAAGTTCTGTTTTTTTGTACTTCTTCAGTGTCAAACCAGCTCTTGGGCCTCTCAGCTACAAACATTGTCTAAATCAACTAAGCACAGAATGGAAAGGTAAAGCTTGCTGTGTTCATTGAAGTGCACACTATTAAAAATGTGGACACATCACAAAGAACGATAAGGTTTTAGGCTGAACAGTAACATACTGACTCTGGAGTAGGTATTATTTCATTTGTCAAGATTGAGGGGGGATGGTTTCTTAAACCTTCCTTTTGATACCAGAACAGAAAGCATGTCTCTCTTTTAAAGAGCTGCATTCAGATTTACTCTGCATGGTTGGGGGGTAGAAATAACCACATTTGGATAAGTTATAGATGAGTGTATTTTTAGAGTACTTTTCGTGAAATTACGGTGTGGCCTTTCTGCGGGAAGTCAGCTTGCACATAAAGGCTGAGAGATTAAATGCAGTTCCTGGCAAATTAGGTGGATGGCTGTCCTAGCTTCCACAGATTCTGTACTTTGGGTAGTGATGTCCATTGGGTAGTGATAGGAAAAGACATTGATAGAAGGCCCAAAAAGTAGCTGTGTCTTCCTGGAACTTCAGCTTGGGATGTGGAATGATTTTTTCTTTTTTTTTCCTGAGACTTAATAACATGTCAAGATTTTTCCCTTCAACTGAGAAATTCACTTAATACTCCAGTTTAAGTTCTTACAGGAGGCTGGTAGTCTAAGGAAGAGCTGTTTTGGCAGTGTGTTCTTAAAGCCAGGAAGAACAGCTCAAGGTGGCAATTCTCTAATGATGTGTTTTGTTTGGTTCAAACAAGAAAAAGGCAAGGTAATCTGTTAAAAAATGCTAGAGCTGTCTGCTGTAGAGAAGGGAGATTTTTTTAGCCTCTCCTTTGAAGTATCACTGGTGTTCTTGAAAGCAGCTCCTGTCATGGTGTAGAACAGGAAGTGGAAGTTCCTCAGAGCAAATTTGATGAGTGAAGTCTCTCCTGAGCATGGAGGGGGTTACTGCACAGAGGGGGCTGATCTGTCTGGTTTGTAGATTAGGGGTGTAAGGTAGTGCCAGTATGGCCAGTGTGTCCATTCCTCTGGAATTTCTTATGTCTATTTGAGCAACATGGTCTAGAAAAAGGTGTCCCTGCCCATGGCAGGGGATTCGGAACTGGATGGTTTTTAAGGTCCCTTCAACCCAAATGTATGTTTTTTTTTTTTTTTAAGGCAACAACTTCAAGACTGATGATACTGTACTAGGGGTTGTTAAGCTGTTTGGGACCCTTGCCATTGATGGGGGAAGGTGACAGCAGGTGATGGGACAGTCAGCACTAGTGTTGTATCCTCTGCCAGCATTCAAACCTTGCAGCACGTGGCAGGTGTCTTCAGTGACCTGCCTGAGGCTGGCCCTTGGTCCTGTAACTCTTTGAACTTTAAAATAAGGGGGGAAATCCTGTCCCCTCCCAAGTTTATTGTAAACTACTGATGACAGTGTACCTAAGAGGGCATGATATCTATCAGACCAGTGAGGGAATTTGAAACAGATTGGTAGTGCCTTCAAAGGATGCTTTGGGTATGTACAGCTCATTCTAAGTCTTTGAGAAGTCAGTGTCTTTCCACACTGGAAGTGTCTTATGCTCTTAAACAGGATTTTGGGTTTGACGGGACATTGCTGTACAAAATTTATGTGAAGTAGTAAGACAAATTATCTTTTATTAAAATCTCTATTTAAAAAAGGCAAAACATTGAGGAAAAAACTTCTTTCTTTGGGGTTGCTGGCTTTGGAAGTCAGGGTTAGAGAGAGGTTATGTGATCTCTGCCTTTCCTACTTGATTCTTAAACCTGTTGTGCAAGTTCAAGAGATTGCAAGTAGTCTGTGTTCCTTAAGATTGTGGTAGAAACCAGTCATCTGAGACAGTCCTAGTGAGAGGCTGTAACTTGAGTTCAACCCTGCCCAGACACCAAGGGTCTGCCTGAAACAGGGACACTGAGCTGTAGCTGAAGGAGGGGAGGGGGAGGGAAGAGGAAGCTTCAGGAATTTCACTAGGCAAATCTATTAAGACATGGAGGACTCCAGTAATGTGTTTCCAAGCCATCTATTTGGCTCTGCTTGCAGGACTGATCATTTCTCAGTCTGAGCAGGCATGTTTTGGACGTAATTAAAAGAGCTGTCTGGTTTCTAGGCAAGACAAAATGAATACCACAGCTAAACTGAAGAGAAATGGGGCTGTACAGTACCAGCCTGGTTCAGCCTGGTTTTAGGTGCTGTTGAAAATAGTTGACTGTAAGCTTTTATTAGGCTGGATTTCACTTTTGTGTCAGCTGCCTAGATTAGCTAATCACTCAGCTTTTGGTACAAGGTGAGGGCCTGGCAAGGGCACCATTTCTGTCCTGAAGGGCGGGATGTGTAAAAACAGATTGTGTGATTTAGGATGTTCTTTAAATAAACAAGTAGTAAACTCCCTTCCACATACTTAATAGAAGTGCTCATTACTTGGCAACACTAGCTAGGTTGAAAAGTAAGGACTCACTAATCAACAGCGAGTGTAATTGTTTCCTTGCTTTGTCTCGGAAGCATTGGGAATCTCTGCGAGGCAGCTGTGTGCTGCTGGGAGAGGGAGCACTGGCGTGATGCCTGCGAAAGGCACAGATGCTGGTGGAGGAGTGATTTGGCTTCTTCCTTGCAGCAGAAGGTCATGGAATTTCACTGGTGATTTTTGTGGGGGCCTTAGAATGAAGTAATTAGTGATGGAGGAGTTATAGCTCCACTTTCTCACTTACCTCTGTCCTTGTAATGCAGCAGTTGTTCACTAGCCTTGACCCAGTAGAGAAAAGTGACTGCCTGTGAAGAGTTCTGTACAGCTAATGAATTAAAAAGCTAGGCTCTAAAAATAGAGCCTGATTCCTACTCTTATTATCTACTCACTCTCCAAGCTGGGAAAAAAACACCGTATTTTTGTACATGTCTTGTCTTTTCCAGCAGACACAAGTCTAGTTCGGAGAGTATCAAGCCAAAATACTCAGTGATGGAAGCACTGCTGCAGCCACAAAAAACCCCAATTTGGATTTGAATTGGATGCTCTTTTCTGGGGCTTGGAGCAAGCACCAACTTTTTGATCCAATCCTTTAAAGTAATTGTTTGAAATGTAAAGCTGTATGAAAGGATGGAGAGCCTGTAGGTCGTTCTCTTTATGTGTCAGGGTTCTGAATCAGCTTCAATTTAATAATTACACACAGACTGTTTAGGTTGCAGAGTCTCACTCCCTGCAGTTAGGAAGTGTCTGAGCTACACTGCTTACACAACCTTTCATTCAGTGGCTATCCTGCTCTTACCTAATGGGCCAGAAGAGGCCTCTGGCAAAGCCAGGACTGGAACCCAGTTCTTCTGGACCCCTTGTCACCGCCTGAAATTTAGGAAGAGCATGCTTTTCTTTGGTATCAAATGATGCTCAGTGATATAATTAAAGGCTCTTATTGTAATGAAGATGACATTCAATCTCATTAAATACTGTCATCCATCCATCATTCAGGGGAATGGAGAGCAGGGGTATCCTGGAGATCAGGGAGCAGATCAGTGATTAAATTAAGCCTGGCTCTGATAAGACCAATGCTGGCTGGCTCTGCTCTCTCAGATGGCAGGTACCCCTCTTCCAAGCCTTCTCAGGTCTCCTTGCATTTCTGGTGCCAGGCTTTGGGAAAACCCTCTCTAGTTAATATGTTGGACCCTAGCTGACTCCATAGGGGTTTTGCAGTCTGTTTCTCCTTGCACAAGAGCAGCAGAGGAATGCCTCTGGACCCAGGCTGGCTGTCCATGTGCAAGTTGAGGAGTTCCCTTGGAAACTCAAGAATGGAGAGGCACACTGAAGGGGAAAAAAATAAATAAAGGAGGAGAACAAAGGAGACAAGTAAGCTGGCTTTCAGTGGGGCTTGTTAGTACCTTGGTGCTGCCTGGTGACAGGAACACCTGATAGAGGAGGCTACAGCTAGCCAGGGTGCCACAGGGCTCATCAGCCAGGTCTGTGTGGGGCAGCCCCCACAGTACAAACCTGGCTGAACGAACCTACAGCTCCTCAGAACAGAAAAGCTCCACGTGCCTGTGTCTCTGGTATCATTCTGCTTCCCTGAAACACCAGGCAGCGGCTGCACTTCACCAGACCCAGAGCAGGAGGACAGTTCTCATTTGGTGCTGTGAAATAAATGTCCTGTGTCCAGTGCTCAAGCCCTCCATGTCCCAGGCCTTGTCACCAGGCTGTGTGTCAATAGAGCAGCAGGCAGAAACCAAGACCCTGTTAACTCTGCCTAGTGTTCACACGTGTAACAAAAATGAGTCGTCATCCCCTGAGAGCTCATCCACCAAGAAGAGGAAGTAGCTCATTAGTCCAGTGTTCACTCATTCATTTATTCATACAGTTTTCTTGCAGCATTGTTTCTCTGTGACTAACAAGCAATTATTTGAACCCTTTCCTTGTACGAGAATCGTGGCTCTTCAACTCATCTGCTGTTACAATCCACCTGCCTCTCTCACGGGTTTCATGATTAGTCAGATAAGTTTAGATAGCAAGTTACGCAACCTTTATAAATTATGTGTTTTGAGCTTTGTGTTTTCAGTTCTTTCAGAGCCATATATAAAAATAATGTTTTATAAGTTGCTTTGTTTGCACCTATTTGGAAAGTGGTTTTGCCAAGGCACAATTAAACAAAGCCATAGTGAACCTTTCAAGCAAAACAGAAAGTTTTGTATTACTTTCACTTTGCAAGTTACTGCTACAGTTGTTGGTGGAGAACATCGGTTTGAGATCTTTTTTACAGAAAAAGACACAAAGTAAGATTCAGCTACACAGGAAAAGTCAGTGTGCAAGTAAAAGGAACTTTCTTGAGGTTTGGGGTTTTTTAAAATAGAATTATAGAAAATACTTGATTCAATTGGTTGTGTTGACTCTGTAGAATCTAGTCCCCAGTCTTAGCCTAAGTAGTTTTATTTCTGATAGATGCCTGGTAGTCCATTCTTAAGAGGCAGAGACTAAAAACCCATATGAGCTAATAGTAAGATGCTAAGTTTTTCATGTTAGCACCAATGATTTGTGCTGGGAAGGTGATTGCTGTCCATTGTAAACAGCAATTTTAAAGCAATAGTTACACCATATCAACGGGAAACACAGAATAAGTTGATTATCGTAAGTTACACTGAAAACTCAACTCTTAGATTTATGATTTATGTTGCTGAGAAGGTAAAAAGAGAACACCGTGAACAACTGAATCGCTGTTCTGACACCTGAGGTTAAATGAAAATCTCCAGTATGGTTATTACTTTCATTGGCTAGTTTAATAAAAAATACAAGAATCATGAAACGATGTAAAGCATATGGCATACATGAGTTCTATTTTATCCAGTGATGGCCCCATCTGTTTAGAACTGAAAACTTCAAAATGCCTCTCTAGCAAAAAATCTCACCTTCTAGTGGGTGACAACATTCTGAAATGCTAACCTATTTTAAGAAAAAATAATTTTAAAATAAAAGTTTTGATCATGAATAATTATGTTAGCCAAATTATGACAGTGTGGAAATGAACCACAGATATGAAACTTGATGCTTTTCGCAGATTCTGAACATTGTCCTAAAATCACATTAATTGCATTACAATTTGAATATTGAATTGTATGGTACTTTCATAGGAAGTTTGTAATAGCAGTAAAGGCTGAAGCAATTTTGTCCTGTTTAGGGAGTGAGACACAGAACCAGGGAAGTGACTGCCTTCCATCTTTTCCCCCTTTGGCCCACCCTGAAGTGGTAACCCTGGACCAGCTCCTTCAGCCAACCCAAGCTGACCCATCTCGTTTCTCCTGGGTTTATTTACAGCTCTGTGCAACAGGCTACTGCTTGCTGCTGACTCGGTTCTTTTTGTTGTTGTTGCTGTTCAGCAGGAGTGAGATTGCCAAAGTTGTAGTTGTTTGGTTTGTAAAAGGTGAGCTGCTCAGCTTCGTGTGCCAACGCTGTTGGCACAAGAGCTGATTCTGACTGTCTGTCAGGCACGGCGGGGAGGAGCAGAGGTGGGAGAGCAGTGGGTCTGAGCTGGCCAGCTCTGAGGCGGGAGACTCGGTGTAGTGTGTCCTGCTGGGATCTGTGACTCGGCACTGGATTAAGACTTGGCGTTGCCTCAAAGGGAAATAAGAAAAAAATGTGAATGGCCATGCAGGGCCAATCCAGGGGTCTAATGGGCACAGTGCCTGCTTTTGACAGGGACCAGTGCCGGGCATTTGGAAAAAGGCTGGTGAGTGTGAAACAAGTCCAGCCCCACATGTAGCATCTCCAGTTCTCTGAAGAGCTGGGTAAGGATTTCCTCACACTGTGGTTGCCCTCGTGCCAGCAGCCACCCAGGACAGCTGCAAGCTGTGACATCCAGCACTGGCTGGGAACTCCCACAGGGCTTCTGGCTCAGCAGGTGCACGGGCTGGATCCGTATGCGGGATGGCATCTGAAGGTAGATAAAGAGAAAATTATTGCCTTGACTCATAAGTGCCTCCTGTAATTTGAAATGGGAAGTGGAAATATAACCTGTTTTGATGGTCTGCTCCTGGAAGCTCACTGAACCAGAGACTTTCCAGATGACTCAGAACAAGATGGTTGTTTGCTGAGAACTGCTGTATCAAGGGTTTGGCAGGATTATATAACAAGCAGTTGTCCTTCACCCCTCATAATGTGTCTTCTCTGCAAGACTGATGCATACAATTGACCAGTGTTGAGGAACAGCAAAAAAACAAAATGGCAAGCGCCTGGAGGCATCTTCAGGATGCAGCTGAACTCCTGCCTGTAACAGATCTATTATTTGTTTCTAGACATTGCATTCCAGTTCAGGACAATGTGATAAAATTTCACTGCTAGCCTCATGACGCCACCCATTCCTTTGCAGTGGTCGTATTTAGGTTGTGTTTGGCGTGGTGTACCTCGCTCTATTTAGCAGAAGCACTAAAACTAGTTTTGGAGAATGTACCTGTTTCTTTGCTAAGGCTTGGAGAGTGAACTCTTTGGGAACTGGAGCAAGGCTGGCTTATTTTGTGTGCTTGAATTTTTCTATGTCTCTAAGTGCCCCTCCTGGAAAAGATTGCACTGGATTGAGCTTTGGTGAAAATTGTCAGTGTTTGTAGATGAAGGTTAAGAAGATCCTTTCTAGGATGCATTCTCCCAGTTCAGGGAAAAAAAACAACAAACACCCACACACAAGAAAACTCCACAAGACAGACAAACAAACAAACAAACCAAACAAAAAAATGAAAACCCAGAAGAAACAGGAATGGTCCTTTTTGTCAATGTCTGATACCAACTTTTGAAGAAGATAATTGATTTTGTCAGGGAATTCCAAGAGTATTTTCAGTCCTTGGAACTGTGTTCAAAACTAATTAACTCTACTCCAGCCAAAACCAGCACAAGACCCAAGCTGGGAATTGCATTTATTTGCTGATGTTCACGTAACAAGAGATGAAGTGACCATGACGATTTTATTAAAACTGCAAGTGCCTCCCCAGGAGGTTTTGTTGGTTTGCCTGTGATCACTAGAAGGAATGAGAGAATTGGCTTCCTTCCCTCTTATTTGTAATGGTTTAGAGCAGTAAGTTCTTACTCTGACAACGCAGAGAGCCAGTTTTGCTGCATGTGAAGCTGGTAGCTGAATCTGACTGAATGCACGTCTGCCTTTATTCACAAGGCTGATAATATCCAGCTCTGTTTCCATCCCATCAAATACGAATGGTCCCTTAGTAGGAATATTGTTGTGTCAGGAGTAATCTGGGCAAGTCGCTGAGGCATAACACAGTCAGACCCAAGATTCAGGACAGCCAGAGAGGTCAGCACTTCCATTGCTTGTACAAGTGCCAAAACTGCAAGTGCAAATTAGTTTGGATACACAGCAATATTTGTATGCAGAGATATCCCACCAGCATATTTCTAGGGCCCTACAAATATCATTTGGATCTCACGCTGGTGTTTTGGGATTACACGCTTCTGCTTTCAATAGAGTTATTCCAGATTTATCTGGAATCTGAGTTATTTTAAGAAGCGTTGTGCACTTGCAAAATAGTTTGAATACCTCGGGTTTGTTTCTAGTAAGCTTTCACTCTTGCTACCAGCGCCTTGCAAAGGGTTTTATGAGAGAAACTCCATTTGTTTTAACAGTTAAGTTTTTATAGCTGGAAGCAATTTTCTTTAGTGTAACATTTCAGGAGCCCTTTATGGCTAGCGATATTTCATTGAATGCCTGAAGATTGAGACCGACTGCATGACTTTATCATGTATAAAGCTTATTATCTGACATAATTTGGTGCATAGCAGGCTTATTTATTTAAAAGGTCACACAATCATATTTCACCCCTGGTAATGGCATTTTTATCCATTTAATAGGTTTATCCTAAAGCATATTTATTCCTAATGCATTTATTCAGAAGCCAGTTAATAACTTTAACTCTTTAGGCTCTTAGCAGAATACAGAAGCCAGCTTTCAGAATGAGAATTTGACCAGTTGGGCCTAATCCAGCAGCACACAAGGTCCAATACAGCATCCCATGAATCATCTCTTGATTCAACTCAGCACCTCGAAACTGTAAGTCATCTTTTGGCCTCCAAGTTAGCCAGGGTGAGACAACAATCAGGGGAAAGAACACTGTGCTGGATAGAGTTTGAACCTGTCTTGGCTCTTGAGCTGCCAGCTATCCTTTGGGTAGTTGCAGGTAGTAAGTCTTGGGGCCAAAATGTGTTTTGGTTTATTTCCCAGAGAATTTTTTCAGATTTGACTGTAGTTGCCTTTGTTTTGCCTGGATGTAAAAGGCAGTTCTCACTCTCTGGGCCAATGTGCAGGGACCAATGGCACCTGTAATGAAAGCTTTTCATTTTCTACAAACTTGTGCTATTTAAGGCCCAGATGCAAGTCGTATTTGCCTCTGTTCATAACCGAGCTGAGTTTTCTCTGGAATTTTCCTTGTAAAATACACCAGTAATCATAGTACACTTGTGCTGCTACAGAGGAGAGAAGGAAGGGTGATATACACAAAACCTTGCAGGAGCCAGGTTTACACATTTCTGTCTGTGTACCCCCTTCATACAACCTGCAGAATTTCCCCAAAACAAGAAGAAGGCATCATTTGCATCTCTGCTCTGCCCAGGATGAGCTTTTATATTTGTGTTACACTACATCTCTCCAAGAATTAAGATAGCTTACAAAGAGAAAAAAGCAAACTGCGTTTATGTTTTGGTGGCCTGGAGGGTTCAGAAGGGGACTGGTGAAGCTGAGCTACGAGAAGACTTCTGAAGCAATGGTTTTGATCTGGTGACGACAGTGACAACACACCAGGGATGTCCTGGCCAGCACCATGTCACACAGTGCCAACATGACCACTGGCAGCCTGCAGCTTAGCTAACTTCCTAGAGAGCATCGGTGCTTTGAAATAAGGTGCTCTTCAGGACACTATGATATAAAAGAGTTTGAAAAAGGCAGAGGAAAATACAAAAATCCAGACTTAGAAGGGTATTTATTACAAAAGACACCAGGGTGGGAAATGCATTTGCCCCTGGAGAGATTTGGGTGGTGGGGAGAAGGGACTGGCAGCTGTCAGAGCATAAGGCAGCAGTCATGTGCTGACTGTGCCTTCAATACAACACTGCTGATTCCTTCTCCGAGACAGCACAATGTTTCAGAAATCACCTGTAGCTAAGTTGTGTGGGTCTTGGTTTTTCAGTGAAGGCAAAGGGTAGCTCCTTATACATCCTTTGCACTACCCATTCTGCTTCTCTCCCAGAAATCACATTTGGCCAATATTCTCATCTTTGTCTCATTAGCTGATGATTTTATTTCCGGATAAATAGATGATATGCTGACAGATTAAGGAACTTATAGCACGAAAAGGAAAAGGTGGGCAGTGATATTACTGCCATGTAAGATAGGCTTAATTAATGTAGAATTAATGCTATTTCCCATCAATTTGACCAGCCCAGGCAACCAATTGTATTACCAAAGTATGTGAAGAAAAAGCACACTTGCAATAACACTGGGGGAGAGAAAAAAAGTGGCAGGGTTATGTGCTTCAGGCTATAAACTGACTGCTGAGGAGCTTAATCAAGAAGAGAGTTACCCTATGGGCAAGTTAGTATATGACTGTCTATTAGGAGCTTTTATATCTTACTCTAAGGCTCTGATACCGAGAGACAGGATGTGAGTGCAAGGGGATGGTTTGTGAGCCACATCCTCTGCTTGGTTATACTTAGCTCTGTGACTGCACCACTCCCAGTACCTAAGCCAGCTGCATTTGTGTCATGTAGGCATACCCTTAATGGGCAGCTCTAAATTATTCTATACTTAGCTTTTGCTTCTTCCTAAAGCATTCTGCACACATTCAGCCTATGAACGGACGTGATGACAAGCTAAAGTCCTCTGGGACCTCCTTATCAGGATTTCTCTTCAACAGAGAGGAAAAAGTGCACCAGCTGACAGAGTTAGAGGTATATATGTTAAACAGGAATGGAGAAAAAGTAGGGCAGGGGGTCAGAAAACACTGTGTAGGGCTTGACCCAAGCTGACTCTAATCGATAGAAAAATTTCCACTGGCTTCCAGAGGCTAAGATTAGTTAGATGAGTTATGGCTATTTATATCATTTAATGTACAAAAGAAGTCACAGTTACAGCTATCTTTATAAAGACTTTTAGAGGGCAGTATTTAAGGTAGTAACTGTAGATAGCAAGTGAATCTTTGCTTTAAAGAAACTGGAAATGCAAGGATGGATTTGGTATCAGTTGCCTCACCTAAGTGTACTTGTATGAACTAGTTCCTTCTGCAGCTGTGGAGTTCAAATTATTCAGGACAGACACATTACTGAGGGTTTTGGGAGGATCTTATCACACACACTGACCAGAGAGAAAAAGACTGACAAAGAATTTTATGTGGGGGGAAAATAACTTTTATTATATGTAAACCATTGTATGCTGTAAACAACCAGGAAAGAGAGCGGGGACTTAGTGTAGATCTATGCAAATGTCAGCACTGTTCTGAGCATCAGTCAAAAAGACAAATAAGAGGTTAGGAATTTTTTCCTGAGGTAATAAAGAAAAAAAGAAATAGAAAACTTCAGGAGCTGTTGCGGCATGAAGAAATGCTGCTGCTTGGCACTCTTCAAGTAAACAATTTTTTTCACTTTGCAAAGTTTATGTTTTGGGAACAAACTAATATTATTGTAAATGTGCCAGGCACTGAAGAAATCCACCTCATCCACAAGCACAGATGCCTGCTGATGGAAACTCATGCGTTCCTGGTTGATGTGTGGATGTTTACCAGGATTAGGAGGGCCTCTCCACAGGGACAGAAAGGTGCAGGCATTCAGTTCCAACCTGAGGAACCACCAGCATTTCAGGCCTGAGGAAAAAGAGTCATCGGCCTCTGCATACCTCTGCTGAGGTGGCCAAAGTGCATCCTGTCCCACCATCCAGCTATCAGCTGCACTTAACATTTAAGTCAGCATTAGTTGCTGCAACACCATTGTGCCATCTCCCATCCAGAGGTAGGAGAATCTGTAGCATAGATGGGAATCACTCTGCAACCTCTGGAATTTAAACATGCAGCTTGATCTGCTCCGTGTGTGTGGGCTGGGAGGAAAGAGGGATAAATGTTTGTGTTCATTCCCAGGGGTGGGAAGAGGTTTGAAGAAGCTTTCTGTCCCACCTTCTGTGCTTTTTCCCTTCTTCTGCCCCTTCATGTTTCAATGCCTCACTTCAGTCTCTTCCCAGAACCACAAGGCTTCTGCAGACAGCAGCAGTAAACAGAGGCTGAAGGATTCTAAGGACTGACTAAACACACGGATTCCCAATCACTCTTCCAGTGATCATTCAAGTGCCTGCCCAGCGTTCAGGTTGGAGACATGCTATGCCACTGTGAATGACAGCAGTACACTGCCTCTCCATAATGCTAGGATTTGTTTTGCCCTTCATGGAAAACTGAATCACAAGGGAATATCCAAGGAGCATCACATCTTTAAGGGAATGTTATTTGCAGCTCAGCAAGTAACACTAGAGCTTTAGCAGCCAAGCTAGAGTCAGAGAAGCCCCTCAAGAAGAAGCCCAGGCACCACGACTTGGCCAGCATCCAGAGCCACAAGTTACTATGCCAGGTGTTTGCTTGTGTGGGTTTGGAAGAGATAGGCAGAAAGAGGCTCCAAGAAAAATTTGACCCTCTTATTACATTGGCAGAGTGGAGTCTTCTTCCAGGTGACAGGGCAGAATAAAAACCTTGATGATCTCTGAGACAGTTTTCTTCTCCAAACATTGAAGTGCCTCTCGTGGTCTACAGTGGCAGTCCACAGCTTTGTGCTGAACAGCAGAAATAGAGCACAGGAGTGGACAGGGCCATTTCTGAGACCTCCTTTAGAAACTCCAGAACAGGAGTCACACTGTTTGCATCATCCCATGGCTACCCACAGCCAGCTCTACCTGCTGGACCATCTCAGGAAACACACCTTTTGGTGTCCTTGACATGGACAAGGATCCTGTGTGAGGCTGGGTGGTGGGCCCATTATTTGCTTTTTGCCATACTCCAACCTTAAGAGAAGTGCTTGGCTCTTGCAAACCGTGTGTGTGTGGAGCCACCTCAGGGAAGGAGCCAGAAAGGATGTAGTATGGGAGCATAGAGACCAGTCCTAGGTCTGGATGGGTTCTTCTGAGATAGGAGAGAGAAGCAAAATAAATACATTCTTGAAGATAGATGGGGATTGGCTTCAGGACTGCAAAGTGCAGCACCAGAGGCAAGAGCAGGCTGAAACTGCTATAATGATCCCCGAGAGTCTCAAAAGTAGATGGTAAAAGATATTAGAGGCTGGAATCTCTCTGGGAGTGACAAACTCATGTCCTGGCAGTAAATAGGATAGACTGAGATTGGGAGCAATAATGTGATGGCCTCTCCCTATGGCATCCTACGAACCTGCGTACATTGCCTTTCCCATTTGTCCCGCCAGGCAGGAGCAGCAGCATTTATCCTTGCCCACAAAGGAAGTGAACAAGCAGTCCTTCCCCTTATTGACCACTCTCAGGAATGGAGTCCATGCACCTGAGAAACCTGGAGCCTCCCTTGAGCACCACAAACGGCCTGCAGGCCAGGTGGACCTTTGGTCTGAGTGCCAGTGCCTCCATACTCATCTTTGGGTGCTTCCACCACCACCTGCAAATTGAAGCCTTAACTAAAAGCAAGAGTTCTGCAGGGTTTTTTAGCAGACCTAGTGAACATCTGGGGTTGATGACCCACCAATTAATAATAATTACTCAAACATCTGTTTTGCTAAATTCCAAATATAACATTAAAAATCCCAGAGACACAGAGTACACAGACAGAGAGGACTTAATCTGCTGTTGTTCCCAATGTCCAAGCTCATTTTCTAATAGCATTCAATTTATTCACTACCTTCTCCTTTGAGTCTGTAGGCCAATTTCATCTGTTGAGAGGTTTGAGATGCCCTGATAGGCTAATATCAAATACATCTTATTTATGCTCTGTCCACAAAGACCAGCAGCCAGGCAGAGGAGCTAGGCAGAGTCCTGAGCACAGGAAGGGAGGGTGGGCCATCGTGCCCTGTACCTGGCCATGCCCAGGGCAGGCAGCACTGCTTGGCAGCCAGTCGCACAGGCAGGGACTTTACAAGAGCCAGAGGGCAGCATGGCAGGGCTTAGGAAATGTAGTTTGGAGTTGGTATGAGGAGGAGAACTGGGAATATAAGGAGCTTTTTCTGTAGGAAATCAGGGCTGGGGGATGAAGGGTCTGGAGATAGCGATGGATACTGAGTGTGGACCAAGAGGAAAGCTGTATGCCTCTCAACTGCTGACCATGCACAGAAAAATGGGAAAACTCACCCTCTTACCTTATTCGAGAAGCGATGAAGCTCACACAAACTGACCTGTTTACCTCATTTGAGAGGAGAGGAAACTCACTGAAATTAGGAGGCAGTAAACTGCATTTAGCTGCATTTAACCTCCACTTGTTAACCTCACTTAACCCCACTGCCTCGCTCAGTCTGGAGTTCAGTATAGTCCATGAAGCCACTCATCTGCCTCTGACTCCCAGGGTCAGGGAGGGACAGAGCTTCAGTTTGGGCTCTGTATTCGTTTAAATGGAGAGTATTCTCCAAGTTTATGCTCCCTTTACTGTTGTGGTGCGTTTTTCTGCGTGAGTTTCCTTCTGGGAGTGGGAGATTGGGGACCCCGGCGGGGACACCCCTGCTTTAGGTCCTCTGGGGGCGCATCCTTCCTCAGTTGCGGGGGGTCTGTGCCCAGAGACATCACTGCATGGCAGAAGGTATTAGAGGCTGGAATCGCTCTGGGAGTGACAAAATCACGTCCTGGCAGAAAAGAGGAGAGACTGAGATTGGGATCAGCTGTGTGATGGCCTCTCTCTATGGCTGCAGAGGGAGAGACTATGGCTGCAGCGGTGTGTGTGCGCTGCCGAGAGGGGTCTCTCCCGGATATTCCCTTTTCCCGGCAGTGAGAAAACACGCGGCTAAGAGGGCACGGAGCGCTGACAGTTGGAACTGGGAGCTGTCAGATGCTCGCGTCGGGATAGGAGAGCGCTCGTCAGCTGCGGCAGTCACAGCGGTGGCATTTCCTGCCGGTGCTCGGCGGCGGAGCAGCTGACACACACC
>VXAZ01005984.1:0-51876 GCA_013399875.1 Gymnorhina tibicen | reverse complement strand
CCGCGCTCCCCGCTCCCTCTCCGCTTTTCTAGCGAGGGGGATCGGCGGTGTCGGGGGTGCCGGCTGGGGACCCCCTGCTGCCGCAGCGTCCCGAGGGCCGGTTTGATCGCCCGGCCAGCTCGCCGCCTGCTTCGCGCCCCTGCGGCGTTACCGCTTCCCAGATCTCTGTGTTAATGAAATACCAGCACGCTGCGGTGCCCCCCCGCCCCATCCCTTAAGTGAACCCCGCCAGGTAGAGCCCAAAGGGTTCTTGTCACTCAGCCGACGGTGCCTCCGCAGCGGCAGTAGCGCGGCTCGGCGTAGCCCAAAGGACTCATTTCACTACCCCTTCCCCCCGGCGGGTTCCCTAAGAAAATCCCGGTAGTTCACCGAACCGGGGCTGCCTTCTCCACCGAGCGCCCCGGTACCCCTGTTCTGCGGAGTGCCAGCATCCGTGTGCACGTGTACGTGCTCCGTGTCTGTGCTCTTTGTTCTGAGATGTCACCCTCTGCTGTGTGCGAGAGTCAACTTTTGACTGCTGACCAAACAAAAAACAGGGTTCACAGGGAAGTGTAACTTCTAAAATAACAAAAAATACGAGGAGTCGTGACCGTGAGGCTTGCAAGACTGCCAAACTCTGTAGGGTGCCAGGGCAGCCCAGCTATCTGGGGCTCCTCCAGCTCTCAGGAGAAGAGGGGTGAAATTCCCCCATAGGCACACACTTTCTGTGCTCCTCTGTGACACTGGTCTTACCCTTGAGGGAAAAGAGCATCTCTTTTATGAGCAGGGTTTAAAGATAATGAAGCGCAGTGGCAGCGTGGAGAAACGTGGAGTTCCCTGCAGGGGCTGTGCTTGCGTGTCCCGATCTGCCCCTTGCAGATAAGGATGGCGCCTGCTGAGAAGCCCGGTGCCTCCCTTGGACCAGCTGAACTGTGAGCTTTGACCTGGCACCTGGCAGAGGCGCGTGCGGCGCTGGGGGGTGGCACAGACCTTTGTCAAACAGGTGGTGTCTTATCCCAGCACGGGTGTCTGATGATGCCTTGTTTCTCATGCCATGGCTTGAACCCGTGACCCCCTTGCCAATCCTCCTTTCTCCGAAAACCTGATCCGGAATGTGTGCTATGCTGCGTGGAGGATTTGTTAAAAAAAAAAAAAAAAAAAAGTCTGTGCGGGTACAACCCCTGTGGCAGGGTGCAGGGACACTGGTGTCTGGGAACGTGAGTAGCAGTCTATGTGTCCTGCACGTGTCACACGGCCCCTTAGTCTGACTTCTGCTCCCGGGCAGCTCTGCTAGGAGCTTCTGGGCTGCATGCTCTTTAGGGAACCCTCCTACCAAGGAGAAGATGAAGACAAAAATGAAATGTTGAAGAGGAGGTGGGCCAGTTTTGTTGCCACAGAGGTGCTAAGAGGACCGTTATGTCTAATAAAAGTATTAAAATTTTTAAGTCAGAATTGTTCCCTGCAAGCAGTAGTGTTTCCAGGGTTGTATAATACCACTGCTTTTATCTCTGAGGAGATGATGGCTGATGTAAGATGCTACATCTCCTGCCTGCCGTGCCAATTCAGTTGATCAAGGACTCTACAGGCACCAGCGCTTTTTTCCTCCAAAGGAAGGCAGTGCATGGCCCTTTTAAAGTTTTGAATTCTTACTGGTGTGTGGAGTTCCTTGCTGCAATGTCCTGAGTCATCAGTGAAGAGAGTCTACTGAGCAATAGAGGCATAAAATGTAGAACATACTGAGTGTAATTTATTTAAATAGTTTCATGGCTATGGCTTTTGAAATTCTTGTGTAAAATATCAAATGTTTTTATATTGACTTTTGAAATGCTGAGTCTTGGAGACAAACTCATATGCAGTGCAAACAATTTCTCTTGCTTACAAGCAAGAAGAAGGAGCCTGTGAAAAGCCAGAACTGCTCCCAGGTCTGCCTGAGGACAAAAAGCTGTTTCATCTCAGGGATTCTCAAGTGTGTCAGATTGCAAGACGCGGCAGGACAGAGACTGTTTGCAAATAGCAGCCTGGCAGTTGGATTTTAGCTGCTGCTAGAAACGCTACAAAGGCTTGCAGTCGGACAAATGGCGTTCAGTAGGCTAACCAGACTGCAGTGTTATTTCCTTCCCTTGCCCCCTTCCCTTCTGCATTGTGAGCACCTCCTAGCCCTTCCTTTCTGTGCCTCTGGCACGTAGCCTGCATGAAGTCTTTCTCTCTGCCCTATTTCTGTCCCTAACCTAGCTTGTTTGCATTCTGGCTCCACAGCGCTGTAAGATCCTGTCTTTTGCTGTGGCTCCAGATGAGCTCTGCTCAGATGATGGCCAGGGAAGCTCTCTCTGGGTCACTCCATGCCCTGTCCCTGCTGCCCCATCTTTCCAGCACCATGGCTTGTTGCTCCGTCTTTTGGTTATGCCATTTCATCTCGGCCTGGACCAGAGAAGGCTGATAAGATGGGCTAAGGGGATGGGGCAGACTGGGAGGTCAGCCGTAGAAAACGAACGGAAACAAGCTTGAGGGAGAGAGGGAGGGAAAGGAGTGCTCCCAGGAGCACGTAATGGCTGATGTGGTGGTGCTGGGTCACGGCGTGGCTCACATGGCAGCGGTGCATGTCTGCTGGTTATGTCACTACGTGCCGCCTTTTTTTTCTTGCCTTAGGGGGTGTGATAGCTTACATCAGCTCTTCGAGCTCGGCATCTAGCCCAGCCTCATGTCACAGCGAGAGCTCAGACAGCGGTTTCCAGTCGTCCTCTTCGCCTGTACCATCTTCTCCAAACAGCTCCTCCTCGGAAAGCGGATGCAATGGCCGGAGCAGTGAAGGCTCTGATGGGGCACCGAAGAGTGATCGGCTGGAAGAGACTATTAAAACAAACCAGTCGAGTGTTGCTGGTTTGACAAAAGGCCATAATGGAGTCACAAGTATGTTTGGTGCCAGTTCCTGAAAACACCATTTCCCCCTTATATGTTACAACCCTGTGTATTACAACCAGGTCCCCCGTTTGGCTTGTGGTGCAGGCACATAGCAAAGCCTCCATTTTTATCTTTTGGCATTATCTGTGTGGTAATAAATAGTGTTGCCATACAAATGCTGATACGATGGGGGTCCCACTGCTGCCAACTTCAAACAGTCCATAAATACAGTACAACCTTACTTCAAATTTTTGCTAGTGAAAACTGATCTTAGTAAAATCAAACACTTGGTTAAAAAGAAGTGATGAAGTAAAGGTAATATATCAGAAATTGCCTTCAAGAGTATTTATGGAGCTGTCTTGGAAATCTAGTTTCTCTGTTCTTTCATACTCTGTCCCCTGCCCCTTCACCTTCACTCCCCCCCCAGTTGTGAGGAACAAAATAAATAAATTACCCAAGCATAATACTTAAATAGCTGCGGGTGGAACAGTTATCTTTTTGATTCCAAGTCATAATTTGTGGATGTGACAAATAAAATACTTGTAAATCGTAACTAAAGTTTGGCTTTTTAAAATACGTATAACAATCCACCTCCACCTATTTACTTCACACTTCTTTTGGTAATCAGAAAAGATCAATGGTAGAGAAGTATATTTGAACAGTTTTGAAAGGGCAGGATTCAAAATAAGTACTGGAATGAGTGATTCAGCAAATAGACAGAATTTAGTCTTTTGGAGGCTGAATTCTTTTACTGGGAGAATTGTTTTATCATTTTGGATTGTTATGAAGCTAGAATAAGTGTCTAATAGTTCTACCTCAAATAGAGGTTTTTTGTTGATTTGGTCTTTTTTTTTTTTAAAGTGTTCCTACCTTAAGTTCTTAGTAAGAACCTTTACTTAAAAATTTTCTAGTAACTAGGTTTTTGCTATCAGGGCAGAGGTCCCTGAAATGAAACCTGTTGTAAATTGTTCAGATAAATAGATTAATTTTTTAGCTCAGTACTAACTGTGTTAAAAAAAAAAGAAAAAAAAAAGTTGTGGTTTGGTTCTTTTTCTTTTTGAAAACCTTATAAAGAAATGTTTTAGTTCCTCTTTACAAATGAAACCCAAATGTCAAATAAGTTACTTTTCTGGTAGAATATGTTTCTGTGGGAGTATTTCCAGCTGTCTCTGTTGGATTAAGGTAACTTTGTGGTTACTGAACTCACTGGTAAAATTCCCATTGGCTTCAGTGAAACCCATGTAACACCAGCACTTAGGACTTGCAAAAAAAATTTATTGACAAGCTGAAATAAAATAGGTGGGGGAAAAACTTAAAAAACCCAAACCATGAGTATTTTTTTAGGATTGAGAAGGTATTTTCAAGTGCAAGTGTGCGAGCCATTCTGGCTATGCACTCAAATGAGTGGTCTCTACATATGTAGATATGGCTGAGTTACCAGTCCTAAATCGTTGTCAAATAGGTGCAGTGTATGGCTGGTGTTGAATATATTATAAAGTGTCCTTTAGTATTTCTGGTTTTTAAGAAAAAGTGTTTATTTCTCTGTTGGGGAAACTGTAGCCTTTCACAGGCTTTCTTGTCCTGATGGAAAAAACAGATTGAGCCTGAACTTTGGTGGCCTAGTTAACTGAATGGTCCTTTTAAAAGTGCTTAAATGTAAGCAGACTTTCTTTTTCTACTGCTGAGTGCAGTGCTACTGTGTTTGAAAGCCCAGTGAATATGTGCTTTCTCCCTGTTCGGTTGAGTGCTTCGTGTTTGTCCTCTTTTTCCCCCACCCTTGCCCTGGTACCTTCTGAACTGTTCAGGGGGTTTGTACATTCATGTTGTGTGTCTTCTTCTGCTGTATTTTTTCATGTGTTGAACTGACCTGACGTATTTCGATTTAAGTCCAGGTTTTAAAAGCTGGAAACATGTTCCTGCAGTTGTCATTGGTTTCTATATCCTTGACTTTTTTGTTTGATTCTAGAATTTAATGGCATGGTCCTTCTTTGCAAAGTCTGTGGAGATGTCGCGTCAGGATTTCATTATGGTGTTCATGCCTGTGAGGGCTGCAAGGTGAGCTATATTTCTGCTCACCTTTCTGCTGGTGAAATGCTCACGTTCTCCCCATAGGGGAAAAGGGGTGATACTGCCACAAAAAATTTCAGTATAGTTCTCTGTTGAGTATGAGAAATTTTGGAAGCTGTAGGGAACAGGCAAATCACTTAGGAATATACAGCATTTTCCAAACTCTTCGGTACTTTCTGTTCCCACCCCTTGTCTGATCCTGCCTGACTTGGAGCACACAGCAGAGAACAAGAACTGGAAGCAGAGGTGGTAAGGACCATGTCAACGCAAGACATGTGCACATTAATTGCATTAAGATAGTGGGTGTGAGTTGTCACCTGGGCTGGGACACAGAACAAAATAGCTTTGGAAGAGCAATTCTTTACCACAGGGAAAGCCAGGACTAGATACATATTTTCTTAATCTGTAACACTGGAAATGTTATGTTCTGTGAAGGAGCTTATCAGCATAAAGGGTTATGTGAAAAAACCACCTTTGAAGGTCATGTGGTGCAGCAGCATGGTTTTGTTGCCAAACTGCAGAGATGGAAGTCAAAAGATATTATTTTGACTCCCATCTTTGCACTTGATGTCATAGGTGTTTGAGAGCACGTCTTAGGAAATGTTAGTACAGTGATAGAGGTAATACTGGGGATACTTGGCTCTTAGGTACGGACTATGCAGGAACAACTTAGCATCTTCTGTAATTCGAAATCATAACTAGTTCACATTACATACACATCACACACAGAGGGGAAGTAAGTCATGAGGAGTACCAAGTTCTTTAAAATCTCTTGGGGCTGATGGCTCTGAAGCAGCTGATGTGATGCAGTGAGGTTTTCTGTGCTTACAGATAGGTGAATCTTGGCAGAAGGATTTGACATGTGCTGTAATGATAGTTGTGGGGGTTTTTTTTGCTTGTTTACAGGGTTTTTTCAGAAGAAGCATTCAGCAAAACATCCAGTATAAGAAGTGTTTGAAGAATAACAACTGCTCTATAATGAGAATGAATAGGAACAGATGCCAGCAGTGTCGTTTCAAAAAATGCCTGTCTGTTGGGATGTCAAGAGATGGTACGTTCCTGTGCTGAGCAGGGATCCTCTGAGAGGGAATCTGCTGCCCACCTCAAAACCAGTTGCTGAGGGTCTTAATGGCAGACAATGCAGCCAAGCCCTATTGTCAAGGACAGGTTCCCTGTCTGAGAGCATTTAGTTCAGCTTGCCCTCTTGCTCCATGAGTGTCCTGGGCTGGTACGGTAACGCTGCGGGCAGCCGCAGAGCTGTTCTCCCGCCCGTGGAGGCCGATGCAGTGCAACGTGCTGCAGTGGCCTGCTAGGGGGATGGTTGTAACAAGTGTCTCGATTTTGGTTTAATGAGTTAAGACTTACAGCTGTATGCTACCTGAATTGAACAAGACTCATATTTTTCTTTTTTTTTTCTTTTTTTCTGTTTTCTTTTGTTACTATTGCTTTTTCAATGAAAGGGAATTCTGCCCAACCTGATAGCCTTAGAGTAGTCACCATGGAGCCTAAAGAGTTAGCTTTGGGTGCATAGGATGAGCATGTATCTGCTCCTTTTTTTTCCTCTCTCTTTCTTTTCTTGGAGGGAGAGGAAAGGGAGGGAGGAAATGGTGATGTTGGTCTGTCTCTGACCGCCTTGCTGGCTGTCCACTCCTTGTGACATTTTATTAAGTAACGCTGAAAGTTTAGTTCATTTGTCTGCTACAACTTACTGTCACAAACCAGAAGTCTTCCTTCTGTTTCACTTTTTAATTTTCTCTGGGTGCTTGTTTCACAAGAACTAGGAATCTCGGGCTGTTAATAATTTAGTGGGTGGAGTGTCAGAACTTACTTTAAATAATTGTTCCGAGTTCTTGTCATGCATAGGAGTTATTTCATCCCCTAGGCGCTTGTTTGCGCACAAGGTTGCACCTGCTTTAATGAAAGAGACTTAGTTACATTAATGATGGACTACTGCATGAGCATAATTACGTCAGTCGAAACTGGTTATAAGCCCTTGTGCGGCTGCGGTTGGACAGGGTGGTAGAGGCAGTTGTAGATTCCCTAGGACAGGGTCAAAAGTGCTGCAGCCACAATGATGCCCATCCCCTTGCCAGCAGAAAATGTCCTTGTCAAGGCAAAGTTATCAAGAAAATTTGCCAAGGTAAGCTTTGTTCAGCATTGATTCTCTTGTTTTGGTAAGTTACGTAATTGGTCCGTGAGGACCTGTCTTGTAGGACTTTTATGCAAAGATGATATGAACTGTGTTTACATTCAGCTAATTGTCAGCTCACAAAGTTGTGCTGATTTAATAGATCCAATCTTAAAGCCTGACACTTCGTCAGTTAGCACAACTGTGTGTGTACTCCATAGCCAGGTTTGAGGCAAAAGGGGAAAAGGCATTAAAGACTGTGCTTTAGAGCTGCCTTCTCCCTGTATGTAAACAGCAGCATAGATTAGTACTCATGCCAGTCCTATGTCCTGGAAGTTCTTTAACTTCACTGGTAATACACCTGCTGTAGTGTTGGTGAGAGCAGTTAAAATCTTGCCTTAAAAGGCAACATTTTTGGTTGGGGTGTGTGTTTTGTGTGTGCATGCTAACACTTTCAGGACTGACCTTTTTTTTTTTTTTTTTTTTTTTTTTTTCCTTTTTTCCTTTCCACCACTATCCATTTCTCCACCTTGGTAGCTGTTCGATTTGGCCGTATTCCCAAACGTGAAAAACAGAGGATGCTGATTGAAATGCAGAGTGCCATGAAAACCATGATGAACAGCCAGTTCAGCGGTCACTTGCCCAATGAAGCATTAACAGAACATCAAGACCAAGCACCTCAAGAAGATCTTTCCTCCAAGCCCAAACAAGAGCGAGAAACCATCAAAAGTCCTTCTCCCCCTCCTAGTGCCGACATGGCGAAGGAGGAAGTGATTGGTATGGTCACTAGGGCCCACAAAGACACTTTCATGTACAACCAAGAACAGTCCCAAAACCCAGCAGAGATGATGCAGCCCCAGAGTGGGGAGAGAGTGTCAAAGAACACCGAGCAGTACATCCTGAGCAGCGAGCACTGTGTTGGTGGCCTCGGTGGCGCTCAGTACCCTGAAAGGGAGCAGCACCTTGGTGGACAGTACAAAGGGAGGAGCACAACGCATTATCCAAGCGGGCACGCCATGTGCTTCACAAACAGCCACTGCATGAACTTCACCAGTGGTTACACTCAGCGAATGTGTGAGAGGATCCCAGAAGATGGCTTTTCGCCAAACAAGAATACCACTTACTCTTGCAGCACTGGAGGAAGAATGCATCTGGTATATTGATATCAATTGTTTGATTTGACGTAGTTATTGGTGGGGGTGATCCAGCTGTGCCTCAATAGTCAGAGAAGCTGCTTGCAGTTGGCACAACTGCTGAAACTTTAAAGGGTGACACAAATTTGATAGTGCAGATTGGGATGAAGAACAAAAATGGCTCAGGGTGTGAAGGATTTGAAATCATAGAAGTGGTGGAGCTTCTTGGCTTGATTTTTAGCTTACTGAAAGTAAAATAACATCCAAGAGTATTGGTTGAAAAAAAGAGTCACAAGTTTTTTGTGTGACTTGACTTTAAAATGAAAATAGGAGTTTATAAATTCCCCTTTTCTCTCAGTCCTTTTGAAGACTTTTGCTTTTTTCAAATAGCCTATACAGTCAGATGTATGTATACAGTACTGTATTTTCATTAAGGATATTCAGAGCAAATTTCTGGGGTCAAACCCCAGGGCTAGGATTTTAAGCCAGTCTACAAGCCTTGCTGTGGGTTCCAAAATCTCTGTTGCAGGGTAGGCTGCTTTTTTGGTGATGGGGATTTTTTGGTTTGTTTTGTTTTAATGAGGCCCACAGGCTATGCATCCTTTTCACTGTAGAACATCTTCAGATCTGAACAGAGGCAGGAGGAAGATGCACAGCTAAACCATTAGAGTGAAGTTCAGGGTCTTTTCTGTAGTACTTATGCAAGTGAGGCTCCGGACACACTTCTGGGTACCTTAGATGACTTTGCTAGAGCATTTTCTCACTGAATTCTTAACAAGGATGCTTCCTGGTTTTTTGCATATGGTTGTTGGTTTGGTTTGGTTGGGATTTTTTTTGCCTTTCCTTAACAGGTCCCTCTCATTTGCCTTGCACCTGCTGTTTCGCTGCCATTCAGGCAACCAGTTCTGTAAGCCCCTTAAAATAGATTGTCCTTCTCTTTATCACTGGAGCCGCCTGGGATGAGAGAACATAACATCCTCGTTCTCATCCTGCGCTCCTGGTGTGAAGCGCAAGCCCCTGACCTTTCTGAAGTACTTGAGCTGCCGGTGTTTTTCTTCCTCCTACTTTGTAAAGATCCTTCACAGGTTCTTGGAGACCCCCAAAGGTCTCCACAGTGAAGGTGTTTATTTTGATGCTGTATTTCCTTGGGGACTTTTTTGTTGGGTTTTTTTTTGGTGTTTTTTTTTTTACCCGTCTTTGTCTACTGCATCTATAGACCATGCCATCCCTAGCAGGGTCTGACCTTAATTGCAGACTCCAGGCACTACAATGTGGCAAATAGTAATTCCCAGCCTTTCTTCCTTGCAGGGAAAGTATGTGGTGTCACTACAGCGGCATTCTTGGCACTCCTGAGAAGCAGAGGTTAAACCTGTCAGTATGGGCGGGCAGGGAGTGGTGCTGCCTTGCAGAGGCTCGGCCAGTCGGTTTGACCTGTGCGTGGCAGCTGCAGGGAGGATTTACTCAGTCAGTGATCAGGAGACAAAACCAAATCCAACAGAGCACTGCAGCTCCCCCTCCCCACCCCCCATCCCTGATATGGGTGAGGGTTTTGCCCAAGAACTCAGTGACTTCAGGATCTGACCAAAATGAGTCAGCAGCAATAAGGGCAAGTAATTAGGCTCTGAACCAGTATGGAGACAGATGTTCAGGGGTTTGGTCGTTTTTACTCAATACCCCTGCAACCAGAAAAGCAGAACAGGTCATTCCTGAAGAGGTTCATCTGAAGAGAACTGGTGACTGTACAAGCTGACAACTGCTTCCATAGGAAGCCTGTCAGAGTTCAGGGAGTGCCTGGGCACGCTTAGGCATATGGTTTAGTTTTAGGTGGTTCTGCAAGGAGCACGGAGTTGGACTCAATCCTTATGGGTTTCTTCTAACTTGAGATACTCTGACTCTTGGGCAGAGGTCTGTCAGGAGACTACAGACACAATGCACAGGGTGTGGAAGTGGCAAGTCCCACTTGGGACCGAGTGGCTGTGGGTAAGGGTATACTGTCACAGAATGAGAAGGCAAGGTGATTTTTGTGTCCGATGCACAGCAGGATACTGAACCAGAGATCTCTTCTTTTCAGAGTACCTGTGTGAACCATTGCAGTATCACAGGCAGAGCAGTGGTTGGCATCTGCTGTCTTTCTGGTTCTGTGCCTAGACCTTTCCTTTTGCCAAAATATTATATTATTGTAATCTTAGGACCTCCCACGCAAAGAATTGCTAGGCAATTACCATATTCAAGATGCCCTGAAAAAACAGCACAGCTCTGAGGAATTGCTAATCTATTTCACTGTTTTCTCTTTGTTTTGCTGACATTATGTAAGATTACATACACCATTTAGTACACTTGTGGGGAATACTTAAAAGGAATTTTTGTCCTTGATGATGACAGGTGAAATGAATATTAAAAGGTTTAAACTTCATTAAAAGATGTAAATTTTACAAGCTAGAACTGAAAATATCTCAGAGCTTCTGGTTGGCTCTTGCAGAGGGAATTTATTGGCAGTCAGCCTTGACTGATACATCTGATCTCATAATGGATTCAGACTTTCCTACAAAAAAAAATTGCTCTATGTTTGTATAAAAGAAAGAGCATTTTGTCATCTTATGACTGCGAAATACTGGAATATCAGTTCCTTGGTGTTCCTCCTTCAGTGATAAAAGTAAAAGCAAACTTGCAGAAGAAGGTTGTCCTTGTAATGAGGATGTAAACCTGTGACTCAGGAAACCAAGGCTTGCTTGTCATCTTGACTGAAGAACTTCAGTTGCCTGCAGAACAAGAAAGATAGGAGAATGAATGTCATAGTGACTGTGAGATTGCAACTGATTGATTGTGAAATCACAGTTTACTGTGAAATTACAGGGATAATACAAGTAAGAGAAATTCAGGTGTCAGACCAGATCAGTTGAGATCAGGGAACAATAGCATAACCTTGGTTCTGTCAAGTCTTTTGCAGTACACAGTGTTGTAGGCTCCAAAGTTAACAAATTTATAAACAGATTGCTAACAATCCCATGGATTTTTTTCTTGGTTTAAAGGAAGGGGAAGAAGTCCAGTTCCTTTGGGAATTGACTAAGGAATAATCATCTTTTTTTCTCTGTGTCATTATTGCAAAGTTTTGTTGAATAATAAACCTGTTTCTTTTAAGTATTTGTCAGTATTTGGAATGATATCTTTAAAAGTTGTTTCCTGTCTGTGTTTTGTAAACATCAGGTCTGCCCAATGAGTAAGACTCCCCATGTGGACCCAAACAAGTCTGGCCATGAAATCTGGGAAGAGTTTTCCCTGAGTTTTACTCCTGCAGTGAAGGAAGTGGTGGAGTTTGCCAAGCGCATCCCAGGTTTCCGAGATCTCTCCCAGCATGACCAGGTCAATCTTCTGAAGGCTGGGACCTTTGAGGTGAGACCACTGTGTATACATTGCGAACCTGACAAGTTGTGCCTCAGCCTGACCCTGTAAGAGCAGAACCAAATAGAGCTGGGTTGCATCAGGCGAAACCAGCTTGTTCGTGGATGCTCTGAGCGTTCTTTGAGGTGCTGGTGTCCAAGGGATCTGTTTGGTCAGACCTTGGTGAGCTGTCCCTGTTCCAAGGAGCCCAAAACAGCTCAGCCCTTCTACCCTTCCCTCTTCTCTGGGCGTTAATAAATGGGTAATTAGGGGTTTCTAGCTACCTTTGCTTACTCTGGGGAACTGTACTGCATCTGGAAGGGTGGATAGGTTAGAAAGCTGTCTACTGACTTACAAGTTTTGTTGAGGAATGTGTTTACTGCTCTGCATGTCCTTCCTTGTGCCACTCTGCTTCCTGCCAAAGCCAGAGTATCCATCCTGACCAGTCACCACTAGCCTTCAGCAGCAACTTGGGAGTGTCTGAAGCTTCCATGTCCAATGCAGTAACAGTGGTAACTACCTGTACTGCTGCATCTCTGTAGACACTGTGTGCCAGCTGCAGCCTGACTTACTCTAGACTAATCCCACTAGGTCCTCGTGGTTAATTGCATCCACTAGTGGTCATGACGTATATGTGAATTAGTGGCATTAATTTGGAAATGATACCACAGAGCTTGGTGCTGTTTTATAATTAGTGACCTTCACTAGATGACCTTTACTTCATGTTTTAGTTGCTGTTCCAGACCCTCGTGTCTACTGGAGACCGTACACATTTTATAAATATTCAGATGTGAAATTTGAATAGAGAGGGCCAGGGGAGCTGAAGTCACAAGTGTTTGATGTTACTGTGCTTTTCTGGGGAGCATAGCATTGCTGATGCCTTTGCTCTTGTTTACATGATTGATTCTTTCAAAGAGAGATGCTGGATTTTGTATTTACCCAAGATGAAGACGTTTCTCATGTGATGTGTTGGGTCTTCTATCTATACTTACACAGCCCAGTTCTAAAATGGATAATTGTTGGGTTGGAAGGTACAAGTTCTACTGTAAGACTTGGTGCCTGGAGTCTGTTAGTTTTGCTGTTTATTTCATTTTGCTGTCATGTATTTTCTTCTGTTGTACTTATTCTTGACCTTTTAATATTCATCTAGAACTCCTGTAGTGAAGGGGCTGTATTTTTACTTCTTCACTACTTTCACCTTAACAAAAATGCTGGTTCCTTCCTCTGCAAAAGTCCAGCACCCTCCAGGAGGGTGAAAAATTTGGCTTGAACAGTCCCTGTAACGTAAAGCCAAACCTTCATGTTTTGCAAGTAAAACGTTTTGTCTTGGCCTTGCTTCCCCTGAAGCATTTCTCAGGCCTCACTCACGTGCCTTTTTGCCATGTACAAGCACTGCTAAGGAGATTTCTGTATCCAGGGGAATTAACAATAATGTATGGCCGCATGCTTGTCACTATTCACTTATTTATAAGAAACATTAATGATTCCTGTTAGTGAGCTGCTACTTGTAGTTAAAGGCCTATGTGGCATCTTAGCAACAGGAAAAAAAAACAGTGCTGCAGAACAGTGGAAAAAAATCCACAACAGGATTAATGAAACCATTGCGATAGAGGCAAAAGCATCTTGAAAGCCTGGTGCATCCAAGGTCATTCCTGTCTTCTGGGTAACTGAACTAGGATATTCTAATGTCTCCCTGTTCATAGAAGAACCTGAGTGAAAGTGCTGCCTCCAAGTCTGGTGTGGCTTGCTTGGCACTGTGCTTCTTAGCAGTTTGTATTTGAGGAGTGCCTGTTCCTTTGAGGGTAAGAGGACACATGGAGACAACGCTGGTGCAGAAGCTGCACAGCTATATATATTCACACACACGTAAGCTAAAAAGGTCTCTTAGAACTGGGCGTACTGGGGAGCTCAGTGTATCGTGGTGGCATTTGCATGGCTTCTATGAGAGCCAGCTCAGAAACAGCAGTGAGCCTAAAATAAGGAACTCGACTGGTTTTGAGTGGGCCCTCCTCCACCTCCCTCCAAATGCAGTTGATGGTAGAGCTAACAAGGCCCTTGGATCCATTTGAGTAGTGACTCAATTTGACTACAAGTGGTAGGGAAGTGATCAAGCAACGTCCAAGAGTGGAGGTTTTTATGTGCCTGTGTTGCTATGGTCAGATGATGGTGATCAGGTGTATCCTCAGCATGCACAACTACGAGTCTGGTTTGAAGTGAAATGGGATGAATGAATCCTGTGCTGTGCCTTAGTCCAAACTGTTCTTCCTTGTTTAGAATGGTGACATTGAAATAGGTGAGGTCTTTGCCTTAGTGTAAGTCAGCACAACTTTTTGGGCTTCACTTTTGAATACCGGCATTTATCCTGGTTGCTCATTATTTAAAGATGTTTCTAAAGCCCAGTTCTGTAGGGAGAATACCGTTTTGAACTGAAAGGTTGCTGGATACCTGGTGGGTCTGTGCAAATGCACAAGTTCAGCTTTGTCTGCCTGCCCTTTGCCTGTTTTTATTGTATTCTGATGGCTTCTGCATCTGGGTTTCTGCACTCTGTAGTTAATGTCATCAAAGGACAGATAGCTTAGCTAACAAAGGTGAATAGTACGTAGTGCTCATGTGTCCATCAAGGTTGCTGCGTGTTGTTTGGCTCTTAAAGTTCAGGAGGTCATGTAATGTGCATGAACAGTGTTTGAATTCTCAAACATTTTCATTTGTTTTGAACCCTCCTTTTTTTAGCTTGTCAGAGGCACTGGTCTTTGAAAACCTGGTTCTCCTCTCACCCGTAGTAAACATTTAAATTAATGCAGTTAATAGGGTAAATGAGAAGAGACAACTGTCACACCAATAGATTACAGTGAGTCTCAAGTTTTAACCAATGCCAGTTAGTTCATTTTCTCAAATAAGAAGGCTGTTCTGTGCAACTTAAACCTTGAAAATGTAAATAAGGTTGTTGAACATGAGGAAATGAAACTTTACAAGCCATTCCAGAGGGAAACATTTCACAGTACAACTGAGAAACCACAAGAGAAATTTCAGCCCAAAGGGGTAAGTTTAGCACATGTCAACTGCTCCAGCCCAGGTGCTTGTACCAAAGGGGTATTCCCAGCTGCTACAGACCAGGTGCCATCTCAACCTGTGCTTCCCTAGCCTTTTGAAAGCTCTACATGTAGCTCCTTTCTACCAGGGCTCATTAACATTCCTGTGGGTACAGTGATGTGGCATGGTACTTTTCCAAAGAATGCCTAGGGGGCCTGATCATCAGGTGGTGTAAATCAGCATTGTTTCCATAGAGCTGCTCCAGTTTAAGTCAAGTGAGAATCTGGCTCAGTACCTTCATTTTGCTCCTCATAAGCGTGGCCAAGAAAACATTTCTTCTAATGCTCTGTATGCCTTTGGCTGTTGTTTGGCTTAAGCAAGTTGTCCTACTGGCATATTTGTGATGACATGGTCTGTGTGGCTCAGGCTGTCTGAGGCTTAAATTTTAATTTTCCTGCCTTTCATATGCTGTAGCCCCTCCCCTGCATCCACTCCCTAATTTTGTCTCTTGTTTGTTTCTCTCGGATTACTGGGCCAGAGCTTGCACTGTGTTTTGCAGCTCAGTAGCATGCTGACAATTTCTGTATAGAATGCTTCTAGAACGGTTAGTGAGACACTCTGAATGATGTTAAAAGATTTTAATTTTTTTCTTTGGCTTTTCTAGAAATGCACCTACATTTATCTGGTTTTGTTGTTAATTTTTTTCTTGCTTTTTTTTTTCACCAGGTTTTAATGGTACGATTTGCATCTTTGTTTGATGCAAAGGAACGTACCGTCACCTTCCTGAGTGGCAAGAAGTACAGTGTGGATGACTTGCATTCAATGGGAGCTGGTGATCTGCTCAACTCAATGTTTGAATTTAGTGAGAAACTAAATGCCCTGCAACTTAGCGATGAGGAAATGAGTTTGTTTACAGCGGTTGTCCTGGTATCTGCTGGTAAGGAGAGAAAGTTAACTTGCACCTTTGCCAAAAATTGAATGTGGCTCTCTATTGAAAGTTTTCTGTGAAATGTATACCCTAGTATTTCATGTCTAAGTGCAGTTGAGTAAGTTTTAAGCTACTAGCAGTCTGTAATGTACTTTTTAACATACCTAGTCTTTCTAATATTGCCTTTTAAAAAAAAGGTGACAACGGGCTTGTTTTCCTACTGCTTTCTATGTAACGCAAAAACACATAGCTGCCCTGTGGCCATTTAGATGCTAGTTGTCTCAACTCCTCTGAGTTTCACAGGACAGCATCACTGAAATTACTCCTGACTTGCACAGCATAAGTCTTTGGATAAGGTGGTATTTTTGCTTCCAAGTATTGTCATTTAAGTCTATTGCGTATTTTACTTAAGTCTAAATCCAACAGTTTGATCTCTGCATATGTCAGCAAGAAAGCCCTATCATGTGCATCGTGACTTCTTACCACTGAAGGCCTGCCAATCCACTAACATCTTCACCAGCCTCCTATCTTGTTTCAGTCCCTGGATAGACAGAACACCCTGGCCCAGATTCAAAGAAGGATTAAGCACCTACTTCTGTGGTATTATCTCAAGCCTCAAATTAGGCACATTAGCTCTGCATATAATGCCTGGAATACAAGATGCAGAATCCCTGCTTGCTGGGTAAGAAGCTCTCTAGAGGTAGGTAGCAGGAATGCTCACAGCACCCACTGGGAAAACGAGCCAGCAGCTGGGGAGCACTGAACTCCTCGAACAAGTGCACCCCTTTCACATGAGCAATTGAGACCCATGTCTTGTGAGGGAGGGGCACCCAGGCATGGTGCTGCAGGCACGTGAGGCCTCTGTAAACAAGGTAGGACAGTTCAGTCTAATAGCTTTGTGCATGGCTGAACTGAAATGTCACAGCACAGGACGGGGCAGCTGTCGCCTCTTCAGTTTGTAGGCTGTGTTAATGAGCAGAGGGTGGCACAGAGTTAGCAAGCTTCAAGAGCCAGAACAAATGGCAGTGTGAAGGAAGCATGGCACTCTAATTTGAAGGAAGCATGGAATCTGTTAATGAAAATGTTCAGGTAGCAGAGAGAAACCTGAAGTCTTAGTTACTTTTCCAGACTCTGGAAATTCTTGACAAGAACTGGAGGCAGCTTTTAAACTAAGGACTGACAATGAGGTCTCTTCCCTTCTTGTGCACTGTAACTAGGCTTACAGCCACTCTTCTTGCTTGCTCAGCTCCTGGGTCCTAGAATATCTCATGCCACCTGTTTTCAGTCTAAGTGGCTGTATCTGTTCTGTTAAATGTGCTTCTAGCACAGTGCCATCTCCCCAGCCTTTAAAGCACTGTGCTGATTGCTGGCTCCCAGCAGGGATTAGCTTAGGGATGGCATGTAACATGTACAGCATGTAGTGTCAGCCGTGCAACGGGACAAAAAGAGAAGGTGTTTGGTATTCAGGCTTCTTGCAGCTGCTGAGGTTTTTTCAGATCATGGTTGAGACATTATTGCTGCCTATCTTAGGTACCTCGTGATCTGATCTGCAGTCTGATCACAGCCTTCCTGGACATCTTCACAAAATTTTATAGGGTTTTATAAAGTACAGCTTTATTAGTCAATGTTGGGGCTGTATTCCAGACACAAGGCTAACGCTGATGGTCACTGTGAGTTCAAAAATTTTCAGAGCAACTCTACTCTGTTATTTGAGACTGGATTGAAATGCTGCAGTTGTTACTTGGCACAAGTGAGTAAGTGAGCAGGCTTCATGCTCAGGCAGGTACTGAAGAACAGAAGTGGCCTCAGCAGAGTTCCTGGGGAAGACGCTTACAGCATGAGGGATTGCCAGGAGGAGAAGGTGCCCGTAGAACCGAAGGATTGTGGGCATGTGTTGATTAAACAGATCTTGAAAGACAGATCCCTGCATCCCACTCTTCGAGGAGTAGTGTAACCGAGTCATTTCCTGTAAGGGGAGGTGGAGCTTCATTACAGACGAAGGAAGAGTTGAAGAACAGGATCAGAGAGAATGACATGGAGATGCAGGCAAAGGAAAAAGTGCCGCAAATGTAAGAAGAACTGAAGGTGGAAGAAGAAGGCCATTAAGACTTCTTCATCTCAGAATGAAAGTTATTCAAGAGAAGGCTGAAAGGAAGATAGTAGTCAAGATTTACATCAGTTCCAAAAGCAGAAAGGAGTGTGACTGTTGAATGCTGATTAAGGGATCCACAATATAAAGTACCATGCTGCACTAATTAAAGATCTTTTTAAAGACTTTTAGTTGATTAAAATTAAGAAAAAACCCAAACCCACCAATGGAAAAAAGAATTAAGTCTCTAAATACCACTAGTGGGGAGAATGCTTGTCAGAAACATCTCCACTTAACACTGGATGAATAACCACTCTTAGGAAGGGTATTTAGAACGTGCAGAAGAAGCAGGGGTAGTAGCAAGGGCTGCGTGTAACTCTGTACGTCTTCTCCTTTCAATGTCGTATGGCAGTGAACGAAAAAGAAGGATCACTCTTGTGTGGTGCTGAGGAATTACCTTGGTACCATTCCAGAATTAAAAGAATGCTTCACCTCTGGCTTCAGTTAGCTGGATGTGCTGAAGATGGAGGAGAGGTAAAACAAGGTGGATCATGGGCACTGAAGGAGGAAAAAGCGAGGTGGAAGCAAAGCTGAAAGAATGTGGTTTGTGCAGGTCTAGACACCAGATAATCCCTTAACTAAGCGCCTTGCTTTGTGGTAGAAGAATATAAAGTACACACGCTCTATTATTCCCTTACTGGCATAATACTAACAAAATCTTCTGCTGGCCACTGGGAGCAACTGGAAGTAGACTGAGAGGGAGAAGAAAGACTTGAACTAATTGAAGAGAGGAGGCTACGGTAACTCACCCAAGGCAGCCAGGAAAGGCTGGGCTGCATTCTTCCACCTTCAGAGGCAAGGCAGTACTATTCTCACCGTACAGAGCTCTTGTGAAACTCCACTGGGCATGTTCTGTGCAAATGTCATTGTACCTGCTCGGAACAGAGCAAAGCTTTTGCAGAGCAGGAGGCAAGCAGAAGAGATCATTTAATAAATAAAGGCAGAGATGTCTCCTCACTCATGCTCTCTTGGACAGCAGCTGTCAAACCTAATTGACAGTCTTCACAGAAAAGTGGAATGTGTGCTAATAAAAATTGTTTAATAGTAATCAGAGCTCCTAATTGTAGAAGATTCTGGAACAATCTTCCTAAAGGAACAAAGCACATGTAACTGCTTCGAGATGCATCCTTAAGTGGATTATGTAATATTTTTTCCTGTAGCAGTAGGGAACTGCACTGAGTAGTCCAGGAGGACTTCCTGGGCCGTTCACCTGAGCAATCTGATTGGATTGACACTGACAGCATAAGGCAGGGATTCCCACTCTGACTGTACGAACTGACTCAGTGTTACTCCGGAAAGCTGTTGTCATTCCATGTCCCAGTTCTGCAAAGTGCTTAAGTACATGTACACATCAAAGCACATTTCTGTTTGTGCCAGTCACTCGGGTATGTGCCCTGCTGAATTTACATAGTGTTTAAGAAAAGAAGCTACAGCTTGGAAAAAAACAGCTACTGTGCATGGTTATGAGGTGAGATATTTTACTTAAAAATTCATTCTCTTAAGCTGCTTGCTTAGGTTCCACCTAAGGATACCAGGTGTGTTCTTAAATACAGCTCTCTTGAAAGAGATGTGCTTCAGGTGTGGTGGGAGTGCAGTATGTGAGAACATAATATTTGTCTTGATGTTGACATTCTTCTTTTCCTCAACTGGGGATTTTTGGGTGCATCATGTTTCATTTTGTGAGTGCTTCAGAAATAGTGCCCAATCATATGAAGGCTTGTACTCTGTTTGCCCCTGAGGATCTCATTGGGCAGATACAAGCATGGCTTGTCCCAAGTGGGATTTCCTCTTCAAACCTTCAGTTTAAGTTTAGGGTTCTATATCTAGCCTTACGAAATGTTTGAAATTTTTACTTTCATGTGCCCAGTCTTTCCCCTTGGGTTGAAAATTGTGATTCAGCAACATATTTAAACATTTGCTTCAATCTGTCCTTCTCTGGAAACATGGGTTAGGGATCACAGAAATAGTGATTAAATGCTGCCAGTTTGGCATGAACTTAGTACTCCAAAATGTTAATGCTAAATAACATTTGAAAGACTTTTGGTATGTGATTTAAAACTTCTGGCATAAGTATCTTGATTTTTCTTGTGCTTGTTAATTTAGTTAGGGATTCTTGCCGTGGTTTTATGTTGCACACTACATCTGTTCAGTCAATTTCCCCCCTCCTCCCCCACCCTCCTGTTTTTTAATTTCTCTCTCTCCCTCTCTCCCTCTCACCCTGCCCTTTTGTTTAGATCGCTCTGGAATAGAAAATGTCAATTCTGTGGAGGCACTTCAGGAAACACTAATCCGTGCATTAAGGACCTTAATTATGAAAAATCACCCAAACGAAGCCTCTATTTTCACAAAACTTCTTTTGAAATTACCCGACTTGCGTTCCTTAAACAACATGCACTCTGAAGAACTGCTGGCCTTTAAAGTTCACCCATAGGCCTTTAGGTCTCATTTGTACTTGGACTTGCCTCGTGTTAAACTGTTTTGTGCTAAAATATGTATTTATACAGTTGTACCACTTGTTGGAGAGAGTTCACAGACTGTGAACAGTTGAGAGCTGTCCCATAACCATGCAATAAAGCTTTGGCAGGTGCTTTCAGCTGACGGCGGCGCAGCCTTCGGAGCCCTCCAAGGCATCCGGGCCCAGCTGCGCCGCACTCCTGCAGAAGAGGCTGCGATGAGCCCGAGTAAATATGGACTCTTCTTTCATTTAGGAAAAAGAACCACCACTGCCCTCTCACGTAAACTGAATGCAAAGTAGCTGTGTATGTGCATATGGAGCATGGAATGGGGTGGGAACAATCCTGTGCTAATAGGAAAATGGAAGAGCTGATTTAATTGGTCTTTCACTTATCTAATAGATGTACGTCTGTGTCTCTTGATAACTCACTCATGGTTTCACTATTGTTATTCCATTAAACCTGATGGAATGATTTCAGCCTGCACCAACTCTTCACTGAGCGTGTGTTCATGCCATGTGTATATAATATAAATAGTTAAGTAGTGAGTGTTTATGGCTATATAAAGTACAGAGTTGTGTGTATATATGTGTATGTATATAAATAGTTCTATACATAAAGTATACATATAATTTCTTCACAATATTTTAAACTGTGAAGGAATTTAAACTTAAAACAGAAGGTGATCTATGGAAAGAACCAAATAGATGCACTTTGCATATTGCTGAACTAATTATCTGAGCATTTTTTAGAAAACATCGAATTTGCATTAATATGCTGTGTTTGTTAATTTAAAAAAAAAAAACCAACAACCAAGAGTGGCACTAAAGAGGCAGAGTCAGATTCAGCTTCCAAAAGGGTTTTGTAGAGAATCTCAAGCAGAGATGGTTGGTTGTGGCACTAATGAGATGGATTGTCCATTGCCACTGAGGTTCTTGTGTTCTGATAAAGGTTAAATAAGCACCAGATGCTCTTCAAAAACTTCAGCACAGCCAGAAAGAAACTATCAGATGAAAAACAACATCTGTCAGAAAAAGAAAAAATGGGAAAAATGTATCCATGGTTGCGTTTGGGTGTATGTGTGTTCTGTGACTGCTTATTTCTTGCAATCCATCATTTTGCTGCTTCATTGCTAAATGAGAATTGAAAACAGAAATGTGAGATTCCCCATGTCTTTTCACCATTTGGGCTTTGTGGTTCCCATGCCTGTTCTGGAGCTCTCCATTGGTGCGTGTGCATGTGAGCGTGTGTGATGTGCAGAGAAGGTGCATTAGACGGTTTGGATTTTTTTTTTTCTTTTTTTTTTTTTTCTTAAAGAAACACCACAAAAACCAACCAAACAAATGGGACTTTTTTTGTTGTTTATGCCAGTAGCAAATTACAAAGCAGATCCACAAAGCTTAAGATTCTGCCGCTTTTCCAGCTAGGAAAGCAGCTCTTTATGGGGTTTTTTCCATTTGTAGCAGGACCTGGCACGAGAAGAGAGAGATTAAAAGAAGTCAAAGCAGTTGTGTTAATTAGTTACATTTATGTTTTGCTAATGTGGGAAGAAGATGCTCCATCACCCTCCTTTAGTTAACTTACCTTAGAGGTAGCCCTCTGGGTCTCTAGCGTTTGGTAACGCTACTCTTGGGAGGGAGTCTGCTCCTGGTAGTCAGGGCCAGGCCCCAGGAAGCCTCCAGCCTGCAGAGCTCCTGCCCACACCACGGTGGGTTGAGAGGAGCCCTCCTGCCCGTGGTGGAGCTGGAGCAGAGGCAGACCCTTGCCTGCTGCTCAGCGTCAGGATCTGGGATGGGAAGAGGAAAGGCTTGCGCCCTGCCACGCTCCCCTCGCCTTTGGGCTGGGGATTCCAGCTCAGACAGGAGGAAGGGGCTGAGAGCGGGGTGGGAAAGTGCTTGATAAAAGGTGGGGAAAATTCAGCTGTAGACTTGGCTAAGGAGCAGAAGAGCCCACCCTTTCCCCTCCTCTGCAGCTGCTGCAGGCAGAGCAGTCCTGCCTCAAGCTGCTTTAACCACTGGGTAATGGCCCCTTCGTACATACAGTTTTGCTACCCAAATGTGCTATCAGGGCATATTGTCCTAATTTCTGTTAACAGTCTGCATCCTACCAGTATTATTTGCTTGAGAGCTTCACTGAATTACGCATCGAACCATTCAGACTTTAGAGAGGACACAGTCACACAGTTTTTATTATTTAGTCGCTGAAATGACTTCTTTGTAGACCCCATTTCAAGCATGGAAAGTAGAGTTAGCCCTTGGTTGTTTCCAGAGGGAAGAAGGCTTCTTACAGAGATTGCCACCCTACAGCTGTGTTTCGTTGTGTTTTATTTTTTTTTTCTTCTTAAAACTGTATTATTAAGCCTTTAGGAATGTATAACCAGGACTGAGTAATTACTGCTTATTAAATTTTTTTAGTTAGATTGACCATGTATGCCTATAGATAGATATTCTAACTTGTGCAATTTCATTTGAAATAATCTTCCTGTACATAATGGAAAAACTCACATAACAGAAGAAAAAGCCCCAAACAGATTGACTGAACAAAAAGCTGATTAAAGTACGGTTAAAAAGTGACCCACGTATTACAAACCCTAGCTGGACTCTTAGAGGAAAATCTAAACTCATTGTGTTAGCTGTGTATTGTGAGCTCTTCTTTTACTGTGTCACTGGTTATACACTTGTTAAATGCTGAGATAATAGACTTCATGCCAGGCATTTGAGTACTGTAGATTGGGTCATTGCTGAAAGATTAATGTACTGTATGACTTAAATGAAATTTTTATTCTTGATTTTATTCTTGATTTTGTTCTTGTTTTAAAAGATTAAATATGGGCATTATGTCAGCAAGCTAAACTTGTGTGTCTGTGTTCTTTGTATTTCTCTGTACGAAATCTGGCAGGGAGGACAGCATGCTGGGATGAACAAAGCAGAAGAGATTCTCTTCTGGATGAGAACATCAGCTGCTGTAAGGTCACGGGGCTGTGCTAGGGCACAGCGTTAAGGAGAGCCGGCATCTCCCTCTGACTGTCTGCTCAGTCTTCCCGGGTGCTTGGATGGGGTTTTCTGGTGCACTGCATTTGCTACAGTTACAGGGCTTTTTTGGGTACGTCATTAAAATAGTTATTTTAAACGGTGCATTAATTTGGAGAATATAAATTTGTAACTGAGAAAATGATGCACTAAAGGATAAAACTGAAAAAAAAGATACTGTTTGGTTAAGACAAGTCTTTGGGTTATAAGAGTGGTAGAGAAAAAACAGAATAGGAGGGGCAAAGATCTGTTTGATTTTTCCAGTTTAGAGTGTGCACTCTTTTAGGAGATACGTGAAGCTTCTGCAGGAAATGTTGTATCTACTGGTATTTTTAAAAAAGGCACACACCAAAAAAAGTTGAATAAAATGATGACTGCCAGCATTGGAAAAAATAACTGCACAAAAATACTCTTTTTTTGGTGGCATGTTTTCTCTGGTGCCATGTTTGCACATGGCTTTCCTTGTTGCCACAAAGTCTGAGCCCGTGTGAATAGTACCACAAGGCACAGAGGTTCCAGGGCCTGGGAGGTCCTTGGGAACAGCTCTTTTCAACTTCTGCTGAATTTCTCTGGATGGGCCACAAGTAATTCTTCCCTGTTTGCCTGCAAGAGCCTTACCACAGAAAATGGGGGGGGGAGTGGGACAGGAAAGACACTTCCCAGCAAAACTATGATTCTGTTCCCCTCACTCTCTCAACCCCCCGGTCTGGCAAGATGCTCTGGGGTTGGGAGCATGAGGCATTTGTGCTTGTTCGTGGGAAACCTGCTGGGCTCTGGGTCTGCAGTGCCGGCCTGAGTGCCCACAGCAGCAGGCTGGCCTGCCCTCGCTCCGGCAGGAAATGGTGAATGTCACAAGGAGCACGGAGGTATGAGTGTCCCTGTGTGAAAGTGTAAACTGATGAGGGTGTGGGCAGCCAGCTACCTCCTGTTCTGGCTCATGACCCAGGGGCTGTGCTGACCGCAGAGCACTTTGATTACAGAAACAGTTCCTACAAGGAAGTAATTGGCACTTCCTCTTCTTTGATGAGTACAGCGAGCAGCTGCAAGAGCCTTCATCAGTGAATGCCGCCTTTTTTTCCCTTTTAATTTACCTTTTTTTATTTAAAGTTGAAGTTTGGAGTGTGGGGAGGGAGGAACATGCAGGTATGAGGAGAGCCTGGAGGCAGCCGCCCCTGGAGCTGACTGAGCTGCAATGGGCAGCTTGTTAAAAGCACTATAGAGGCTGTGCTTGCTGGGCAGGAAAGTTGGCCGAGGACACAGACGCATCACCAGCAAGAGAGGAGCTGAGCAGGTGTGCGTGGAGGCTGAGAGGCTGTACATTCCTGGTTATCTGGAACAAAAATGCCCGTTCACACCAAAAGAACCTTCCTCCGTGCGGACACTGCTCTGCCACACCAGGTCCCTTCACAGAGCAGTTTGTACCCGCTGTAAATGCACACCCCAGTTGTTTGTGAAGGCAGAGCTTGCACTGATAGGAGGCTGAGCTGTTCTGTCTCCTGCCTGAATTCCCACGGTAGAGGTTGCTGCCATGCATTGCATCCCAGGACTGCCTTTGCCTCTGGCTGGAGGAGGGCCCTCGGGGGATTACTTGTAAAGTTATATGCTTAAAACTTGATGGGGGGTTATCTTCTCAAAGATAACCCAAAGATCTTTCTCTCTGCCCCCCCACCCCCTCAGTTTAAGATTGTAACTCAAATTATTCCGTGCAACATCATTGAGTTCTACTTGTAAGATGGTACAAAGGCAGAGGAAAAGAACGATGTGTCAAAAGCCCATCTGGCCCAGAAGCTGCAGCTCAAAATGAAGCACATCTAGAGAGGACTGCTGCTGGATTGCTGCTGTACAAGAGCTCTTCTCCATCCTGTGTGATGCTCCATAGGCCTCATGGAGCCCTGGATTAGCTGCAGTGGTAGTGCTGTATAAAATGAGGCTGATGCTAATGCCCTCTTGTATGCCACTTTGGCAAGTTCAGTTGCCAGCACACAGCTGAAGATTGTCTCTGACCTAGGCTGGAGATTGACTTGGTTCTTGCACAGTCTCAGAATATGGGAAGATCTTGAGGAGAACCTCAAATATCCTTTGGTCCCCTTCCCTCTGTTCATGGAGAAGCCCCAAGAAGCAACCCATATCTGTGCACATCCTGATAGCTGACTCCTCCTCTGTGCAACACTTTGGGATAGAGAAAACACAGGGGTAAATGGTCAACCTAACATGCACCTGGTTTCCCAGTGGCAGATGACAAAAATTATTTAACCATTTAACGACGTTGCATTTCCACGATGTCTAAACTAACACCCCTCAGGCTGGCTTGTGGTGCAGAGCTCTGCCAATGCTGCATGAAGGATTTTTTCTTTTCACCTTCTTATCCTTGCCCGGTAGGAGCCTCTCCAGCCTTGTCTCATGCTGCTTAGCATGTGTGTGGCTTGGCAGCCCTATTTCCTACTGTGCAGTGTGCCTTTGCCCTCTGTGTGCCCATGCACAGGCTCCCCCTTGTTGAGAGTTTGACACGGGGCCAAACTGACCCCCCGAACACACACCTGCAGGGGAACATCTGTCCTGTTAGTGCCTTTATAAGAGTATAAGCAAAACTGCCAAGTTAATGCATCACAAAATGAATGCTCGTTCTTACACTTCACAAGGAGAATTCAGTCATGTTTTCCGTAACTTGCGGAATTCATGGAAAGCTGCCAGGTGGAAAATGTCCAGGGGAGGAGGGTTGGTTGACAGCCATCTGAACACAAGACAGCAGTGTGCCCAGGTGGCCAAGAAGGCCAATGGCATCCTGGCCTGTATCAGCAATAGTGTGGCCAGCAGGACCAGGGCAGGGATTGTCCCCCTGTGCTCAGCACTGGTGGGGCCACACCTTGAATCCTGTGTTCAGTTTTGGGCCTCTCACTACAAGAAAGACACTGAGGGGCTGGAGTGTGTCCAGAGAAGGGCAATAAAGCTGGTGAAGGGTCTGCAGCACAAGTCTGACGAGGAGCAGCTGAGGGAGTTGGGGGTGTTCAGCCTGGAGAGAAAGAGGCTCCGAAGGGAGACCTTATTGCTCTCTGCAGATACCTGACAGGAGGGTGTAGCCAGGTGGGGGTCGGTCTCTTCTCCCAAATAACAAACAACAGGACAAGAGAAAATGGCCTCAAGTTGTGCCAGAGGAGGTTTAGATTGGATATTAGGAAAAATTTCTTCACCGAAAGGGTGTTCGGGCTGCCCAGGGAAGTGGTGGAATCATCATTTCTGAAAGTGTTCAAAAGACATGTAGATGTGGCACCTGGGGACATAGTTTAGTGGTGGACTTGGCAGTGTTAGACTTGATCTTGGAGGTCCTTTCCAACACAAATGATTCTTTGATTCTATAATTATTTACAATTATTTGCCCTGTGCCTCACAGAAGCGCTGTGCTACAATGACAACATATCAGGAAGCCCAGTACTGTCACTTCATGGCTGCTTGCTTTTAATACATCTGCACACAGCAAACGCTGTGATAATCCTGGGTGTAAAAGCACCGTTTTTATATAGGTGCTTCACCAATGGAGAGGTCCTTCCATTGTTTTCTGAGGCAAAGTGGGGTGTCACTTTTTAAACTAGACACGTCACTTTTTAACTTCATCATAAAAAAGCCTTTCTTGGTAGCTAAATTCATGTAAGCTCTGCACAGGGTTGTTCTTGCAAAGGAGCCTCACTTGAGCATAGGTGGGCTGAATTAAAGCGCTGCTGTGAATAGCTAGGGGGATCGCCTGCCAGCAATACCAGGAATTAATTTATACCTGCAGCCAAAATTCCTTGGCATAAATGAGCAGGCTGTGGGTTCAGCCTTTGCTGCTTTGTAGGTGTTAGCCTCCCCTAGCTGCCCCAGGCACCACAGCTTCTGATCCACGCTCAGACTGAAAATCTGGCTCTGAAAAACCTCTTAATGCACTGAAGCCAAGACAAGAGTGTGTCACGTTTGGGGGGTTGGGGGAGAGGAGATGACAAACATGGGATGGGCCGGGATAATAAGGCTTGGTGACTACATTCACAGCTAATAATTATTTTCAAATCATGGAGAAGGTCCCTGTGTTTGCTCCTTCCCACCCGCCAGGTGTCTGCAGGTCTGTAACCAGGTCAGGATTTTTAAAAATAGTTCTGGGCCTGAAGAACGAAGTGCTTGGAGGCTCTGATGTCCACACTGTGCTTGTCTGTGGTGAGGCTTTCCAGTTGTGGCTTGGCCTTCAAACACGCTCAGCACAAACCCTGGATGGCTGCTGCGGTATTCGCTTTGCCTCTTCACCCATCTTAGCCCCCAAAACGGCCAGAAACAGTTACAACAGAGCTAAGTTTGCCTTAATGACACAAGTTTCCCTGTTTAGCCCTATCATTTCATTAGAAATAAGAGAAATAAAACTGTAAGGCCCTCAGAAGCTGACACAGCTTTGTGTGCCTGTTCACACGTGTCTGCAGGCATGCATACATACCCTCGCTGACGTGTAGTTACCGACCATGGAATCATAGAACGGTTTGGGTTGGAACGGACCTTAAAGATCAGCTCAATGCATGGACAGAGACACCTTCCGCTAGAACAGGTTACTCAAAGCCCCATCCAACCTGGCCTTGAACACTTCTAGAGATGGAGTATCCACCACTTCCAGGGGTTGGGCATCCTGTTCCAGTGCCTCACCACCCTCACAGTAAGGAATTTCTTCCTAACATCCAATTTAAACCTGCCCTCTTTCAGTGTAAAGCCATTAACCCTTGTCCTATCACAACATACCTTTGTAAAAAATCCCTCTCCAGCTCTCTTGTAGGCCCCCCTCTAGGTACTGCAAGACTGCTTTAAGGTGTCCCCAGAGTCTTCTCTTCTCCATCCCCAACCATCTCAGCCTGTCTTCATAGGAGAGGTGCTCCGGCTGTTTTACCACCTTCGTGGCTCTCCTCTGGACTTACTTCCATGTCCTTCTTATGCTGGGACACCCAGACCTGGATGCAGTACTCCAGATGGTGTCTCATGAGTGCAGAGTAGAAGGAGAGAACCTCCTCCCTCGGCCTGTTGGCCACGCTGCTTTTGATGCAGCCTTGATGCAGTGACTGCCTCTTGGCTTACAAACTAGCATAATTTAGGCTCAGTAGCTAGTTCAGCCCAGTGACCCAACCACAGTACTTTGCACTGTACAAATCACCTGATGTCTACCAGCTGCTGAGGTTTCCATAGAGGAGAGATCAGCTTCAGCCTCGTCCTGCTGGGGTGAAGCTGTATTTCTGTGCCAGTGCTCTCCCAGCACAGCATATGTGCATTCCTGCGTGCTCAGCCTCGGCACTCTCGAGGCTAGCTCAGGGATGGGAAGGTGCCCTCAGTCAGGAGTGTGCATCCCTTGGGACTGTGCATCTCCACCTCAGGCAGCAGTGCCAGTGCCTCAGAGCCTGTGGTGCTGCTCTGTCTGGCCAGCTTGGCAGTGGAAAGACCTGAATGAGTGTGACTGCATGGATGTGGGTCACATTCCTGGTGTTATTGCAGCTATGGCTTAAAATGATAAAGTGGTGCAGTGAAGGCAAGGCCTAGAGAGGAGCAGCTGGGGTTTAGTCCCTAGTCTGTCCTTCACTCACTGTGTGCTCTTGGACACATCATGTTCCCTCGCTGCGCCCGAGCTTCCCCAGCTGCATGGCACGGCTCTTACCACGTGTGGATACCGTGGTCTCCTATTCCATAGTGTTAATTCCACAGTGTTAGCTGACTGCTGGGACAGCCTTGGCAGGAGCCTGTGTATGTCCCAAAGTGCTGAAGAGCTGCCAGGGACTTCCTGCACTAGAACTTAAACACGCAGCTACCGGGGTAGATTTTGTCTTCTTTGGAGTGTCTTAAAAGATACAAGAAAGATCAAGACTCCAGTGGCTTAACTTGTTAACACAAGAGGACTTTATTGAAGTCTAAAAGGAGTGCCTTGAAGGAAAATGGTGTTTCTTATACATTAAAAAAGTTTAATAACAATAAGAAGAATATTTTAGGAGGATTGCATAATGTCATTACCTTAAACCTGGTGTTACAGTTTCAAACGAACCACGTGTTCATACCTCCCTGGAATGAAGTGTGGACAGTATGTTTCCTTCACATTTCCTCTTGATGCAGGTGTGACCACAGCCTCCTCTGTTCTGAGAACAGTTTTAACATGAAGGTCTGTCTTAGTCTCTGCGTTCTAGCTTTGAATGGACAAATATTTTCAGCACAAGCACTTCAGAGAGACCTGTATACACAGAGCTGCTGGAGTGAACTCCCAGTTCAAACCACTGTTCAAGGTCTTAGTCATTTTGTTGCTACAGAAAACGAACGATTTGTGAGAACCTTGCTTTAGAGAGTGGGGACAAGGTAAGCACTATTCAGCCCCAAAAATGGCAGGTTAAGAGAGTATCATACTCCCCTGTTCCACTCACCTCTCCACCCAGCAGTATCCATCCTGTGTCTCCCCCAGAAACACTGGGATGCAGTGGCTGGCTGTGCCACTCCACTTCTGCACAAAGGCCAACACCTCCCTCAAAACCCATCTTCATCAACCCCTTTAAATTGAGCTGCCAGACTTCGCTCCACAGCAGCCAGAGACCAGAGACAAGGCCCCTGAACCACTCCATTCATGCCACCCTGCTGATCAAAAAGTTGTAAGAATCACGGAATTATAGAATCATTAACGTTGGAAAAGGCCTTTAAGGTGATTAGGTTCAACCATTGACCCAGCTCTGCCAGGTCCACCGTTAAACCACATCCCCAAGTGCCACATCTACAGTTTTGCGAATACGTCCAGGATACTGATTCCACCACTTCCCTGGGCATCCTGTGCCAGATCACACTTCCAGTAAAGAAATTTTACCTCTGCTGGTGTAACTTGAGGCCGCTTCCTCTTATTCTCGGGAGAAGAGACCAATTTCCACCTGTCTACAACTTCCTTTCAGGTGATAAGTTCCCCCCCGAGCCTCTTTTTCTCCAGTGATGCTGCAAGAGGGGCTGTTCCCTTCATAAGTGACTGGACTGGCCAGCTGAGAGCAGTCTTCAACCAGAGAGTGAAATTTGTCAGTGTCTGCCAAAGCTCAAAGGCCGAAGCCTTGCCCAGAAAGAAACCAGCTGCTCGGGGTGAAATGAGCTACTGCAAAGGGAAAAATTGCTGTCTCAACCTGAGCATGCAGGAGAAGAACTCTGTCCCCAGCCCACCACCAGTGTAGACTGTTTCTCTGAGCTCTTAGCTGCAAGGATCAAAATGCAAGTTTGAAAGAGACAAAAACAAGCACCTGAAGGAGAGAGGGGAGTAAAAAATCCAACAGCTAAAGGGCATTCCCTCAACTTAGAAATGTACTCCAAAAAAACTTCACCTCCTTACACATCATTTGCAGCAGCATCCTTTTAGTTAGTTTCATCTAAGTACCTGGGCATTAACCTGTGGCTGGACACTGAGCTGCGGAGTCCTGCCTGGCCGTGCTTCTTCCTGCAAAGGGAGCTGTGTTACTCCTCTGTGTTTCTGGAAGGGGGCACTCTGGCTCCAGGATTGCAGCCCAGCATGCTGCTCTCTGCTGCTGGTTGCTGCTCAGCCGAAAAGGGAAGCTGTTAGGAAAAAATAAACAGTTTATATCCGGCTTTGAGACAGACACATTAGAAAGAGAGGGAGAAACTGCAGCTCTAGGGACAAAGATAATGTAGAAGTGAATTTATTGAAATGTCAGGGCAAATGGGAATGACATAACCAAATAATCAAAGGGGGGAAAGAAAAGAAAGTATCTGAGATGATAAAAAATTAAAATGGCAAACACAGCACGACAAGGAGCAATTACACTCGGCTGGAAGGAAAGAAAATGTACAGCACAGAGATATACAGAGAGCAGTGGTAGAGCACAGCTCGAAATGAAAACAATAAAACAAAAATATAATTAAGAACAATTCAAGCCACCCAGATGCATTTGTAGTTCAACTCGGATGCCAAATTCAGTTAATAACTGCTTCCAGCTGCTCAGCAATGCACAGCCATTTCTCACTGCAGCCTCTGCATCGGAGCTGGGCAGAGCATCAGCCCCACAAACAGGCACCGCGCTCACAGCACAGGCCCTGGAACACGGCCAGGCAGCAGGAGGGAATCAAGGGATGGGAAGAGCCCTAAATCACTGCTGAGCATAACTGGGATGCAACGTGGTCTACTGAACTCCTCTTGGTGGTGGCATTTGGCGAGGGGAGGGGGGATGCATTGCAGCATTAGAGCTGAAGCATCCAAGTGATGTCTCTGTAGGGTCTCTGCCTTTGCCTGTGGTTCTGGCCCCACATCTCCCCTCTCAGCTGCTGTTTCCTCTGGTGAAAGAAAGATGAGGGAATGAGCCTTAAGAGCAAGCAGCCCTTTACAGAACAGGACTCAGCACCAGCCTGTATGCTTCCTCCGAGGCCTGGAAATAATAATACCAGATAATTTTAACTTTCCTCCTTTTTAGTTATCAATTTTTTTTTTATAATCTGTGTGTTATTTTCTTTTTTTTTTCTTCCCAGACCAGGAGGGCTCACAACTTAGCTTTCTCCTGATTAAACACAGAGATTCCACCTGGCCAGGCACTGAGTGCTCATGCACACGCACACAGACACACATACAAACACTCGTGTGTGCACACGCACACACAAACACGGTTCCAGCACCTGGGACTTGATGGGGACCATCAGCTGCAGGCATGCAGGCATGGACTTGCAGCACGAGCATCTCCTAAGTTTCCCAGGGGATGATGTTTGTCCTGTAAGACAAAACAGTCCTCATATAATCAAATAACCTTTAAATCACTGCTGGGAGGCAGGGCATGGAGACTGCCAGCAAAACTGAGAACAAAACAAAGACAGAGAAGAGGCACAAGGGGGAGCTGGAAAACATTTTTTTCCTCTCCATCCCCTTTTTCAATTAACATCAAACCTAGTCTGTGATGCTTGAAATGGCCTGTATTTGTTAATCACAGCTCATTTGGTTGTGTAGGAAGGTATAAATAGTTTCGTGTGTGACTGATGGGAGCTGTGAGCCAGCCCCCTGGGTTGTTTGCGCTGCTCCCATGAATAGTAGCTCTTAATGTGTTTATATGCCAGGCCCCAAGTTCAGAGGATTCTGCTGGAGTCTGCTGTGGTTGGATTTTAGTTGAGAGAAAGGAATCCAGCTCTGCTGTGCCTGTTATCAAGTCCCATCTCCAGCAATACCCCCTGTCCTTGCCAGATGAGGTAACATCAAGGTTTACATCATGTCCTCTACAGCTCACTTTGTTCCTGCTCTGCCCACTTGCCGGTCAAAGAGCAGAGACGCCTGCTCTGATCTTCCAGCACCTCCAGCCATACATGCTCTCTCCTTTCCTGAGACCCCTCCTCACCTGTAGTAGCCAGCTGACAGGTTTGCAGCCAGCTTCAGACTCTCCCACATCCTGCTGTGTCCTGCCTGCCTTGTGTGCCTGCCTCCTTCAGTTCACATTGCCTGATTCAGGGCTGTTGGAGCTTCCTAGCTCCCACTGGCACTTCCCTGCTTGTTGCTGATCCTCTTCCCCTTCCCCTGCTTAATGAAAGTGTTCCCTTGCAGCCTCTCTCATCCCACCATCCCATGACACCGGCAAGAGTTGGCCGCAAAGACAACTTGAATTTGCACTGACAGTCTGATTTGTGCCTGGGATGCTGAGTAGCAATCAACAGCATTTTATTAAAGACAGAGTGATCAAGGAGGGGAAAAGAATTAAGAGTTGATTTGCCATAAGACCAGAAAAATGGTTACCAAGCACTGGACAGCATGTGACTGACAGCTCCGTAATGCCGTAGGCGCAGCTGTGTCAGCCACAGCTTTCAAGCTATTTAAGCTATCAACCATTTGAAGTATTTTGGTTTCTCTGCCTATTGACTCAACACAGGCTACTGTACCAGAGGTCTCAAAGATTATCTGTTCAGGTGGGAGGGCAAGAACCCAGTTCTGCTCCATTTAACTCCTGCCAAGACAGCAGCTCTGAACGACAGGAGGCTTATAATCTGTGTGTGTAAGTGCGTTTTCAGGACCAGTCTTGCATATAAAATCTTCAGACTACATTGATCTTTTGCTGTGGGGAAACCACACATTTTATTTTTAAGTTTATTTTCTTCCTTGTTTACATATAACGCTGATTCAGCTTTGAGATGAACAGTAAGTGCATAGGAATACCTGTCCTTCAGACACTCTGTGGCTCCAATATTGCCTCTTGGGACTGATCTGCCGTTCAGAAATTACCTCCGTGGCGAGACACCACATGCCTGTCGCAGAGCTGTGCTGGTGCTGGTACTGCTGGATAACCACAGTGCTTTCCTTCATCTGGAAAATAAAGTAAGCCAAGAGAGGCTTTCAAACCAAACTTCTCTGTGACCCTGCTGTGCTTTTTGCTCACCTTCACCTCACATGCAGGGACTTGCTGCCATCTCCCACTATTCTGTCTCTATGTGGTCTGTGCTGTATCTCCTGTGGCTCTTGGCCACTCAAAGATCTTTGGTGTATGTATAACAAGGTCAAGAGGATTAATCCCCAGCCTTCCCACCCTTGGACATTCAGAGGGCGATTTCTGGCTGCACATAAAGATGATTCAAAAACTCCAAGAGGATTTGAAAATATTTGAAAAGTTAATAATTACCTAGTTTGGTCTGAATTGCCATGATCACCCTACATCCTCTGCAACAGGTGTTTTACTCAGGAGATATAGGAATTGTCTTATTCTTAGGAGAATAACTCTTGGAACCTGGCTGCTGCTGTGTGGCTGGGGGCTCAGCATCCCACAGTGAGCAGCATGAGTTGTTATCTGAGGTCAGAAAAGGGGTTACTTAAATTCAGGCTCATTGAGTGATTGTAGATGAGCATGAGAAAGCCACCAAGGGTTTGGAGCTGGTGGGTTCTCCATCTGCACTGTGCTGATTCACAGTATCATACCCTAATCCTGTACCTGACAGAGATTTTACATCAACAGGAAGGATTTTTTCTCCATCATGCCAAAACTATTGTGGACTACCTCAGACATTTCAACGCCCTCAGTGATAAATGTCCAAGTCAAGGAGATGCTCAGCTCTTTAGCAATATGTGTATGTGGCAATGAAGTCGTACAAGGCTAAGAATTCCTGCCATGCACTTTTCATCAGTGTAATAGAAAGAATTATGTAGTCAATCAAGCCTAATAGTGATTATGCATCTAATTTTTGTTCAGCCAAAACAACATCAAGGACAAGTTTTTCAAGTGCTCTTGACTATGGCAAAGAAGTGCTAGCTCCACTTTTTTTTCTTTTTGGCTGCTACTCTCATTAATCAACATGATTTGTGCTTCCATTGTGATGAGAAGCACTTCAGAAAGATGCCAAATATAAATATAAAAATTCACAGCAAAGTTAGATCAAACTAGAAGACACTGGTTGAGGGAGACACAGCTAAGTTTTCCCACACCATCCCTTTCTTGTATTCCTTTATTTAGTTTGCCCTTCTCTAGGAAGATCATAAATCCCTTGGAGAAGAGTGAGCCTTACTGCTGAGGCTGCTAATGTGCATGAAGATTGCTGAATTATCCCCAGCCTCCTTCCTTATCTGCAGAATATGTAGAACACTTTGAGGGCCAGGATAAATTATGAAAAAAGGAAAATACACTTGACAGTTTGGTTTTAAGTCTCTTCAAAGTTAATCTGTTTCTCTGAACTTTCTGAAACAACAAAACTCTGCAGGAATAATATTAATACATGGTTCAAAAGCATCCAAATCCCTCTTCAGACTCCAAAGGCCTCTTCAGACTACCACTTGCATGCCACACATCCCTGAAAACCACTACATAGCTGCACAAGATCACATGCCCCTTGGCATACCCTGCAGCTCATAGTTTGAACCTTTGGAGCTGTAGTTCATCCACAAAGCCCTCTTTTTTCTAAGCCTTCCTGGCAGCCCTTGTGTGTGGCACCCCTGAATAATGTAAACAACCCTCATTATCCATATCAAGAAAGAAGATAAATAACAAATTTAATATGTGGCCTAAAGTATTAAAATATCTTGTTAATCTCCTTTTCCTATTCTTATTCTCTTCCCCCCTCAGAAGCTCATATCTACATGTTTTCAGTCCAGCAGCCTTAGAATTAAGTTGTGTACATTTTTTCAGATGTTATTCATTGCTGCTAAAGAACATATTTCATGTTTGATAATAAGAATGTAACATGGGGTGCAAAAAGTTTTGAGCGTGTTAATAATAATCAGCCGTGACTCCCTGTAATCTTGAAATGATGCACTTCCACAATGTGGGCATTCATCCACTTTCTCCATTTTTTCTCTCCATCCCACGTGCAACCCTTTCTGTTGAATGAGCGCTGAGCTTGTCTTTTGCCAAAGTAAGGGGAACAGAACCTCTCCTTTAAGTCGAGGCCTCTTAACCAGCACTCTTGAGATCTCAGTTCCTCTAGAAAACACCGAGAGTCAAAACTTACTGATGAGAGGGAAGGGTAAAATCAGTGGGGGTACATAAAAACCAGTGGGGGTACATAAAAGAGAGTGAGAATGAAAGCATAATTACAGACATCTTAAGAACCCGGCATTTAAAAAAATAGTTCCTATGTGTTTCCTTGTCCTTCTTCATTTATTCATGATGCCTCCCTCAGCTTTCTGGTACTTTCAGAGCAGAATTAATTTTGCTGTCCTTTGCTGGACACTAGCAGAGATCAGAGAATGGCTCTGAACTGACACACACTCAATTCCCATCAACACTCAACCTGTGGTATTTTTGCCTTCCACCAGCTCCATGTGTTTTGTCTCACACCAGGCATGAAGATGCCAGTCTCTCTGCTCTTGAGGAGGCTCATCTTTTCCTGAGGTAAAACCTGTGACCACAATTTATCCAGGCTCCTGAATGGTAGAATAATAAACTCATTCTCGGACTGAACTGTAGAGTTTATCCTGCCAGCACTCTCAGACATCAATTACTGCAATGAGAGGAACATCCTGAACCTACAACTCATAAGCATTTCTTCCTCAGCATTAATACATATCCATTAATGCAACAGCCCAAGAAATCACAGAGAAAATATCAGTGGAATTTATGTTACTTTACCTGTGGAAGAAAAAACCAAGTGTAGCAGAGCAGGACCAAGCTTTCCATTCCACGTGGCTCAATGCCATGTCTTACATGCCAGGAGGATACTGAGAAGAGAGAGTTGGAGGGGTTCAAGACACTTCTGTCTGCTTCAGACATAAAAAAGTGACTGGAGAGTGAGGACCAGGCTGTTCTTTGTCTGGAAACCAGCAGGTTTTTTACTCCATTGCTACTGTTCCTCTGTCAGAACAGTACGCCCACTTGCAAAATACCTGTGCTTGCCAGAAGGAAAGGTCTTGCCCTCCCTGGGATTCTTTTCACTCTATTCAATTAATTTTATTAACACCCTATAGACTCAGTCCTCAGGACTTCAGGTGAGAATGTTTCATCATTACAAGTGTTTCATAAGAGCCATGCAAAACCTACCAATGCTGTGTGTGTGCTACTATTAATTACCCTGTCAGAAAGCCTAGGAAGGCTTGATAAAATGAACTGCATTAAATCCACCATCCAGAGGAATTCATTCAAACAAGCCAAGCTGACTCAGGCAATTGCAGGGAGACTTGCCAGCAGTGCTGTACACAAAGGGTGACATTCAATGTGACAGGTATGGAAGAGATCAGGCTGTCCTACACTGCTCTGAAAGGTGTAAATATGACTTGTATTATTGTGCTATTTCTATATAATCAGTGGTCTAGGAAGGCAGGGTTATGTTATTTCCTTTTTGCAGACAGTTTAGCTTAAGACCCATGCCCGAGATCACACAAAGGGTCCTGGGCTAAGGTGGGAATTACTTTGGACCTCCTGAGTTTCAGTTTCCATCTTCATCAACCCCTTTCCTGTCTCATTCTCAGTGGTGAGCAGGGTCTATACCCAAATGGCAACCACAGTGCACTGCATAACCCAAGCCAGAACTCAAAGCAAGGGACAAGTGGGTAAGAGGTGACATAGGCTTTAGCCCTGAGTGTGCCTCCAGAGCTGCAGGCCAAGAAGCTAGAGCTCTGGGAACAGAATTGACTTGAGCTGGTTAAGTCCCAGGAACTGAATGAGAAGCATGTGGAGAAACCCCTATTCAAGGAACTTCCCACTGAATTTTTCCATAGCTGTCTACTACTAAAAAGTACTAGAGAGATACAAAAAAAGGCATAGGAAAAAGATTCTCTATTTAATCTAGAAAACCTTGTGAAATCAGAGGGGTAAATGTGAACAGGTAATTTCTGAAACCTGTTCACCATATAGTCTGGCAAGTTCCTTATTCTGGGGCTTGGTGTAATTTAGATTAGCTCGAGTCCTGAAGATCCAAAGAAAACAGTATAAAAGCTATATGAGCTTCTGAGAGCATTTCTGGAGTTCTCAAAGGGACAACTGCAGGCTTCATCCTACAGCCCCTGCCTGGAGACTGTAATTTTTCTCCCTATTACATCTTGTCTGAGTAACATGAATTTTTCCAAGATGAGTCAGTAAAACACACACAGCATTTTGAAGCAGGGCAATCAATCTGTTAAGAAGTATGTAACCAACATTTGTGTCACGAATACTGATGTTAGGCTGACAGGGAGATGTTGATATCATCAGTCCTGGAACAGATACCAACATGGTGATGATGTGATGCTCAGTTTGTCCATCCTGGGTGTTCTCTTGCTGGCAACTGAATGCGCACTGGGCCTCCTGGCTCTGGAAACAAGTTAGACATGCGTGGTATGATCACAACAACAGGCTTGGCTAATTGTCCTGCTTCAGGCTCTAGTGATAAAGGGCAGGTACCCATGGACAACTGTGCTTACATCATTAACATCTATTAGGCCTTTTCCCATGTTTCGATCCTCCTTTCTCCACCCTAGTCTCCTCCCAAATAAACAAGACAACCCTAATTACTTCTTTCTTTTCAATCATAATCTGGCTGGATCCATATCCAAATTGTGTACTTCTGATAATGATATGTAGATATTCTTAGCCTTGTTTGACTCACCTTGAGTCGTGTGTGCAGTTTTGGGCACTACAACATAAAAAAGACATTACAAAATAGGGCCACAAGGATGGTGAAGGGCCTGGAGGGGAAGTCTCATGAGCGGTGGCTGAGGTCACTTGGTTTGTTCAGTCTGCAGAAGAGGACACTGAGGGGGGACCTCACAGTGGTTTTCAGTATCCTCATGAGGGGAAGCAGAGGGGCAGGTACGGATCTCTTCACTCCCTGGTAGCATGCCGTGTCTGGCCATTGCTCATGTCGTGCCCAGTGGTTTCTGATGACCTGCTCAGTCACTTCAAAGGTAAGGGCACAGTCATCTGCCTGCAGATATAACATGTACTACATGATTTTCAGGCAGCCCATGATGTCCACACCAGCTGCAGGAAACATGGACCAGTGTGAAAAAATCTGGATGGAATTGGACTGATATCACCCTGGACCTACAGAAGTTCTGACAGGAGACCAGATTGTGTTAGGACTTGTAGCCAGGCTCTGTTTCAAAGCAGCAAGGCTTTAGAGGATAATTGGGTACCCGCATCAATGTATTGGTATGTCTGTCACAAAAGCCATTGTTTGTGCTGCATAGGTGCACAAAAACACTTACAGCACAATGAAACAACCATTTCATGGAGAAGAACATTTTGAATGATGGAGGTGCAAACATTCTGCCCCACAGCTGCCATGGTCTGATGAAGCACCCAGCCTTCTAGTCACAAATCACAGCTTTGTGTCAGGGGCAAAGTCAGGCTTCCCGAACATCCACACTTACACTTCCTTTGCCTTTCTTGTAAAAGTGATGGACAAACCTTACCTGACAAAGAACACGAGTTTTTGCAAGTGCAGTACTTTTATAGTGAGGATGGTTCCAGGAAAGACATCAACCTGTTGGAGCAAGTCCAGAGGAGGGCCACCAAGATGATTAGAGGGGTGGAGCACATCTGCTGTGAGGAAAGGCTGAGAGAATTTGGCTTGTTCGGCCTGGAAAAGAGAAGGCTTCAGGGTGATCTAATTGTGGTCGTCCAGTGCCTGAAACGGGCCTACAGGAAAGATGGAGAGGAACTTTTTTACAAGGGCATGTACTGACAGGATGAGGGGGAATGGCTTCAAACTGAGAGTAGGTTTAGATTTGATATTAGGAAAAAAATTCTTTACTGCGAGGCACTGGAACAGGTTGCCCAGAGAAGTGGCCAGGTTGGATGGAGCTCTGAGCAACCTTGTGTAGTGGAAGGTGTCCCTGTTCATGGCAAGGGGGCTGGAACTAAAAATCTTTAAGGTCCCTTTCGACCCAGGCCATCCTATGATTCTGTGATGATTCTACGGAGAGCACTGGCCTACACACAGCGTAGTTTCCCTCTTAAAAAGACTCTGGCACTAACCATGGTTCCAAACATTGAAGCTGCTACCTCTTGTTAAGATAGAAAATGCTGAAGGCACGCATGTGTGTAAAATGTAGGAATGAGGGCTAAATGGTCAGTGAGGAAAAGTGTCTTCCCTAAAGATTAATCTCTGCATAACATCCACATGAAGCAAGAGGAGAGTGTTTCCTCTGCGACAGGCGCATCACAAAGAGGGATTTTTTTCCCTTCCCTATGCTGATTGTTGCAAATCTGAAGAGTTGAGAGGGGCTCACCAGTGGAAGTCAAACATCTCCTAAGTCTCTTGTGAAGCTCACAAAAAGAAAAAAAGAAATATTCTTTACTTTATCAGTAAAATCATGGGAATTGCAAAACTAGTCCTGAAACAATCATTTAAAAGTGCAGCACTGCAGTTGCTGGCTCATGAAAACAATTCTGAAACCTGTATTTTAAGTCCAACCTCTTCTCCTGGCCTAGACACCTATCTTGTCTTGACATCTCCTGGTTAAAATCGTTATTACCAACTTCTTTCCCACCAAAAAAGAAAACACAGGGAAGATTGTTAGCACATTCTAAAGCTGAAAACACTGTCATCATGACCAGTTCTGGAAGAAGCACGCTCATGGGAATAATGGAGTATAGGTGCATTCAACTATCTGAAGCCAAGGCTAGAGGCAAATCAGATCAGATCAGCACAGCTAGAGATGTGACAAGCTGTAATTAACATTAGATGATTGCCTAGCGTCACTACTGATTTCTTTAACAGAACTTGAAATAAAAATGCAATTAAGAAGAATCGCACACCTCACACCCCAAGTGGTCTCCGTGTGTCCCTTCTGCCCTGGGTTCAGATCAGCAGCCGAGCCCTGGTGCCGGAGCTGGAGCTGGAGCACAGCTCCAACAGCTCCAGGCTCACAGGGCGTTGTGCCTGTTGGCTGCTCAAGGCACGTGGTGATTTCACCATGGATATTCCCAGCCCAGTGTGTTCCCTTGCCGTCAGCATAGGGCAGCCTGGGACTTGAAGCCATCCTTGGCTCCCAAAATGAACTATCAGCCCCAGAGAACCTTTGATTTAAAGGGCAATGAGGAAAGTCTGGGGGATGCTAGCTACTGCTGGTCAAACCACCAGTGGGTCACTAGCTGCCCATTGTGTCCGTCTGCTCCCTCCCTTTCGAAATGTTCCAAGCCTCACAACACTTGCTGATGTCCCAGATTGCCCTCATGGTCAGCAGAGTTAAGTCTGGGATGGGACTAACTCTGCTGTAAAACCTGATCTCCACAATCCAAGTGCAGGCTGTAGTTCTTTCCCAACACCTTTGCCATCCATTTCAAGTGCCTTTTGCTGCACAGTGGTCTGGCAGACTTGCTCTGACACATTCTGGAAGCCCCTGCAGACATCCTTATGCTATTTTTTAAAAAACACAGACTTCGCTGCTACAAATGAAAGCTGAAAATGTCCCAGCCAGAGCACTGGCATCTGTGGGAGCAGAACTATTTCTTCACATTGAGTAAACAAGTTTTTACACACCAGATTAATTCCTTGTCCCAGAGCTGGTCCTCGGTGCAAACCCAGCAGAGGCTTTGGCAAGGCTTCCCCATGCGGGTGCCTGAACTGGAGTGCTTGAAGGGATTCCATTTCAGGCAGAGCAGGGATTTCACGCTTTCCCTCTGGCTCCTCACATACAGCTCCTGCCTTTGAAGGCAGCCCCTCTTCCCACAGGCCACAGTGGCAACAAACCCTCCAGGTGCTGGCACAGCACTCCCCAGGGACACCGAGCCTGGAGTCAGGGATGTGCTCCCAGGGCTGCCAGACAGAGGGAGTTCAGGGACCCCTCTGAAGGCTCGCAGCACCTCATGTGGAAGGGGACCAGGAGCAGGAGCTGGCAGCCAGCCAGGAAATGCCTGTGGAAATCACCATGAAACAGCAGCCCAAAACAGGTTTCCCATCTGGGACAGGCCAAGAAATTATTTTGGATCCAGGCAATAGGCCTGGCTTTTCTTCCTCACAGGAGTGCAAGAACTGGAGAATAATTCAAAACTGCTAAGGAATATGGGAACAGAGATAAAATCTGAATGAGGAAACCTTTTCCAGTAGGTAGTACACCATGAAACACATTTGGCAATGCAGGAAGTCTTTTTCTACTTGAACTCTTCTGTATTGCCCTTACTCAATCCTTCTGTAAAGGTTTTAATTAAGAATGTATTTTTCACATATAAATACCTCTTCTTCCAAGACTGCATTTAAAGACAGCCTGATGCACTTAATTTTCAGCTTAATTTCACTAAGTAGCTTTCCTTCAATACTTGCCTCTTGAGAGATGGCAAGTGCACAATTCACATGCCTTTTGGAGCTGCTGGGTCTTCACTTTCTGGGACAATCGTGTGCATTCACCGTGCTGCAATGATGAAGTACTTCTGACAACACCAGAAAATGGCTCAGAAGTTTCTCCTATTTAAAAACATAAGGTGTGACAGATCATTATGCCCTTAGGATGATCCAGGCCAACAAGGATCTTAAAAGACTGTGTCTGTGAAGGTGCCAGACAGGAACTCCCAGCTGTATGTCATAGAGGCAACTTTCAATTAATATTAAATAGACATTTACACTGACACTCTTAAGATCTATCAGTCTGTCCTGCCAATTGCTTCACCCTGGATATATGTTGGGAAGACACTGGAGTTGTATTTCCTGCAGTGCACTTCTCTAGCCTTTCAAGGGCTATGGCCCCTCATTTACACAACTCTCCCATTGAATTGGGTGTCACTTGATGGTCCAAGCCACACACACCAAGCACGTCCTGAGTTCTCATCTTTGAACAGTGATGCCCAGTGGACATGTCTTTTGGTAACATACTGTAAAATGGCCTCTCTTCACTTGAAAAAAAGTATCTCCTAGCTCTGGCACTATTTTGTCCAGACAAGAACCTGCTGCACACTTTTATAAATGAAAACAAGCCAGCAAAATGAAATTAGAGTTTTGGTGGTATTTGGAACCTGTAAACAACTAGAGTTAGGAGCTTCTAGAAAGACTTGCATGGCCTAGTATTGTAGTTACCAAATAATCTCTGTTTAAGCCATCCCCCAGAAAGGAACTCATCAGTGTACTACTGATTGAGAATTCCTCTAAACAACTGCAGTTTGGGAATTTTAGCTGCAGGCCACATCTGTTTTTCTAAATAGGTTTTCTAAATCTTTTACTTTGTAACAGCTGTTGATTACATAAATACTAATTGCACCACTGAACAATAGTTGTCTCTATTGAACTGCTCAGTAGATAATGAAAATAGACTGAAGATGTAAGAAAGCCCATCTTCAAATTCTTCTGTTCTGCTAGGCATCTCCATCCAAAAGGTCTATACTTTACTGACATTAATGTACCCTTTTTATGATAATAAGTCAAAATTGCTTTACAATTACTTCAAAAGCAGTAATTATGTTGTAGACACAATGCCTAATTTCTACTTAGATTTGTTTACTTTTGTCTGGAGCCATTTTCATTATGGAAACAGAATTGTGAGACTGCTGGCAGACCTCTGAAATAAAATCGGAAGGCTCATTTCTGTTACTATCAACCTCCATTTCACATCCAAGTGTTTCACCATCTTCAGCAGCACACTGTGGAAATTCTCCAAGGAAAAAAGGTAGAATTTAATGAATAACAACATTTTTAGGGCAGCATAGTTCTATTGCAATCAGAAGGATAAGTGTACTGTGTAGAATTTTCAAACGTAAATACAGGTTAATAAAAGGTACTCACACAGAACACAGGAACACAGAATCATAGAATGGTTTAGGTTGCAAGGGACCTTTAAAGATCGCCTAGTCCAACTCTCTGCCGTGGGCAGGGACATATTTAAAACTAGAGAAGCTTCCACTGAGAATGGAAACAGCAGTCATTTATGTGTACCCAGTCCATGGAAGGTTTTGTATTTTTTGTTTCTTCGGCTCAAAATCACTGGCTTTGTCTGCATAGCTTTTACAATGGTGTAAATCCATTTATTGTGTTTAACTTATTCTTGATTTACATCAGAAAAGTTGGGATTCACTTTCCTTCTGTCAAGCAAGTTTCTGTGGGAACACATTTCATTAATCCAGCATAAAGATCCCCCTTTGAAATACATGATGATACCATAAAGAGTGACAATCACTTAGTCTTCAATATGAAAAATGATGAGCAAATCAGTTAATTAAAGCCTCCGCTTTAGTTCATAATGTCACAGAAAGCCAAATCTGCATTTCAGTTTCTCTTCTTCTTTCCCCCACTCTCCTTTCTGTCCCCCTGTTCGTTCTTCCTAGCTACTCCAAACATCTACCAGCCTCCTCCCAAACACCCCCCAAGAAGCCCAACAAGCTTGGGGAAAAGAGGGATTCCACTGGATGTTACGGAACAAGTGCCCAACACAGTAATGGTTTTATGACGTTGTACAGTCACCTTCATCCTAATGCCCCACAAACCTTCCGCTCTTTTTCACCCCAACGGTTGGGCATATCTCCCCAAACAGTGAGTGCTTCTAGCTCAAGTGATTCTCTACTGTAAGCTGATGGTTTTTCTCTATGAAGATGATGCTATATTGTATCTGCTAATGATATTAGTTTATTGCAGATAAGTGTATTCATATGGCAAAACAGTTGTTACGGTGACTGGAGCCCATGGAGGATTCAAAGCTAAAACCTCAGCTCAGGTTTGATCTCACTCTACTAAGCCATGTGGATAGAGTTACATCATATAGTTACATCAAATCAAAGGAATCAGAGCTGTGACTCTGGCAGCATTCCAGGCACTTCTCATCGGGGTTTGGAACTCAAGCTACACGCTGCTGTGTGACACGCGGTGTAGAGGTCAACGTATAGCACCAACGTGGACTGTATGTAGTGCTTTTAAGGCAGAAGGTTGCTTTTCCCAGCTGAGGAACAAGCTGGATCCGGAATGTCCTATCCAGTGTTAATTAGCTGGTTTTGTTTCTCCCATGATCAAGTTCTTCAGATAAGTGGAATTATAACATTTCTGCTGGATGCTTGTAGCAGTAAATTGGTAATACAGTCCTTTGTAGAAAAAGGTTTAAAGATTTTTAGTACTTTTGCTTATTCACCAGTTTAGTGTAAATAAGTAGGTAAAAGATGAATAAACTTTCTCATCTATTCATGGAGGAAATTCAAAATAAGAAAATACATACAGGGTTATTATCTAGATCAGAAACTATTGTTTCTTCTACTACAGGAAAAATTTGTAGTTAATACTTTAGCATCACCTGGTCTAAGTTCAGAAAAAAGCTAGAATGCCACAGGTATATCCTCATCTCATGGCACTGTTAAAATATATACATACCAATTAACAACACTGATATTGTTACTGATCCAGTAGTAACATGTATTGTGTTATTATATACATGTAGTTAAGAGAGGAACATAGGCAATGAAATGTGTATTTGCACTTCACCTTTTCTGAACTCCTCCATGGAATGTATATCTTTAAATTATCCTCTATGGATGCACGCAGAAACCTGGATGCTGGTGGCACAGTGCAGTGCAACAAAGAACAGGAACATCAGTGACAATGCTCTGTGTCCACACTGGCATCCTACGAGTTAAAGGAAATCCCACAGTCTAAAATTGCTGGAGTTGAAAGTTCTCCAATGAAAATTTGATGCCCTGGCTTGTTGCACTTGGGACCTAGTGCCAGATTTGTGTTGTTTTAGCTGCAGGTGCAGAGCGGCAATCACAACAATTGTCACTTGGTGGAGCCAGATTACTCTGCAAATGGAATACGCCTTACGGGTGGCTTGCAGAAAAGCTCTCCTACTCAGGACTTTTAAACAACAGATTGGAGAAAGAAAGGTGGGAACTAAAAGACTTAAATGCTTTGAGAAATCAAAATTCTTACAATTTTGCTCTTAGTTACTCTGTCATAGCCTTGCCAGCTGAGGAAACAGTCACTACCACGCATTGAAATAGGACAGAAGTGAAGCTGAGATACATTTGGGAATTTATGTGCAAACATGTAAGATGCAACCAAAAGCTGTCACTTTTTGGTTTTGCACAGTTTAAAGAGGTTCAGAATGTTGCTGCTAAACTGCGAAATCCTGTTACTGATGATAGATTTTTTAAATTATCTGCCAATTTTTCCCATTTCTCTCTTAATTTCTCTTAATACAAGTGAGAAAGGACAAAAAGTATTTATAGTATAATAGACAGAACATCCTGGGAGGAAAAAATGAGAGGATGCTAAACTATAAACACCTTCTCTACCCTATGCCCGCACTAGCATGTTTCTTTTCCTGACCACATGTATGGGACATTTTAATTAAGGAAATGTGATTAGTAAAAGCTCCTCTGGGTTCTGATTTTGTGTTATATTTATTATAATTTCTGTAACAGAGCACAGGGAACTTGCATTACTCTCTGCCATCCTGCTCTTCAATGACCAGGATTTATTACCGAGAACCATAAAATCACAGAATGGCCTGGATTAAATGGGTCCTCAAAGACCCAACCCCCCTTGCTTTCACTAGACCAGGTTGCTCAGAGCCCCATCCAACCTGGCCTTGAACACTTCCAAGGGTGGGGCAGCCACAATTTCTTTGGGCAAACTGTTCCAGAGCGTATGTCCTCTCTAGCGCGTTTGTATCTTCTCATTACATAGTTTTTCTCTGCGTTGAATTGCTCCAAACCAGTGAGATAAGGATAGATGACGGGCCTACTTTTGTGGACTTGTCCTGACTGGCATAGAAACAAAGCCTTACCTGTCCTTTCCGTACTTTTTTTTAGACCTCTCAGATCCCACATACTGGGAACAGACTATCAGTTGGCTCCAGCCTGCTGTTTTCCTTCAAAATATATTGAAAAGAATAAGAGAGCTCTTGGTAAGTGACCTCACCACTGAACCAGAAAAGGCGGGCTCAGTCTGCACTCTGTCCATGGGTGCATCTCACAAGCAGGACAGAGAAGAGAAGTCAGAGTCCCCTGTCAGAGCACCGGGACTGCGGTTTAGTGCCGACTTGGAAGGCCATCTGCTTCCATGACTCACTGGAGAAGATAGATGATGGTCATGATTTTCAGATTCTTGAGACAATGGCAAGCCTGGCACACAGTCTGGTTGTAGCAGGTGCTATTCTGTCATGCAAAAAGGTGAGAAAGAACAAGAACTGTTTGTGTTACAGCTTTTAGATAGAAAGTTGAAATACAAAAGCATATTGGACATTATTAAGTCCTATCTTTGCTTGCCTGGATAGTTAATTTACTCAAATTATTTCTGCATAAGTCCCACTCTTTCAAAGTGGATGAGCACATGATCATAAAAACAAATTATATGTGATGAACAATTTATTACTAGGGGAGGCAACAGGACTCTTATGAAAAATTAAAAATGACTGTGTTATCTTTGTCGAGGAAAGCAAATAGAAGTGAAAGTTATATCTGTATGTAAACAACACACCACATTTTATAGAAAAGCAGAATTAAGTTAGAGATAAAAATCAGCAAAGATCAAACAGAAAAAATGGGACTATGTGAAATAAAGGAGTGACTTTCCCATGTACAGAAGGACAGCATTGTCTCTCAATGCTGGAAGTCGGACTAGAGGCAAGATGAAAATGGATCATTGGTTTTGCATACCTGGAATAGCCGGAAAGGTGCCCTGTGATGGCACAAGCTGGGTAGGAATTAGTATTTTCAACCAGCAAGTTGATGGTTTTATTCTCCCATCACGTGTGGCTGGAGCTGTCAACAGGGTTGGGATCTGTGTCCCAGGTAGGAGGAACCTACAATTGGCCATGGAGGCCAGGGAGGCTCACAGAGCTGCTTTTCAGGCTGGAGAGGTCTCCTATTTGTGCTAGGCTGGTTTGGGATCCCCCACAATTTGGGGAATGTATTTGTGTCTTGGTGGCAGTTTCAGAATTAAGTTTGTTGAAGGGAGAATTGATGAACTATGCTCCTGTGCGGTCCCATGGAGCTGAACACACCAGGATCTGGTGCAGGAACTCGAGACTGTCTCTGTGCAGGGATGGAGTGGGGTCAGTGGTGTCAGGTCATGCAGCACATTGAGTTTGGGGTTCAGGTAGGCTCATCCATTGGACTCGATGATCTTGGATTTGCAACCTCATCGAATCTGTGATTATATGTCACTCTCTTCTCCCAGGTAACAAGCAACAGGACAACAGGAGATGGCTTTGAGTTACACCAGGGGAGGTTTAGATCAGACACTAGGTAAAATTTCTTCACTGAAAGGGTGGTCAGGCACTGGAACAAGCTGCCCAGGAAAGTGGTGGAGTCACCGCCCTTGGGACCAAAAGACATGTAGATATGGCGTTTTGGGACGTGATTTAGTGATGGGCTTGGCAGTGCAGGGTTAACAGCTGGAATTGATGGTCTTAGAGGTCTTTTGCAACCTTAATGATTCCAAGATCAAAGAGCTGGAGACCTAGAAATGGTTGTGTGTCCCAGCTTTCAACCTGACCTTGGAAGGTTTCTAAAACCCAGGAAACAATGAAGTGTGGCAGCCACTCCTTTCCCAACTCACCTCCTACTGCTGCCCATTCTGGTCATCTTGACCAAGTTGGCCAAGTGCAAACGTTCTGGGCCACAGGAAGGGGACGAAGGTGTTGCTCCTAGTCAGTGCAATGTCAGGTCCTTGCCTCCAGGCCGTGCAAGAACTTAGTAGGAGCCTTTGTTCCTGGGAACCAGAGCCCACATCCTGAACCGTAGCCAGCCTCCTGCTGAGCAGCCGGGTGGGTACAGTATGGGGTGAGAGAAGAGCTCAGGGCTGCCCACCACAAACTCCAGCCCTCAGCTTGGCTCTGGGGGATGACCAGGGGGGAGGCAGCAAAGACCAAGGCTGTGACAGGTACTTGAAGCCCACTCCCATGTCTGAAGGGTCCGTTTGGTATTTAGAAGAAAGTAAATGGACATATTCTGACCTTTTGGGAATGACTTTACCATCCCTTTTCAAGCTTTAGAGGCCATATTAAACCTAGTATTCAGTGGAGTTCCTTAGCTTGTGAAGCCTTAAACACTTTCTCTAGGGTTTTTGCACAGTTATATAATTTCAGATTTCCCCTCCCAAAGTGCAAAATAGGATTTTTAGCTGGACTACTTCTCATCTTTTCTGTTTTTTTTTTCTTTAAATGGATCTCACATCCTCCTTTCTGAACATTTATCATTCTTATTGCCCTCAAGTCAATATTTAGCATTTCCCAATCAGTGAATCGTCTTTAAACTGAATGTTCAGGATTCCTGTGGTGTAGAAATTTCCCGTTTTTCACTTTCAGCTCTCCTGTACTTTTTGCTATTGGTTTGGGCAAAGCTCATCTATTTAATCTATAATGTCCCTAGCAAAAACTTGTGAAATCAAATGACTGAGGAGAGGAGGCAGAAAGGTAAATATAAGTAGGTAATTTGTGTAGCCTGTTCATCAGTCTGGCAAGCTCCTTGACCTGAGATTTGCTGTAGTTTAGATTAGCTGGATTTTTCTTCTCTCTGTCACTTCTGCAGTTTTGGCAAAGTACTCTGGGAAAGAAAACAGTTGAAAGAGAAGCTTTCAATGCTCTCCTGTAGTTAATCAGGAATGTCAGAGATGCTTTCTAACTGCACATGGTGTGGGTGCTCTGTGTCCCGATTCTGCTGCAGAGGAGGGGTCTTTGGAGTCCGGAGCTCATTACACAGTTTCTGGCATCGTGCACAGAGGCCAGGTGATAAGGAATGAGAGAGGCAGCCTGGCTAGGGAGATAAGCTTCAGAAGATCCCATGGTTATATTTCCAAAGCCAGTTTTGCTTTGTTCCAGCTGAAGGTGTTCGTTTCCGGGTTTTCACGGCCAGGCTGCAGTCCCAGGATAAACTGCGATGCTATATCTGAAGAAGAACACCTGAACTGCAGAATCAAGAAAGTTGCTGGAAAGAAGAATACTTTTACAAAACATCTAATTTAGTTGGAAAACTGGCTTTCTCTCTGAACCAGTTTGAAATGCAGTCTTCCAAACAGCCCAGTGTGCATTCACAAGCGAAGATCCAAAGGAAAGAACTACCTGTGCTTTCAATGCACTTCTCTGCCCAGACTCCTCAAAGGGACAAGCTCAGCCCATCTGTATGGCCCAGTTACAAAGAGTGCAACTGATGCTTGTGTTGTGAATAGGATATGATTTTCAGGCAGCAAAAATTCCTACCTCCCTCAAGCGTGTCCTCACCAGCTGCATGCTGTAAGAATCACGGAGCTGTTCAAAGAAGACTGAGCAGAATCAGACCAAAACCACCCTGCTTCTTACAAAGGCTCTGACAGCAGTCCTGGGGCCCCCAGACTGACAGCCAGGGTATATTTCTCAGCAGAGAAATTTTAGATGATAAACAGCTCCCTGAATCTATTCATCAGTGTGTCTGTCACACAAGCCACCACTTATTGTCTAAGTGCAAAATCAACACTGACAGCATAATGCACCACCTTTTCCATGTGGAAAGAGTCCTGACATTTTAAACAACAGAGGTGCCAACACTCTGCCCTGCTTTACAGCTGGCAGGGTTTGACCAGTGTGCACTCAGTGTGCTAGGCTGCTGTCACAAAATCAGGGCTCAGTAAAAACCACTTTATTTTGTAGCTTCGTTTGTGTATGTGCATTGAACCTATGGCTGGAACATGGTTTCAAACTGGGTTAGCTAGAAAGTTGGCTTTCCAACCAAATGAGATGTTATGCAAAGCCCAGTGCCTCTGGGGCTTTTCCCCCTTACACAGGCTCTGTGCAGAGTAAAACTGGTGAAAAAGGCCAAAGTTCTCTCACTTTTTGTTAAACAAGTATACCACTTCTCAATGCTGTTATTTCCACTTGAGAAAAAAAAAATAGATGCTTTATTCAGAAAGATTTCCACTGAAATATATTTTGGGGATCACTGACTTATGTGCAAGTAAGATTTCTTTCTATATCCAGAATCTTGATTTCTGAACAGCTTTAACAGCTGTTAGGCCTGAACCCAAACACATAATCATCAGTTAGATCAGCTCTTTAAACAAAGCAAACCTTAAGCTATCCCTTCTCTCTCTGCTTACTTGTAGTAGGTTATAGTTGTCATCTGCTGGTTTCCCCATTTGCACTTAAAAATCATTAAAATACTGATGCTCCAATGCAGGAGCGGTAGGAAGCATTTCTGTATTAGATAAGGCATTTTACCCAGAGATTTATACAGAGAAGGGAAATGGAGGGGTGTTTTTCAACATCTATTTTCAAGAAGTGGAATTTCAAAAGCAGCTTCAAGTCTTGGGTCTTATTATTAGTCATCGGTTAGTTTGCATTATGCAAAAATTATTCCATTCCAGTGGCCCTGAAGTGACAGAGTGAAAAAATAAAGGGAAAACTTGGTACAGACTAGTCAGCACCCATTTCAGGAACATCATGGAGGCTTAGACAGAAGGCAACAGATTTCTTAATACAATGATATTAGGTCAACTTCTAAAATAAGTGCCAAGTGAATTAAAGCTCAGAATATGTTCTTGTGTTCTGTACTAGACTACTCCAAATCTGGTCCAAGAATAATGCAGTCCTGAGCTATCTCACAGCTTGCAAAAGCAAAGAACAACAAGGTTTTCATAACTGATCCTTAACTCATGCAACAGGAAAAATCTGCACCCTCTCACAAGGAATATAAGCTTTTGCAGTACTTCTAGAGTGATGGCATTTCCAGTCTATGGGGAGCACTGGCAGTGACCCAGTACAACCCTCCTTCTTGCAAGCCCTTGGCACCTGACCTCTGATCCAAGGGCAGCAGCTACTATGGCACGCTGGAAAAGAAAATGCCCAGGAGGTAGCATGTGCATATGGGTGATATGTAGGAAGGAAGGTCAAATGGCCAGTGCAGACAAGTATTCCCTCTTCTTGATCAACCTCTCTGCTTAAAATATATTTTGAATAGGAACAGAACTTCATCTGCAGCAGAGACAAATGTCAACAGCTGAGAGGGGCTCACTTGACTTTGAAGAAATCAAGCATCTTGGCTCTGAGGAGGGCAAACATCTCCTAAGTCTCTAATGAAGCCCAGAAGAAGGGAAAAAAGTCTTACCTCCTTGATGAAAATGAAATTATTACTGGTGTCAGTCTCCTGGAGCTGTGGATGGATAAAAGTGCAGCATCACAGGTTATAAAAATTATTTTGAAACTTGGCTTATTAGTCCAGCCTCTTCTCCTGGCCTAGACACCTATCTTGTCTTGACATCTCCTGGTTAAAATCCTTATAAACCCCTTATTTTCCACCATGAAAAAGAAATGGATATTGTGAGGTTTATTTTGAAGGTGAAATACTGTCATCATTCCCAGCTCAGGAAAAAAACGTGTGTGGTAATAATGGAGCGTAGGTGCATTCAGCTGTCTGAAGCCAAGGCTAGAGGCAA